>JADBJO010002571.1:267500-270000 GCA_016801955.1 Conus betulinus | reverse complement strand
GCATTTTTGTCAGAGCGCATCTTTGCTTATATGCATTTCTTCATGAGGGTTATTGGCCTATATATGAATAAACTTTCCCTCTCTGTCTCTGTCTCTCTGTCTCTGTCTCTCTCTCTCTCTCCTCTCTCTCTCTCTCTCTCTCTCTCTCTCTCCTCTCTGCCTGTCCTCTCTGTCTCTCTCTCCTCTCTCTCTCTCTCTCTCTCTCTCTCTCTCTCTCTCTCTCTCTCTCTCTCTCTTAGTGGTGGTTGCTGTTATTTGGTTGGTTGGTTTGTCGTCGTTTGGTTGTATAATCATGTCTTGATGTATGCGTTGTATCGCTTAGTACTGGCTTCGTAGAACAGTTACGGCAAATATGAAAAAAATGTTGAACTAAAGAACCATTGTCATTCTCTCTCTCTTTCTCTCTCTCTCTCTGTCTCTGTCTGTCTGTCTGTCTGTCTGCCTGTGTCTGTCTGTCTGTCTGTATTTTTGTGCCTCTGTGTGTGTGTGTGTGTGTGTGGTGTGTGTGTGTGTGTGTGTGTGTGTGTGTGTGTTTACGATTGTGTATATATGTTTTTCCGTATTCACTCATTTAATACACGCACGCACAGATCCCCCGACACCACCACCCCCATACACACACACCACACACACCACACACACACACACACACACACACACACACACACACCACACACACACTGACACATATTCTTACAACCTGTGTATGACGGGGATTTTATGATTTGTCATTTTTCTTCCTTTCTCACCACGACAACCCTCGTACCTTCTCATCCACTGTCTCGCCTTAACTGGGGGTACTGGCCTTGCGTTGTTTGCGTAAAATTGATTTTCTCCAACAGTATTAAGCCTTCCATGGCTTTAGTTTGTAATTCACATTTTGTAATGAACTGTTCCATTGCTTTTTTTTTTTCTTGAGGGCAAGGCGTTGGGGGGAAACAAAAAGCTTACTTGAATGCGCTTGTTGCTTTCTTTCAATAAACGAAGCATTTGTGTTGTGTCTCTCTCTCTCTCTCCTCTCTCTCTCTCTCTCTGTCTGTCTGTTTCTGTTTAATTGTCTGTGTCTTTGTCTGTCTGTCTGTCTGTCTGTCTGTGTCTGTCTCTCCCTCTCTCTCTCTCTCTGTCTGACTGTCAGTCTCTATCTGTCTCTCTTTCTCCTTGTCTTTGTCTATTTGTGTGTGTCTGCCTGTCCGTCTCCTGTCTGTCTGTCTGTCTGTCTGTCTCCTGTCTCTCTCTCTCTCTCAGTCTCTCTCTCTCTCTCTCTCTCTCTCTCTCTCTCTCTCTCTCTCTCTCTCTCTCTCTCTCCTCTCTCTCTCTCTCCTCTCTCTCTCTCTCTCTCTCTCTCTGAATGCATGTACACATCAGACATCAGCCATTTGCCCCGGACACACATCCGATCATACGACACGCGTGACAAACAACTAAAGGAAGGGATATCCGGTTTTCCTTGCAGTTCTTAGAAAAGCTTATGACGGTCTTTAATTATACCAATAATAGTAATATATGACAAGAGTAAGTGCTGCAGTCATAATAGAAGAGGTGACATCGATTGTCAGGCTTTTTTTTTTTTTTTTTTTTTTTTTTTTTTTTTTAACTCTCTATGCCATACAGAAAGTATGTCTTGCTGTTTTCTTTCTTTTATATGTCATGTTTCCGTCACGAAATTCATGAACGGTATTTTTATTATTTCAATATATTATCATTATTATTTGTGATTATTATTATTTTCACTATCATCACCATTATTAATATTAGGTATTTAATCTTGCTTGTTCTTACAGATTAACTGACAATCTCTGTTAGTTTATTTTTTTGTCGCGGCATCACCATTTTGTCGCGGGTGAAGGTGGACTATGCGGATACCGGCGACAACACGGCTGCGAAAGGCAACAAAGCAGCTGAGTGACAACAAAACCGCTTCCCCCCCCCCCCCCCCCCCCCCCCCTCTATCTCTCTCTCTCTCTCTCTCTCTCTCTCTTGCTATAATTCCATGCACTTTAATTGGGTATACCGCATGGTGATTATAAAAATTTATAGAACATCGCGTATTTGTTGTTTGACTGTGCTTCGCTGTAGTTTTCGATCTTTTGCTTTAGTAAACCATATTCAGTCGGGGGTGATGCTTTGGGAGAATGATCAAGGATTTTGTTTGAGTGAAAACAAAAAAGACAGGTCTCTGTTTTGGACTCTCAACGGTCGTTTGATTTGTTAATCTTGTGCTGAAAGTGTAGGCTTTAAAGTTGTTTTCAGAGTCGGTTGTTCCTCTGTCTGGGTCTGTTTTCAACTGCCGTAGATAGATAACTCCTGGCATTCAGCTCGGTCAACAAGTCTGCGTCCCCTGAAGTATTCTCAAAGAGCAGGGGTTTAATTCTTCGTTGTTAACATGCGGTCGACACGAAATGGACCCCATCACCTGTTCCGTTGATGGCAGTGTCTCTACGCTTTTCTCCCGTCCCAAATCCCGTCCTGTGTCCTTATTAAAATCACGCGATATGACGTC
>JADBJO010002571.1:237500-252500 GCA_016801955.1 Conus betulinus | reverse complement strand
GTGTGTGTGTGTGTGTGTGTGTGTGTGTGTGTGTGTGTGTGTGTGTGTGTGTGTGTGTGTGTGCGAGCAGCGCGCGCGCGCGTGAGTATGTATGTGTTGGAAGCAGAGGTGAGTCTGTTCGTTGGGTAGAGAAGAAAAAGCGGAGACTGGCCTCCGTCTTTGAAAGCCGCACGGAGGAGAGAGGTTGTTTTTGCAGGCTACGTATTGGGCACACCCCATCGGACACACTCTCACCTGATGCCTGCTGTGCGGTGTGGTAAACCAATCAGTATTAAAGCTATAGCTGTTTTTGAGTGCCAGGGTGTATAGCCTTACGCCGGGGACAAGCAGTTCACTGCGGGTTCCATGAAGATCGTTTTCCAGATGTTTCGCCTGATGTGACTGTTAAAAAAAAAAAGAATATCAGGATTTTTTTTTTTCTAGTTTGATCTGACTCTAATGTGGTTGGTGAACAACTTTGATGCAGGTCAGTCGCAGAATTCCTGGTCTTCCTTCGTTGAGGATTTCATTATGGATTTTTAATCGGCGCATTGTTCTGACTTTAACGGGCTAACAGCACAGCAAAAGATGTATCCTCAGCTGTCGGCTGAGCGTTAAACAAGATGCATTGGCTTAGATGATTGATGGGTGAGAAAAACGACACGTTTGTTTTGAAAGTGGGCGATGTTTAAGACTGTTCATTGTCTTTTTTTGTCTTCACGAACAGGTGAACCTGTATTGTTGAAGTCCACGTTTCAAACAGTTTGAGTCATTTCGGTTTTCTTTGGGTCCTTTTCTCGTGGAAGCAGATTGTGGAACAGATTTGGTATAGACAGAGAAGCGAGAGCTGAAGCTGCGCTTGGCATGTTTGTCAGCGGTTCTACTGGGCAAACTACAATTAAACACCCAAAACAAAGTGTAGAGAACGCAGAATTTATATACAGTGAAACGCAGACAGTGAAACACACTCACATATTCACCCCCCCCCCCCCCTCACACACACACACACACACACACACACACACACACACACACACACACACACACACACACACACACACACACACATTTTCGACAGATTTGTCTTCTGCGGACAAAACATGTACTAAACGAAACTCTCCTAACAGCTGTCGTCGTGAGACAGTGATTGACAGTGTTCACTAGTTTCTGCCGTTGGTTATTCTCTGCATATTTTCACGGTTGTCTATTTTGTCTCTGGCTGACGGGAAAGTTTGGTAGAATGATAGCATGCTGGACGATTCTCTGCCTGTCTTCAGTCTGTCTGTCTGTTTCACTGTCTGTGTGTCTGTCTGTGTCAATCTATCTGTCTTTCTCTTTCTCTCTGATTGTCTGTCTGTGTGTCAGTCTGTCTGTCTGTCTGTCTGTCTCTCTCTCTCTCTCTCTCTCTCTCTCTCTCTCTCTCTCTCCCACCTTCTCTCCTCCCTCCCTCCTTTCGGAGTCTGTCTCTTCTCTCTCTCTCTCTCTCTGATTTTTTTGTCCGCGTCTTTGTGGGAGTCTCTCTCTCTCTCTCTCTCTCTCTCTCTCTCTCTTCCCCCCCCCCCCCCCCCCCCCCCCCCCCCCCCTCAGCGATGTAGGTATATACAACCAAACAACCCTTGGTCAGCGAGTGAAAAAAAGAGAGAAGGGTCGAGAATTGTTGGCCTTGTTGACAGCGACTACCAGCACAATAAAATGGTAACGTCCAGGAAGCACCTTGCATCACACCCGCCCTCCCACCAATCTGGCGGGTTTGGAACACCGTCACGTATTTCCGTCCGTCCACCCACAGCGGAGCCAAAGTGGCCAGCACAGGCTGCACACCAAAAATTGAATGCGTCAAGACCTTACTGAAAGGTGTCGAGTATTTATAGACAGGCACGTGTTAGATTGTTTTGAGAATTTTCATTGTGCCTGAAAGTTGATGTACCTTCTTTTCTTTCATAATCTCATCAAAGTACATACGCGCCAGGAGGTTCGAAGCAGACAGATTAAACTGAAAGAAATTGGATTATTTTAGGAGGCACCAGTTGGCGCGAAGATAGGGTCACGGGTGAGTGAAATGTGACGTCAGCCAAGGGAAATTACACCTGTTTGAAGATTGTGAATGATATTATTGGTGAAAATCCCCCAAAACGAGAGAACTGATAGGTGGGGTTAAAAAAAAAAAAAAGGGGGGGGGGGTGGGGGGGGGGGGGGGGGGGGGGGGGGGGGAGGCTGGTATTTTGATCAATTATCAGTTTAATAGCAAATGCTGGCTCGAACTTACGTCAGGTTCAAAATGCTTACATGGACTATGAAGTAATTCAGAGCAACATCCTACTCGAGGCGTGTGGACACGCGCCCCGTCACGTCCTTGAAGAAGACTGGCATTCGGAATTCAAATCCCCGCCATGTTGTCGGACAATAAAACGACACACTCCCAGACTGTCTGGCATCGTAGGTCTCAGCGTAGGTCTCAGTCGGAACCCGAGTGACGAAGAACATTGCAATGCCTTCTTGTTAAAGCGAGCGCATGAAATTGTCTGAATAGGGTTTAGGGGGAGAGAGACTTGGCGGGAACTGGGCGTCTGTGGAACTTAATCAAGTGTGATCTGTTAGGCGCGGGATTCCTAAGCGTACGTTGTGCCGGTTGGTCTCGCGGAAAAAATTATGTGGTCTCCGATATGAATTCAGCTGGCGGGCTGAACCAGTTTAAGTGCGCCTTTATGTTATGGGTGAGACTTTGGTGGGCTACTGCTTGGGGACTTGTGAGGGATCATTGACCGATTCTGTTCGCTACTGTAGATATGTGGGGTCTGGAGGTATAGCGTGTGTTGTGTGTGTGTGTGTGTGTGTGTGTGTGTGTGTGTGTGTGTGTGTGTGTGCGTGCGTGTGTGTGTGTGTGTGTGTGTGTGTGTGTGTGTGTGTGTGTGTGTGTGTGTGTGTGTGTGTGTGAGACAGAGCGAGAGAGAGGGAGAGAGAGAGCGAGAGTCTGTGTGTGACGCAGACTCAGACTTTTTAATTGTCACGAGAAACCCTTACGGGGCTATAGACACGGCATGTTGTAAAGAGAAATCATGAATGGATAGATTATAATTCATCTGGGTCCATGTAGAGAGCCGTTATTGTCTTTCACATCCCTGCAATCATGAACATATTTTGCAGTATGAATTTGTAAGTCGTCGTTGCCTACCATTTCACCTGGACGAAGGTTTTGCAAGTTTGGGTTTGGCATATCTTTTGATAGCTGTTCTGTTAGCCGCAGTCGCGGCAGTTCGTATCTGGAGAAGCAGCCCAGAAAATGAGCTTCATCTTCGACCACACCACAGGCTGAGCAGTTCCTGTCTTCTCTTGTAGTGCTCGTGTATCTACCCCTTTCTATTTGTAGGTCATGAACGCTGGCGCGAAGTCTGCTGAAATCACGTCTCCGTTCAGAGTATTTAACGCTTACTATGTATGGTCCTAGTCGGTACTTTGTCAGTAAGTTTAGTGCCAAAGTATAGTCTGAAAGTGCTTCTGTTTTTCTGTTTCCAGAAGTCTGTGTATCCAGATTCCAATTTCTTCTCGATGGCATATTTTGTTCTCCCAATATTAAGAACCGATCGATTTGTCCAGGTATGATTCATTCCCAATTCACGCAGAACAAGTGCGGATAAATTCTAGGTATGCAGTGTTAGAGGTGTCTACACTTCGAAGCATGCTGCTGTAGAACTGTATGAGGTAGGACGGTTGATCTACTTTTGTTATATTTAACAAGAAACCCAGAGTTTGGCATATCGTTTGTAGGCTATCTGGGAATCGACCACGTTCTGCTAATGCTGGGAGATTCATGGTCTTTTTGCGCAGGCTAGGAACGTTCTTGCAAAATTTTGTATGTGTGTCTGTTTATGTCTGTTGGTAAGCGCGCACGTGAGTGTGTTCACATGCGTGCGTGCGTGTGTGTGTGTTTTCAGTGTACGTGCGTGAGTGCGCACGCGTGCGCGCGCGCGCGCGCGTGTGTGTGTGTACGTGTGTGTGTCGGTGTGTGTGTGTGCTTTTACCACATTCCATTTGAGCTATGAGCTGAGAAGAATATTATACAGTTACAAAACATATTCAGTGTCGTCTCGTCGCAACATATCTGTATATGTGGGAGTATACGTGTCTGTGTGTGTGTGTGTGTGTGTGTGTGTGTGTGTGTGTGTGTGTGTGTGTGTGTGTGCGCGCGCGCGCGCGCGCGCGCGTGCGTATGTTGGTGCGTACGCGCGCGCACACACACACACACACACTCGAGCGCGCGCGCGCGCGCGCACTCACACGCACGCACACACACACACACACACACACACACACACACACACACACACACACATACACGCGCGCGCGCGCGCGCGCGCGCACACACACACACACACACACACACACACACACACAACAAAAAAAAATTCGAATTGGGTACAGCTTAATTTTGCTCATGATGGAAAGTGAGGCAGTTGTTCTTTCATCACGGCGTTCCTTTCGTCTTGTATTTTTCGTCTTGTATGTGTCTTTTTTCTTCAGTTGTGTCCTATCTTCTGTTCCTCAGTTGTGTCCTATCTCCTATTCTTCAGTTGTGTCCTATCTTCTGTACCACCTCGGTGACATTCCTTTCAGTCATTCCGGCTCCCCGTCCATCGCCAAACCACGGTTTTCCGCCGCCGTCCTGACACCGGTATTCCACGGGTTAGTATGAAGTCGTCGGCGTGCAACCCACCAGGGGGAGTCACTGCAGTGCAGCCGAGTCACTTTGGAGGGCATTCAGTGGTGTCGTATCTGATACAAGGTGCGCAGGGCACCGCCTAAAGAGCCCATTATGATCACAGTCATTGCTTCATCGGAGGGCCCTAGCAAGACCGTCCAACGACATTCTCCACGAACGTGCGACGACAACCTTAACACGGTCTGACTAAGGGCGTGGACATGGAGAGGACATCGAAACTGAAGTCACCGTGAGAGCATGGAATGAAGGGCACAAACATTTGAGACCCCCTTATTTTTCTTTTTAATTCTTTTAATGCAGATGTATGAGATCGATGATGTATTGGAAATGAAAACTATGGGTGGTTCATTCTGACCAGAGGCTACTTACTATGGCTGTATTTTACGCTCATCTTCGTCATCTAATCCGGCCTCTGTCAGCCACGAATAATGGAGACTCTTGCGGAGCTGGTCAGAAAATTCGAGCACCACTCTCAGAGACACGTCCATGAAGGGGTTAAAACTCCACTAAGTGGCTCCAGTCTTCCTATCTAAGACCATAGCAAACTCCACTCTGGCAATGAGCCGATCGGGAGGGGAGGGTGTGATCGGGAGGGGATGGGTGGGGGGGGGAAGGGGGGGGGGGGGGGGGGGGGGGGGGGGGGGGGGGGATACGAAAAATCCAACAAGTGGCGAAGTGGTTAGCGCCGCGGACTCCCGGCTGGGAGGTCGTGGGTTCGAATCCCATCAGAATCATGCGGGTTTTTCTGCCCCGACCGGCTCCTACCCAGAGTTGAGTTTGCTGCGGACTCAGTTGGGAAGACTGGGACCACACAGTCGAGTTTCATCCACTTAATGGATGCGTTTCTGAGAGTTGCTCAAATTTCCTGACCAACTCTGCAGGTGCCTGTATCTCTCGGGCCTGGTTGACGCCGGGATATACTATGAAAGGAAGCGTAGAGTACAGCCCTGTCATGAAGTCTCAGATCGAAATGGAAAACACACACGCACGCACACACACACAACACGCAAGCTTTTCTTTCTCCTCTCTCACATCTGAGGACATACCAACGCCGATCTTCTTGGAGGCTCGTTCAGCCACTTTGACCTTTTCTTTCTTTTCGCTACCTTTGTCGTTCAGCCACTTTGACCTTTTCCTTCTTTTCGCTACCTTTGTCGTTCAGCACTTTGACCTTTTCCTTCTTTTCGCTACCTTTGTCGTTCAACCACTTTGACCTTTTCCTTCTTTTTTCGCTACCTTTGTCGTTCAGCCACTTTGACCTTTCCTTCTTTTCGCTACCTTTGTCGTTCAGCCACTTTGACCTTTTCTTTTTTTTTTGCCTACCTTGTCGTTCAGCCACTTTGACCTTTTCCTTCTTTTCGCTACCTTTGTCGTTCAACCACTTTGACCTTTTCCTTCTTTTCGCTACCTTTGTCGTTCAGCCCACTTTGACCTTTTCCTTCTTTTCGCTACCTTTGTCGTTCAACCACCACTTTGACCTTTCCCTTCTTTTCGCTACCTTTGTCGTTTAGCCCACTTTGACCTTTCCCTTCTTTTCGCTACCTTGTCGTTTGCCCAGCCACTTTGACCTTTTCCTTCTTGTGCAGGTCACAAACTTCTTCCCCCGTACCACTGTCACTTAGCATCGCGAGAGAAATTGTTCGGTTGGCTCGACTGCCCTGTCAGGTAACTACGTATGACAGGTGGTTCTCGGCTGTTCAGCGCAGCGAGGTCGGCCTTTTCCCTGCACGTAGCCTTGTATGCACGCAAACCACCGTGTGTGCGCCTCAAACTTGACAGCTCGACCCAGTCAGCGACTAAGTGTGGCAGAAATGTAGCGAACCTATGAACAGGACAGACAGACGGGAAATTCACAGATAGAGGTGTGCACCGAAACGCTATTTGAGCTGCGAGAGATAGCATGAAATTAAACTGGAGATCAGCTTAAACTGAAAATTGGTCCACTGACACTGGACATAATTTAAAAAGAAAAAAGAAGTGAGTCAAGTTTTAAACCTGATAAAAATCTGAGAACGATCCAGTTGTGCGTGACTAAATACTCAGTTCGTTATTTAAGGTCTTAAGTTATTTAAGGTCTTACTGCCTTCAGTTTTGGCGTGTGCAGCCCAGATCGACAGCAAATGCTGTATGACTTTGATATGCACTTTGTAACTCCAACTTGCGAGAAGACGCGATACTTATCCTCTGTCCACTTATCTAGGAAAGACCTTCGTGACTGACATGTGTGATGAACCCAGCGTTCTTCTGTCGAGCCTAATGTGTAATTCTCAGGGTTTTTTTTTTTAAACGCTTAGTAGCATTCAATTATTTTTCCTTGAACCTTCACGCCCTTTTAAATTACGGAGCAATAAATGTGGGGAAATGTCTGGCTCTCTCAGCATGGCCTGGTCTGATTTTGTAAGTCGTGAGATGTCAATAGTTCAGCTACCGTGTCATAGACCGTTTCCGTTGTTTGTTTCTTCTTCAACATTTATGCCCCGGTTTTATGGCTTGCTCGTAAATGTGACAGGTATTTTTTTTTTTTCTTTTCCTTGTGGAAGTTTGACAGCCCTGAAAAGTTTCTACGTGGTCGCTGGACGATAATTATTAAAAGTACTTTACTACCTGTCCGCTCTGTCCTGGAATCTGAGCGGGCAGCTCATGTTCAGAAGTGACAAGGACAAGACAGTAAATGGATGTGGAACTTCATCAGAGGCAAACAAAGACCAAACAAACAAACAAACAATACGAAGAAGTAGGAAAACAGTAGTCCTGGTTGAAACGTCGGGTGAGAAATGTAGGGACAGGTAGGAAAGTGTAGTTTTGACTGAACACCTAAGATACGGAAGCTGTTGTAAGGTAGGGAGAAGGAGTCCAGGTTGAACACCCTAGGTGAGGAAAGCACGGAGAAGTAGGAAACAGCGGTGCTAACTGAACTCGTCTTCTGAAGGCCAGGGCTTATCACAGCTTGCTGCAGTCACTTCTCATCCACTGAAGACAGCGTGACGACAGTTCTTTGATCTGTCGTCCCTCGCCGCGCTAGCTACCCATCGATTCCTGCGGCAAGGGGCAGATAATTGGGGGGGGGGGGGGGGGGGGGGGGGGGGGGGACAACTCTCAGGAAGGGTGAAGCTTTCTCTCTTTGCAGGGGGGGGCTAACCTACTCGTCTGGAAACGGATCACATCAGAAGTGCGATGATCAAGCGCGCAGGCTGGCCGTTCAAGGTGTGTCATTTTCAGCTTATGGGGGTGTTTTTCTGTTTTTGTTTTTTTTTTTTTTTTTTTCTCTCTCTTCTTTTTATGTTCGGTTTTTGCGTGGGAGGTGTTTAAACAGTGCGTGAAGACTGTGACCTCTTTTTTTTCTCCCACTTTCGCCTCCCCTTCTCTCATCTCTCTCTCTCTCTCTCTCTCTCTCTCTCTCTCTCTCTCTCTCTCTCTCTCTCTCTCTCTCTCTGTTTTTTTCGTGGTCTGTCCCTTACACACACACACACACACACACACACACACACACACACACACACACACACACACACACACATACAAGTCAGCCACCGAAGTAAAAGAAAAAGATACTGCCGAAGGTGCAGGTGGGACCCACAGAAGAACTGTCCTCAAGTGCTGAACAAAGCTGGGAGCAATCCTGCACCACCCATGGAAGCTTGCGTTGTATTCACGTAAGGTGCAGGCATGCACAGGGCATTCATTAAGACATCAAGGGACATAATTAGTCCTTGACAGATGCCATTATGTAATGGCCACTGGATGTGAAACGACAGAATCTCCACAAGGGTTCCCATGGATGTACCAGCCTATTATTTCATGACTGCAGGGCCCACTGTGGAAAAACGCCACCACCAAGCAACTGACACGTGCATCCCGCTGCCTTACTAGTAATTGTTCCGTTGATGGTGGAGACAGTACAACTCCAGACACGGCCAAACTTTTGCAATGAGGTCTGGTATGCCCTCTGAAGAGGACCCCGGGTTTTGAAGGTTCTGTTGAATAAAATTGAAAGGGGAAAAAAACAGTAGAATTCTTTGCAGAAGGACGGGCAGAATTCAGACCAGAAGGAACACCTGTGAACTGATTTCAGCACACTCCTCAGTGTATGCACCATCGACATCAACACGATATGTGTCAAAACTATCGATTTCAAAATAGCCTTTGATCTTACCTGGTTTGAAGGACTTTTTTTTCAGTACTAAGGCGCCGCAACTTTGACATCGAATAGACTCTTTAAGTATTTGCTGCACACTACAGAAAACTCAACATCCAATTTTTGAATTTATGACAGCATAAGAGAATAGATGTCTGCGTGTGCCAAGGCCATCTCTTTCCCCCCATTCTGTTCAACGTCTGCCTGAAAAATGCGTGAAATGTATATGGATCCAGGACATGTATGTTCATTAAACGGAAGTCTCAGTGCAGATGGCATTTTGTTGACATCGACCTCATGGGAGACAGTGAAGCTGACCTCCAGGAACTGTCCACCCACTCTGGAAAAAGCACATAGTACGTAGTTCTAAATGTTGTGCCGACTATGAGAGTCAGTCATGTTGGAGACGTGCAACGGACAATTTTAGAAAAGAGGGTAAATCAAATCGAAGAAATCTTCCAAATAGAAAAAAAGACAGTACACATAAATATTGACACACAAAGACCTACTCAACCTTCTAATCATTTTGTAGACTTGGCATTATTCTCCGAGATGAAATTATCACACATTAGGGAGAAGAAATGCCACCTAGTCCGTTGTGGAGAAATCGACACGAAAGCGAGCCGACGACGCCACTTGTCTGACCAGAATGTGATGTCACAAAGAGAATTGCTGTGCAAAAACAGTTTCTTTTTTTAATTTAGGATAAGACAACTCCTTTCCCTATCTTTCACCTGACCACAACTCCTTTCCCTATCTTTCACCTGACCACGGCAACGACATAGGGGCTGCCGACAATGGATTTCTCGCCTCTCATGCCAGGAATTTACATATGGCTAGCAGTAAATGGAAGACCTGTCTCCATGACTTCCTTTCGATGACCATTCTAGAAGGTACGGTTGAGGGAGAACGTTCTGGAGGCAAACCGGGAAAGTCGTGGACGGATAAGACCAAGGGATAGATTAATTACCTCCCTATCTTGTTGCGCATGATGGAACACGGAAGATGGCGGGTGTTCTTGAATGCCAAGCGTCCATTCTGCGTCTTGTTATCAATGTATCATAAATAGAATACACATTGACTCGGACACCTTTTTTGACATCTTTCTTAATTTGATTGCTGATAGATTCAAGATGGAGACTGATATCATCAGTGAATTTATCCACAGTCTGGTTGATATGTAAAATGAATTTTTGTTAACATTTCTTTCACATGCTTGTACGGCATGTATTATATTCCCGGTATATTTTTAGATGTATTGAGATAATAGAATAAGCACAAAGTCCAAAAAACAAGTATAAGTATATCAATTTCTCTTTTCTCTGTCTCTGTCTCTCTCTCTCTCTCTCTCTCTCTCTCTCTCTCTCTCTCTCATCTCTCCTGTGTGTGTTACACACAAACATGCGTGCGCATGCGCGCGCGCGCGTGCGCGCACACACACACACACACACACACACACATACACACACACACACGCGCGCGCGCGCGCGCGCGCACACACACACTCCGGAAGGAAAGGATAGAAAGAAGGGGACAAAGAAGGGGCGTAAAGAAGGGCGTAGAATGAGGTGAACAGGCAAGGTGAGGTGGGGATGGGGGGGGGGGGGGGGGGGGGGGGGGGGGGGGGGGGGGGGCGAGCCAAGTAGAGGCGGGAGGCGATTGTGGGAAAAAAAAAAAACGATCTTCAAATCGATCAACCGGAAGCACCACACCAGTGTGAAGAGCTGAAGACATTGTCGAAAAGCCGGGCAAGCGGCCCCACTCACGCAGAAGCCCGGCTTGCCAACTGCCTTCTAACGCCCCCTCTGCTGCTGATCAGGCCCGCAGAAACACGGTTAGATTGATCGCCTGCGGAACTGGAACGGGTCTTGAGTTCGAATGATCCGTGTGGTCGCCTTTTTACGGCTTGCAACCCCTCTTCGTCCACTCAGCTGTAGGTGGCTACCTGATTCGGTTCAGGGAAGGGCGGAGCTGCGAAGGAGGATTAGGGGTGGGTGCCGCCTTCGATGGTTGTGTGCCATGACACGGTGGACTGTTAACCGTTCGATTCTCCGCACGGCCGGCCATTAGGTTATGAACTTGAACCGTAAAATGCTATGATGTGTAGTGTAGTAATCCTTGTTGTAGACGTGCTATATTAACTGCTATGCTCTCTGTGGAGTTGTAATAGAGCCCGTACACTGCAGTGCAGTTGTCAGTGTTGTGAAAGATGTTGTGATCGTTATCGCCGGTGTCGTTTGTTCTGAATCGCGTGTGTGAAAGGAACAAAAAAAAGGAGGTTCAAGCGTAGTAAAACATTTCCGTCGGTGAAAGAAAGAAATCGTTACGTTTCACACAGAGAAACCGGTTCTGTCAACGACAACGCAATACAGCAAACTAGTATTGTGTAATATCACATTGCTTGTTCTAGGAATACAGTCCAGTGCAACACCAAAAGCTGCATGGGTGCGCTCTTTTGTACACTAAGAGAGAGAGAGAGAGAGAGAGAGAGGGGGGGGGGGGGGGGGGGGGGCAGGTGATTTATTCGCTGTAATGAGCTGTTGCGTACGCTGATGTGGCGTGCCCCGTTGAAGTTCGCTGTGTTTGATGCAGTGATGCGTGTGTTGCGGTTCCGTTTGTTGTTGTTGTGTTATGTTAGGCTGTATTTACACGTTAAAAAATTCACTACAGTGTTTTAATCTGCTGTGTTGGGTTTACTGTGTATCAGTTGTGCTGTGTTACGTTTTTGTTTCCTGCAGTTGTTGGATGTGTTAACAGAGAACGCAGTAACAGGAGAATACTAAACCACAAGGCCTTTTTATTCTGTGCTGTTTCCTTTTGACATGATGATCGGTATCTTCAACAGTGTAATCTCTCCCTGTCTTTGTAATCCCCTGTGTGTGTGTGTGTGTGTGTGTGTGTGTGTGTGTGTGTGTGTGTGTGTGTGTGTGTTGTGTGTGTGTGTGTGTGTGTGTGTGTGTGTGTGTGTGTGTGTTGTCTGTCGTCTGTCTGTCTGTCTGTCTCACTCTCTCTCTCTGCCTACGTCCTCCTCCTTTCTGCCTTTTTTCTCACGATGTGTGTGTGTGTGTGTGTGTGTGTGTGTGTGTGTGTGTGTGTGTGTGTGTGTGTGTGTGAAAACATGATCGAATGGAATGTTGGAACTCTGTGTGTGTGTATATATATGTGTGTGTGTGTGTGTGTGTGTGTGTGTGTGTGTGTGTGTGTGTGTGTGTGAAACATGATCGAAAGGAGTGTTGGAACTTTCATGATGTCAGGTATAAACACTTTAAAATTACCTCAGGTCGGACATCCCTGGACATTTTCATGGGATCTCCATGAAAATTTTGTTCAGGGATGTTCCACTTGATATGATTTTACAGTTTCTTCACGACAGAACATTTTTTGTCTGATTTAAGATTGTATGGTAGAAAGTTTTTAACGACATTCTGTCGTTTTGTTTTGTTCTTTTAGTTGTTACTGTGGTTGTTTTAGAAAATCTGTTTTGATAAGCTGTTTGTAAATGTGTTAGTTTTCTTAAGGCGATCAGCTTCGAAAGATGACTTCAAGTAGGTGACAGCCCTGCAATGGGCCTTTGTGGTCAACCCGACAGTAAGCAACGTGGATTGAATTGAATTTCAAGCGTCGGCCGATGTGCCAGTTTGTGTGCGCGCGCGCGCGCGTGTGTGTGTGTGTGTGTGTGTGTGTGTGTGTGTGTGTGTGTGCGTGTGTGTGTGTGTGTGTGTGTGTGTGTGTGTGTGTGTGTGTGTGTGTGCCTGCACGTGCGCGTGCGTGCGTGCATGCGCGCGTGCGTGCGAACGAGCGTACATGGGCGCGTGCATGCGTGCGTGCGTGATACGAGCGTGCATTCGTGTGTGTGTGGGTGGGCCGTGTTCGTGCATGTTTATGTGAAAAGCCAGAAGAGACCTAAGCGGTTTTCATGGGCCACTGTTCTCACCCTTTCCCGTAAACTAGACTGGAAACTCTTCGATGCCTGGGCTCCAGTGCAGTTTAAACCCGCAGCTCACTGCCACCCCGCTCCGGATTCATAGCTTCCCCAACCCCCGCGCTCCTCCTCCGCTCATTCCTCGCACAGTCCATTGACCTCTTCCGCGTGCTTGTCTTGCTGTAGCTGTGCATTTATGTATTGTTGCTGTGTGCCTCCACGTGTTTGCCTCCACGTGTTTGTCTGTCTGTCTCTGTCTGTCTGTCTCTCTGTCTCTCTCTCTCTCTCTCTCTCTCTCTCTCTCTCTCTCTCTCTCTCTCTCTCTCTCTCTCTCTCTCTCTCTCTCTCTCTCTCTCTCTCTCTCGTTTTCTCTCTTTCATTTCCTCAGCGTCATTACAATCCCTTTCTGATTTTCGCTCGAGCCCATTTTTTTTTTTCTTTCTTTTTCTTTTCTTTTCTTTTTTTTTCACTGTCTGTCCGTCTGAATATGACATACGTGACTTGTTTGTTGAATATAGAATTTGTTGTAAACCGATGTCCATTAAGTTCCCTGTTGCCCGAAGACACGGCACAAATCATGTAAAATCATACAACAGCAGAACTCATTATATGATTTGAATCCTATACATGGAATGTACATGCAACTTAAAGGTTAGTGAATAGGGAACCGGCATCAAAGTGCCAGACTGAACTAAATCTGGAGATGAATTTTTCACCCAGAGGCGGAGATTGCAGGTGTCCGTTCCGTTGCAAACAAACAAACAACAACAAAAAACCACTATTAAGGAAGAGCAGAGTGATGTTAGAATACACAAGAGATCGCTGCTGTTAATAGGAATGAGATGAGGCCAAAAGAGAGAGAGAGAGAGAGAGAGAGAGAGAGAGAGAGAGAGAGAGAGAGAGAGAGAGTAGGGATCTTATCAAAGGATTTGCGAGAGGGGAAATGGTGTGAAACGAGAGGGAGAGGTGGGGAGAAAAATGGGAAAGGCGGGTTTGGAGATGAAGGAGGTGGTGGTAGAGCACTGCTGAAACAACTTGTCATCAACATTCTGTCTGATGTAGAACGTGCAGTGTTGTCTTTGCTGCTAGTGGTGACTGCCACATAAACGTTCTGTGCTTGTCAGCTGTATTACCAGGAACCACTACAATAATGAGATTGTTACCTGGAATCGTTAATACGTCAGTGGGGCAGTTGCCACTTTCTTTTCCCGTTGAAACGATCTGTTCTTTCTTTGGGGTTAACCCTACGGGTGTGTCATGTTTCACCTGCAGTTTAATGCTCATTGTCATGTAGAGGAAGTTGTTGGAATTGTGTTTACATGCACTTCTCCTTGTTCACCCATTCTGTGCACTTTATCCTGCTGCTGCGTGTTTTTTCGTCACATGTGAGTCTAAGAGGCAAATTGCCTCTGTTGTTTCCATTTGTTCTGTTCGAATCTCTCTTTGTCTCTCTCCCTCTCTCTGTCTCTGTCTGTCTGTCTGTCTGTCTGTTTATCAGTCAGTCAGTCTGTCTGTCTGTCTATCTGTCTGTCTGTCTGTCTGTCTGTCTCTCTCTCTCTCTCTCCTTCCCTTCCTCCCTCCCCTACTCCTCCTCTTCCTCCTCGCCCTCTTCCGCCTTGCTTTGATCGTCTTCGTCGTCTCTGTCTGTTTTTCAGTCTGTCAGTGTGCCCTCTGCCAGTCTGTCCCTCACCCTTTCCCATCCGTGCTCCCACAACATACATCGTTTACATTTTCCGTGTAAAACAAAGCGACAACAGTGTATTTCGTGAGGCCGTGGACAACTAACTGCCGGCCCAACACAGGCAGCCAGCAGGGGTTCCAGTGAGTCACTGCCATGTCATCCCCACAACAGGAGGGCCCGACATTTAAAGCTGCGGGCATATTTACAGCTCATTTTACAGTTTCACGCTTTTTTTCTGGAATCTTTTTGGTCAGGTGCAGACGTGTGGCGGAGGCAAGTTTGTTGTCCGTTTCTTTCTTATCAAGACTCGTGCTTATGCCAGCACGAACTTTAAATAAATCCTTTGGTTCTAAATTCAGTGGCGGGGGGTCATAACCCACACGGACGCACACAAACAGACACAGACGACTGTCGTGGGAGAAAAAAAAAAAAGAGCCGTGCATAAATAATTGCTCTTAATTTTCGCCGGTGACTGGTAGAAAAGCCTTCGTATCAACACGGACGGACATGGAGCAGGTGGTTTGTTTGTTTGTTTGTTTTTAATGAACGTGCTTGCACGTTCATTT
>JADBJO010002571.1:220000-222500 GCA_016801955.1 Conus betulinus | reverse complement strand
CGTCATCAGCAGCGGGACGGCTCGTCAGGGGCTCTCTTTTCTAATCAGTGTCTGTGTGTTACCGGAGAGGTCTGTCTATCAGCCAGGTGTGTCTTTATCGAGCAGCGTGGCCAGGACGTACCAGGCCTACTACTACACGAACCCTTTGATTTCCTGTCGGCCCGGGAACATAAACCTGTGATGGCGTTCGTGGTTGGTTGGCTGTAAGTGACGTTGACTGGTTTTGTTGATTTGGTTATCGCTTGCAACTTATTTTTTTTGACATGTTTTTTTCTACTTCTTCCTCCATCTTTGGTCTGTATTATTTTTCATGACGGTGATGACGAGGTATGTGGTTAGCTTAGCTTTTTCAAGCGTGACTTTGTTTTATGTTTTTGTTGTTATTGTTGTTTGTTTTTCAATGTTTGCTGAGAGTGTTTGTGTTCAGTTTCCGACCTTTTCTGCCTCCTACTTCATCCGCTTAGACGAACTATTATCATAAAATCATCGCTTTAGGAAAGATAAGGTTGTATCTGTTGCACAAAGTAACAGTCACAGGATATAAAGTGGTGTTCATTTATCTTCATAAGCTTAAATGCTGGACAGTGATGAGTTGGTGTGTAACATACTATCCATTGCTTTCATTCTTCTTCTTCTCCAACGCCATCGCGTTTGGAGACTGGTCCTCAGGATGAAATGGGGGTCTTCCTCACAGCCTTGCAGATCTGTACAGCTTCTTTCGTGGAGTGGTAGGTATCGGCCCTGTTTCCTCTTCTCAACTTCAGGGGGACCACACTGTCTTGGTATCATAGAGTGATGGGAATCGGCCATGTCTCCTCTCTCAACACGTGGAGAACTCCACTGTCTTGGTATTGTAGAGTGGTGGGCATCGGCCATGTCTCCTCTCTTAACCCCTGGAAGGCCCTACTGTCTTGGTATTGTAGAGTGGTGGACATCAGCCATATCTCGTCTCTCAACACATGGAGAACTCTACTGTCTTGGTATATTGTAGAGTGGTGGGCATCGGCCATGTCTCCTCTCTTAACCCCTGGAAGGCCCTACTGTCTTGGTATTGTAGAGTGATGGGTATGAGCCATGGCTCCTCTCGTAACCCCAGGAGGGCCCCATTGTCTTAGTATTGTAGAGTAATGGGTATCAGCCATGCCTCCTCTCTTAACCCCAGGAGGGCCCCACTGTCTTGGTATTGTAGAGTAATGGATATCAGCCATGTCTCCTCTCTTACCCCCAGGAGGGCCTCACTGTCTTGGTATTGTAGAGTGATGGGTATCGGTCATGTCTCCTCTCTCAACCCCAGGAGGGCCCCGTGTTGTTAGTATTGTAGAGTAATGGGTATCCGCCACGTGTCCTGTCTCAACCCCTGCAGGGCCCCGCTGTCTTGGAGAATCTGCATCCTGGTCAGGTCTGCTTCTCCACGGGAGCAGGGAGGGGATGGTTCCAGACGGAAAGCGTTTGTACAAGCAGAAATTTATGGTGGTGTGCTCTTTTCGAAGATGCAGCATGTCAGCCTGTTCCTGTCTATCGCAGCTGCAGTTAGAATAACCACTAACATTTTTCAAACCGATAAACAAAGGTAAAACATCTTGCAAAGGTGAACAAAGGCATCGGTTAGTGCTAACAGGCAATGAGATGCTAAAACACGGGAGCAGAGCAGAGGGAAACCTCGGTAGGACCGAATCATGGAGAGGCATGCAGGCCCAGTGATCTTTTTTTTTTTCCTCCCAGTCGACAACGCAAGTCGGCCAACAGCCCTCGACGTCACGAGCCACAGACCGACAGACAGATAATAACGATGATCAGTTGAGCGATGACACGGAGATAAATCCTGGAGATGACGACGATAAAACTGTCGGTCCGTGTCTCGTGTTGTAAGGAGAGACTGACACCGGTGTGAGGAATGTCTGTGACATAGTCTCCAGACTTTTGTCGGCACCTCGGTTCCAGTCGCGATTCACAGCGTGATAGTTTACGCGGTGTCTCCCTCCTTGAAATTATAGGCTTGGCCGGGATGGTGAGGGACGGGAGCAAGGAGAGGAGAAGGGGGAGGAAGGAGGGAGAAGAGGAGGAAAATGGGCGTGGAAGGAGGGTGGAAAGAGGAGGCGAGAGGAAGCCAGTGTTTGTATCGGCATTTTCTTTCCTTTTTCTTTTTTTTTCTTTCTTGTTTTTTGTTTCTTTCTGTTGAGTCGTTGTTGTTTTTTCCCAGTAAAATATCCAGAAAATGTTTTCGTGTTGTTGTATCGCTGTTATCATTCTTTCCTCTTTGTCTTCTTCTTCTCCTCCTCCTCCTCCCTCCTTCTTCTTCTTCTTCTTCTTCTTCTCTCCTCCTCCTCCTCCTCCTCCTCCCTTCTTCTTCTTCTTCTTCTTGCCCTGCTGTAACCATTCATATTGTCACATTTTTCTGACATCATTATTAGATTGAAACAAAAATGTTCTTAAAAGTGTATTGCAAAAGCAACGTCGGACAACGAACCTTAAAAGTAGTAGTAGAAGTCGCAGTGGTAAT
>JADBJO010002571.1:205000-217500 GCA_016801955.1 Conus betulinus | reverse complement strand
ACTGCCGCCCCCCACCTCTGAGGACTTCAGGCAGACGTGTGGGGTTTGGGTTATGGGGACTGTCTATGCAGTCTTAGTCGTTCAAGTGGCTCCAGGGTGGCATTGGGGTTCAGGTCTCCCATTTCCATGGTCATACTTTAATCTATCTTGCTGGTGACATGGTTGTTGCAGACCCGTTCAGCTGCCGTCCGTCTGAACCGTTCAGTCATCTGGATAACAAAACTCTACATAACTATCTGTCAAATAAAAGAAAAGGAGAGAAAGAAAAAGAAAAAGAAAAAAATTCTTCTACCTTGTTTAAAGAATGCCTTCGTGATGCGATATGTTCGTGTTTTTTTTTTTTTTTTTTAAATCTTTTCCTCAAGTTTTTTTTTTCTATTATTTTGATAATACCACTATAATCAGACAGCAACGTGTAAAACCTTTCCATTAGATAGCTCACTATAGTATCTTTAATTCTTCCTTTTTT
Organism: Conus betulinus; assembly: GCA_016801955.1. Classification (NCBI taxonomy): domain Eukaryota; kingdom Metazoa; phylum Mollusca; class Gastropoda; order Neogastropoda; family Conidae; genus Conus; species Conus betulinus. Next base: position 217,031 of record JADBJO010002571.1, on the reverse strand, counting down.
CTAATCAAACAGCTGTTTTTGTTCGATAACTGCTCACACATTGAGCACGAGAAAAAAAAAAAATTTCTTCATAGTGCGAGATGATAATGCGTTTGATTTTGGTCATGTTTTATTGCCTTCGGCAAGCAGTAGGGTAAACTGAGAACGTCACACAAACATTCTGCAATCATAAGTTCATTTGCTTCGTGATCTGTGACTGTTTGTGTTGAGTACAGTAATCCTTAAATTATCTTTCCCCTATCCTCAGTCGCACTGTCCCCCGTACAGGGTAGAGCAAGAAGTGCAGAGTATCAGCCACCGTGGCGAAGTGGTTAGCGTCGTGGACTCCTGGTTTGGAGGTCATGGGTTCGATTCCCATCAGAGTCATGTGGAAGTTTTCTGCCCCGCCCGGCTTCTACCCAGATTGAGTTTGCTAGGGGCTCAGTTGGGAAGACTGGGACCACACAGTCGAGTTTCATCCACTAAATGGATGCGTCTCTTGAGAGCGCGTTGCTCAAATTTCCAGACCAATATAGCAGGTGTCTGTATCTCTCGGGCCTGCTCGACGCCGGGATAAATTATGAAGGAAAGCGTAGAGTACAGCTGTGCATACTGAATGGAGATCCGTAGCATCATCCTCATCATCCTCATTCGCATCGAACAGCATAAAAAAAAAGTGCAGAGTTGTCAGGCACAGTTGTGCATTATGCCTGGTCACAGACTAGGGGGGAAAATAAACAGGGTGGTGTTTGCACCGATTGGTATGCTGTGTTACTGGCAGTGTGGCGACATGCTGGCCCGGCAAGTCAGGCAGGCTTCCGGGTGGACCGTGGCCCTTCAACCAGGTGGCCAAGATGCAAGGAGACGTTCCAGGGTTGTCTGGGGTTCGACCTTCCGTGGTGTGGTATTTTTTTGAGTTGACAACGTTCGAAGGTACCAGAGTACATGATCTGGTGGGTTTTCCATTTTACTATGACAGCGTTCACATGAAAAAGGACACACCGAGAGAGAGAGGGGGAGGGGGGGGAGGGAGAGGAGAGAGAGAGAGAGAGAGAGAGAGAGAGAGAGAGAGAGAGAGAGAGAGAGAGAGAGAGAGATTTTGGGTGGTGGTGGGGGAGGAAGGGAGAGAGAGGGGGATGTAAAATGTTTATGTTAAGGCCTACTTGTGTGTGTCTGCAGGCGCGCGCGCGTGTGTGTGTATGTGTGTACGCGCGTGCGTGCATGCGTGCACGCGCGCGTGCGCGCGCTTGTGTGTATGTGTGTTTGTTTGTGTGTGTGTGTGTGTGTGTGTGTGTGTGTGTGTGTGTGTGTGTGTGTGTGTGTGTTTCGCCCTTTTGCACAAGATCAACTCATCAATACAGGATAGACTGATATTACAGGTTTCTTGCAGATAAAAGTATCGGATCTCACACATAATCAATCCCGCTCTCTCTCTCTCTCTCTCTCTCTCTCTCTCTCTCTCTCTCTCTCTCTCTCACACACACACACACACACACACACACACACACACACACTCTCTCTCTCTCTCTCTCTCTCTCTCTCTCTCTCTCTCTCTCTCTCTGCCGGACGGGATTTATCAAGTGTCATTTTGTGTGGAGGTAACAACTGGGGTCCTACGACATTGAAATCTTCGATGGTCACTGGGTCTGACCCGCACCGTGGAGTGCGTATCCACTCAGTTTATCACCCCGGTGCTTTCAAGCAAAATAACTACTCTTCCCCAATAAACAAGAAAAAAGAAACTTTATTCAGTTTCCATTTTGTTTCACCACAACATATAGATCAACAAGAAAGTAGATAAGTGAATGCACTTCTCAGCATAACATCAGATACGAACGTCTGGTACATAATTTGTCATGTTACAAGCAATTCATTTAGTCAGATAATTCGTGTGTTGGCTACCTTTTTTCAGTCAATACACGTAATCATGTCTAAAACATGAACTGCCTAAACATTTCATTCAGTGCGTGAATTGGCAGTGGAAAAATGACGTTAATTTACACAGATGTATGAAACGATAGGCGATGTTCAAGAATTATTCAGCCGCGCTGTTTTCGGGGGACTCGTGTCGCTGGTAGGAAACCCTTAAAGCAATTAGTGAGCTTAACAGTTAAGCAAAAGAAAAAATCCAAAACTTGAGTGTAATAGAGTGCGCCTGCAATGTGGACAGTCGATCTCCGATCGTTTTCTTGGTTTGCGCTTCCAGTCAAACATATGACTGAAGGGATCTGTTTGCTGGACTCATAACTGAGAGAGCATGATTTTATTTGCAATGAAAGACAGGCCTGTTATGCTACCCTGAATATTTCTCTCCGGAACAGTTCTATTGGTTAGATCGTTGACAGGTCAGTTGATAAATTGGTAGCCAGGGTTTTCATCCATTCTTTCCTACTTTCTTTCTTTCTTTCTTTCTTTCTTTCTGTCTTTCTTTCTTTCCCCCCCCCCCCCCCCCCCCCCTCTGTCTTTCATTTATATTTTTTCTTTTCTCTTTTCTTTTCTTTCTTTCCTTCTTTTCTTTTTTTCTTTTCTTTGTTAACACCAAAAGTGATACCACTTTTTGTATGATTACAAAAGGTGAATTCGGACGCTGTTTCTACCAGTCGGAAGAAAGTTTACATGAGTTCGGCAAATCGCGTAGATCAGTGTATGCATTCATATACATTTGCATCAATATTTGCAGTGTAAAATGAAAGAGAGAGAGAGAGAGAGAGAGAGAGAGAGAGAGAGATACGGGAAGTTTAATCATGTTTAGGCCGTTGCCCCTCATGAAGGGGTGCATATACAAACGATTGTCCAATCTGGCATTTAGAATCAATGACATTCTTCGTAATACACTTTGCGATAATTTTAAGAAATGAGAATAGAACACAATTGAAAAGCCTTGTAAAGATAAAGTGACAAATTTCTAATCGTTTATTTTTTGTACACGTGCCATAAGCAACGCTAAATTAAACTGATGTGGGACCCTATGATATTTCAACAATATGTATTGTGCTCTTAAATCGCATAGAATAGGACAACATAGAACAAAATGTACCTCATTTTCATTCTCTCTTTGACAAAGTTGACATAGTAAGTCACCTTCACTGTGTTGTCTATGACGATTACGATGTACTTCAATTTCAGAAATGCCAAGCCTTAATCTTATCAATACATGCCTCATCAAATATCTGTCTAAACTGAGTAATAAATTTCAAAATGGAGCGACTGATGGCGGAGAACGAAGCAAAGTTTAGAAAGAGTGGGGGTTAGTTTCCGCCGAGGACATTGACGAACAAAGTACACAAGACACGATGCATTTCGACCTCTTGGGTCTTCTTCAAGTGAAAACAAAATAGGTAACATTTAACATTTAGGACAGTACAAACAAAGAACGAAGAGCGACTTATCTGATGTCCATGTGGTAAGTGTGAAGAATGGTGACCGAAAGCTTTCGGTCAGCCATTCTTCACACCCACATGGACTTTCAGATCAGTCATCTTCGTTGTTTGTTTGTACTGTCCTAAATGTTAAATGTTACCTATTTTGTTTTCACTTGAAGAAGACCCAAGAGGTCGAAATGCATCGTGTCTTGTGTACTTTGTTCGTCAATGTCCTCGGCGGAAACTAACCCCCACTCTTTCTAAACTGAGTAATAAATATGTTTTAACATTAAGGATTGTACAGCAAATTCTGTAAACATCAAACCTATCACCGTGATTGATATGGTAATTCCAATCTTGCCATTTGCATAAAATTAACCTTTCCCTAAACGTTTCGAGAAACTCTCTTATCCCTTCTACTCCTTGATTGAGACATATATATCCGAATCTAAACATACACAGTTGACAACGAGTATTTGAGGCCCAGTTTTCATGTCACGCAAATTTAAATCAAAAAGCATTCTATAGGCCTTTAAACGGTAGTCTGCATTCGTCCATCCTCGTCAGCTTTAGCCAGTATCTGACACACTTTACAGCTGAATTTATGTAAATAGGATATCAGTTTGTTTCTCCACACGCATATGTCATAGGTGGTCTCATTTGTACGCCTAAGAATATCTTAATAGCAAACAAATACACCTTTTCGCAATGAAGCGCTGCATTGTCCAGGCCCCATAACTCTGCACCATACTGAACAACAGACTGAACTTGTGCGTCAAATAACTTTAAAAAGGAAGAGTGAGAAGAACACTTTAGCTTAAATTACTTTTGTGAAATACACAATAACGCGGTTTTTTGATCTGCTACTGAGATCACGACGACATGCAGCAACAAAACTTAACTTTGTGGGAGGATAAATTCCTAGGTATTTGTAGACATTCACAACAGGCCTAACAGTACCGTTTTTAGTCCACCTTTGCAGCTAAATACCACCCTTTTCTGAATACCACTATGTTGCTTTTATCCATATTGATCTTGAGCTGTAAACCAGCAGCTGCACATTGAAAACTGTTGATCTGCGTACTTAAACAGAGAGAGACAGAGACAGAGAGAGAGAGACAGACAGAGACGAAGTTCAAACCATCTAGTGTCTAAGCTGCTTCGTTCCGTTCCAAATCTACTTCAACTTCGATAGGAACAAGATGCATGTTCTCTGAAAAGATGAGAGACTGCAGATAACATGTAAGAACGTCTCCGTATATTTAGTCAATATGTGTTCTCAATATGCCAAGAACAGAAACGTCCTATGACTGGAAGGAAGATCCGTCAGAATTGTTTTCCCTCTTTACACCGAGACTCTGAGGAACCTGGAGAAGTCTGGCTGCGAACTTCACTGGACACGCTGGAAAGAAATGAACGAAAGTTGATAATCAGACCTGAGAAGCAAAATAAGTCATGAACTAATGACTTCCAGATTTAAACAGGTCACTCAGCTAGGAATAGCACTTACCTGCAGCTTTCGACAGACCTCCGTCCGTCTTCTTCAGTGGTGGTGTTGCTACTGGATGAACTGGAGTTCAGTGCATACGACCACGGGTCGAACCCTGGTCATGTGACTGAACAATGAGGGTGTTGTACACCGATGGCAAGGTGTGTCTGCCCCGGTCCCGGTTGAGTGTGGGGTTGTTGGCGGCAATATGTATAGCCTCCTTCAACCCAAGCTGAAACCATCTATTTTCACGGTCGAGATCGCTGATGTCATAATCGAACTGATGTTGCTGGGCGTGTAGGTGGGCGCCTACTGGTGATGATTCCCTTTTGTATTCTGTCAAGCGTTTTCGAGGGTTTCTCTCAGTTTCTCCGACACAGTTCTCTTCACAGTCACGACAGTCTATTTGGTAGATCACTCCAGACTTGTCCACTTTGTCAGTTTTGTCCTCGGGGGCGACCAGCTGGCTGCGGATGGTGTTGATAGGTTTGGGATGTACGGAGACGCCGGTTTTTCTGATCTTCCTGAACTCTCATGAGTCATGAACTCTCTGTCTGTCTGTCTATCTGTCTGTCTGTCTGTCTGTCTCTCTCTCTCTCTCTCTCTCTCTCTCTCTCTCTCTCTCTCTCTCTCACATGAGGTGCAATGGCCTAAACATGAATAAATCATCTGTGAGTCTGTCTGTCTGTCTGTCTGTCTCTCTCTCTCTCTCTCTCTCTCACGAGGTGTAATGGCCTAAACGAAATGGCCTAAACATGATTAAATCATCTGAGTCTGTCTGTCTGTCTGTCTGTCTCTGTCTCTTCTTCTTCTTCTTCTTCTTCTTCCCTCCCCACCTCTCTCTCTCTCTCTCTCTCTCTCTCTCTCTCTCTCTCTCTCTCTCTCTCTCTCTCTCTTGGAAAGTTCAGAGTAAAAAAGCAAAACAAAACTTCTCATTCCTTCCTTATCGGAAAGTGAATTCTAAATGAGTGTTACGATCAACAAAACAGTGCTTACAGTTTTCTTTAAATCTGTTTTTTTTTTCCCCAGAGAATCTAAATCGTAGGAAAATGAGATAAGAGTCTTGCCGGTGCTTGTATTTACAGTGAATATATCAAACCCCCCCAGACAACTGAAAATATCCAGACGGGGAGAGGTTCAAAAGGAGAATTCACCCACATTGTTGAAATCTACCGGAGTTTCATCAGTCCCAGCCCAGCTTGCCCGCAATGCTGGCAAACTGTATGTAAAAGCAGAGTTTTCCGCCATCACCACCTTTACCATTAATACGTCAAAAGTCGAGGGCCCGATTCCTCTCCTATTGACCTTGTTGTGGATATGAAATACGTAATGTTGCTTATAGCCCAGCCGACCGCAAAGGGGGGCAGATCAAGGCTGTCACCTCGTTGAAGTCAACTTTCAAGTCGGATAAAACACCAACAAACCAACCAACCAAACAAATGTGCGGTAACAGCTCTTTGAAACAGATTTTTTTTTTTTAACTCGCCGGTATTTTCGTTCAAATCCTTCTTCCGTAAACTCTTAGATCAGATGAAAAAATGCTGATCTCTGACAGAAGCTCACATCACATGAGGTGTGACATCTCTCGACAAATGTTCAAGGTGTCTGCTGTGGAATGTTGATGTCTGACATCATGCAGGTCCAACCGCTCTCTATGAACATGATTGAAAACACACAGACCCTGGCAAGGTCGTCTGAGCAAAGCTGTCACGGTGACCCACTCTGCTCTTTCCTCTGGCGAATTCGTCACGCTTGGTCTGCTGTGGTCTTAACATGACCACCGGCCTGGGCTCCAGGTTGTACGTGCATGGATCACTCTCAAAGACCTTAACAGGGGTGAAAAAGGAAGCCCTGGCGTTTTTCGCGACTGTTTGAATTCACATGCTGTCGTCCTGGTGCTGTCTTGCCATTTGATAGATCTCCCTCACCCCCAACCTCCCCCCCCCCCCCTTACAGACACCATCCCCCACCCCCCTCATTCTCCCTACGTCTGACTCCCTTAACCCCTGCTGTGTGTTGTTCGGGGGCTGGTGGTCTCCCTCGACCTTATCACTCGAGGTGGTACTGACGCCCGAACTCTGAATTGACCAATCAACCTGCCAAGAAGTCCATCAAAAACATCCTTTTGAGAGAGAGAGAGAGAGAGAGAGAGAGAGAGAGAGGGGGGGGGGGAGGGAGGCACCCAAAGACGTCATCTCTCACCAAAGCCAAGATCCAGGACATCGGGCGTTATGGACTGCAGAAAAGAAAGCCCCGCTCCCACCCCCACCCTCCCTTCTTTACCCGAACTTCAAGGGACAAATTGGAATGTGTGGTGGACAGAGAGACTCGAGGGCGAAATCGCCACCCAAAAAGCAGACAGCTTAATTGCCCCTTCATCTGTCACGCTTCGCTTAGCACGTCGGTCACGCTCTGCCTAAAGTTGAAGGACACGCTATTGACTGGGGGTGTGGGGTGGGGGGGAGAACAGAGGGTGAGGGGTACACGAGTGATATGGAGATGAAGTGACAGGTGCAGCGAGTTGTAACAGTGAGTGGAAAAGGTGAGAAACCATGTCAGGGTGATTGGTACTTGACTTGAAGGAGGACTTGCGTGTGTTGTGGTCATCAGTTGTGAACAGAGGCGAGTGTGCTGAGAAGCATCAGACCAGGCGTGAGTCTAATATGAGTCAGGATTACCCTTCTTCAGCCTTCTTTCTGCTGTGGAGTGGTAGTCGGTCTGTCAGAAGAGCCATTTGGATCAGGATTACTTTTAATTAGCTTTCTTTCTGCTGGAGAGGGGCAGTTAATTTGTGAGATAACATAGGAAGCGTATAGGTCCGTATTACCCTTCTTCAGTCTTTTTTCTGCTGTCGAGTGGTAGCTCATATGTAATATCAGAAAGGGCTATTTGGACAAGTATTACCTTTACCTGGCCTTCTTTTCTGCTACAGCGTGGGAGTTTATCTGTGAGATCAGAAAAGACCGTTTAGGTCAGTATTGCCTTTCTTCAGACTTATTTTCTGCTGTAGAGTGGTGGGTGATCTGTAAGATCAGGGTAAGATCAGAAAAGGCCATTTGCGTCAGTATTACCCTTCTTCTACCCTCTTTCTGCTCTGGAGTGGTAAGATCAGAAAGGGCCATTTGGGTCAGTATTACCCTTCTTCCACCCTCTTTCTGCTCTGGAGTGGTAAGATCAGAAAAGGCCATTTGGGTCAGCATTACCCTTCTTCTACCCTCTTTCTGCTCTGGAGTGGTAAGTTCAGAAAGGGCCCATTTGGGTCAGCATTACCCTTCTTCTACCCTCTTTCTGCTCTGGAGTGGTAAGATCAAAAAGGGCCATTTGGATCAGTATTACCCTTCTTGTACCCTCTTTCTTTCTGCTCTGGAGTGGTAAGATCAGAAAAGGCCATTTGGATCAATATTACTCTTCTTCCACCCTCTTTTCTGCTCTGGAGTGGTAAGATCAGAAAAGGCCATTTGGGTCAGTATTACCTTCTTCCGCCCTCTTTCTGCTCTGGAGTGGTAAGATCAGAAAAGGCCATTGGGTCAGTATTACCCTTCTTCCCTCCTCTTTCTGCTCTGGAGTGGTAAGATCAGAAAGGGGTCATTTGGGTCAGTATTACCCTTCTTCTACCCTCTTTCTGCTCTGGAGTGGTAAGATCAGAAAGGGTCATTTGGGTCAGTATTACCCTTCTTCTACCCTCTTTCTGCTCTGGAGTGGTAAGATCAGAAAGGGTCATTTGGGGGTCAGTATTACCCTTCTTCTACCCTCTTTCTGCTCTGGAGTGGTAAGATCAGAAAAGGCCATTTGGGTCAGTATTACCCTTCTTCCTCCTTCTTTCTGCTCTGGAGTGGTAAGATGAGAAAGGGCCATTTGGGTCAGTATTACCCTTCTTCTGCCCTCTTTCTGCTCTGGAGTGGTAAAATCAAAAAAAGGTCATTTATTTCAGTATTACCTTTCTTCAGCCCGCTTTCTGCTGCGGGGTGGCAGTTAATCTGTGAGGAGAAAAAGAGCCTTTTTGGGTCAGAATTACCTTTCTTCCCTTTTTCTTCTTTGATGTAGCAGTTGATCTGTAAAATCAAAGAGTCCATTTGGGTCAAAAGTACCCTTCTTCAGCATTCTGTATGCAGTGGAGTAGTAGTCAATCTGTAAGATCAGAAAGGGCGTTTGGGTCAGTATAATTTTTCTCCAGCCTTCTTCTATCCGTTTTGGGATAGGTAGTTGATCTGCTAGAACAGAGATGGGCGCTTTAGGTCCATGTTGCTCTTCCCCAGCCTTTTTTATCTGCGGCGGAGTGGCCGTCGATCTGTAAGCACGGAAAGGACCATTTTGTTCAACAATATATTACTTTTCTGCGTCCTTCCCTCCCCTTTGAAGCAGTGTTTTCTTCTTCCTTTCTTCTTCTTCTTCTTCTTTCTTTTTCGTACACTCAGATATGAACCCCAGAGGAACTGATGAAGACTACTGGAGCAGGGGCGACCATCCTCAACCAGGCGGGTCCCCGGGTGGTCGATAGGAGGATACCCCCAGATATGAGGGTTAGCTGCGATATAAGTCAGGCTTGCCTGGTCGAGTGAAAAGCGGTCCCGGGCCAACTGGCGCTGTTCCTAACCGGATGGGGCAGGATAACAGGTGGCACTGTTGTCTCCAATGAAACACCCCATATGTCCAAGATAACAGGTGGCACTGTTGTCTCCAATGAAACACCCCATATGTCCAAGATAACAGGTGGCACTGTTGTCTCCAATGAAACACCCCATATGTCCAAGATAACAGGTGGCACTGTTGTCTCCAATGAAACACCCCATATGTCCAAGATAGCAGGTGGCACTGTTGTCTCCAATGAAACACCCCATATGTCCAAGATAACAGGTGGCATTGTTGTCTCCAATGAAACACCCCATATGTCCAATGACAGGAGCATCATGGGATCAAGAGCCGCTGTATAATCTCTTAGCCCTGGGGAAGGACACCCCAGTGAACAAACCATCTCCAGCCATGGACAAATAGCCGGGCAGACTGGACTCGTCATCCCAGTAAAGCAACCAGTCTAGGACAGCGTTCACTCTGATATAAAAACAAGCCGAAGTGGGATGTGCTGGTCCTGACTCGTCAGGGGCATAATGGCAACACAACGCATCTCCACTCATATCATATGAAGTGGTATGACCTATGGTTCCAGAAGAAAGAAGCTCTTGGGATTACATGACCCCCCCCCCCCCCCCCCCTTTTTTTTTTTTTTTTTTTTTTTTTTTAGCCTTCTTTCCGCTGTGGAATGAGAGTTGATCTGCAAGGAGAAGAACAGGAAAGACCGTTTTGGACAGGCACTGACACGGCAAGGAGTTCGCTCTGAACAGGGACAGGTCACGTCACTTTGCAGTGGAAACAAGGATGGGGGGTGGGGGTGGGGGTATGAACTGGGCCGCAAAGAAATGAAACATTGTTTTCAGGAATGGGAGGGAGAGTTAAGAGGGAGGCGGGATGGGGGTCAAAGGTCCGGATATACACCACCACCTCCTTCCTCTCGCCCAAGTTATGAAAAAAAAAATCTGAAATGCGAAATTAGCGGGCGCATTTCAGGCCGGGGGGGCGGGGGGGGGGGGGGGGGGGGGGGGGGGGGGGCAAATAAAGATATTCTTTTAAAAAGAGATAAGAAAGGCGATTTTTTTTTCATAACTTGGGCGAGAGGAAGGAGGTGGTGGTGTATATCCGGACCTTTGACCCCATCCCGCCTCCCTCTTAACTCTCCCTCCCATTCCTGAAAACAATGTTTCATTTCTTTCTTTTGCGCCCAGTTCATACACGGCATACACTGTTTTGCTATTGACATAAATCTTAAAGTGAAAATCGCATGCTACATCTACTGTGTTATCTGCGAATATACTGTTCCAGTTTTCGTTGGACAGCAGCTCACAAAATTTTACGTTGTCTAACTGGTTATAATTGAAAATCGTCCTTTGGAAAGTACTGTATTTATACACAAGTGGCTTAAGAATGATACATGGAACACTGTGGTCACTGCAGAAAGGAGGCAGAACATCAACTGATTTGATTATGTCAGGACTCTGAGTGATGACAGATCAAGGCAAGTACTTGCTGTAGCCGTTACTCTTGTGGGGGAATCGACTACTTGTTATAATTGATAATGGTTTAGAATATCAGTGAGGTGTTTGGTTGGATTAGTTAAATAGTCAACGTTGAAATCACCTAAAATAATAAATTTCATCATCGTTCTGTCTGCTTTATTAATACTATCATTTATTAAGTCCCAATAATTAACGCGTACATTAGGTGGACGATAAAATGATCCAATAAGTAAACTCTCCTGATTAATTTTGGTTTCTCTACCCAAACTGCTTCCAGGTCATTAACTTGTAAGTCGGGTCGTGGTTACAATAAAGGCTATCTTTCAGGTAGATAGCCACACCACCATGAGGGTCGTTCGCTCTGTCTAAACGGACAGGAGGGTGAAAGTTTTAAGGAGGAGTAAAGAGTTGTTGGAATCCAATGGTGACAACCAACTTTCAGATATAGTTATAATACAAATTGATGCGATTCAGCTTCAAGCAGGTCGATTTTACTTTTTAAACTACGGGTGTTAACGTGCATGACACAAAGTTCTCCACGTTCAATTGGACCAGGGTTACTTTCGATATCGCCTGATTTCATAAGTAAAGAATTGTGAAATTTAGAGAAAGTCAGATTGCTACAGTTAGCTGACAGATGATTAAATGAACCAGTTTTAGGTGGGTTTTTGTTTAGCAGGTGGCGAGAACACGTCAACATTTAGATGCACTGAAAGAAAAAACAGCAAGAAAGCCATAGTCAAGTGTCTATCTTTCCTGGAATAAACAAGCAGAAAATACGGAATAGTGGTCGCCTTGACAAGAAAAAAACAGTTTTCTGGATAATATCCCGGCTACATGATAGAACAGACCAATCATGGCTCTGTACAATGCCAGTTCAACGCCCATTTAGGTAACTGCACTGAGCAGTACAAGGAATCTGAAATTTCGCCATGATTGGAATGACACTGGTCCCCAGACGCTTCCTCTACGCATATGGTCATGAAAACCTCCCTGGCCTCCGTCACAAAGCCAACAACATTCACCACATTTGAACAAAATATTGGTAAGTTACACACATGTCTAATAGTAAGGTAAATGAAAACGCATATACACAAAAGGAAGTTTGTGTGTGTGTGTGTGTGTGTGTGTGT
>JADBJO010002571.1:187500-197500 GCA_016801955.1 Conus betulinus | reverse complement strand
TGGGAGACATATAATACCAAAGTTGGTGTGACTTTATCATCCTCAGATCTATAGATATGGGAATTCCACAAGGTTCTATTATCTCCCCTTTGTTATTCAACGTAATGCTATATGACTTATATGTACATGTTTTTCATCATATACCAAGGTAGCTCAATATGCTGATGACATTGCAATATGGATTAATGTATCTTTAAAGAAAAGAACAAATTTACGTCACATAAATTATATTCAGAAGCTCTTTCAGAACGAGCTGGATAAATTAAATAGTTATATGCATTTGAACGGCTTTCAATTCTCTGTTGAAAGACACATTTGGTTCTCTTTAACAATGGATATAACCCAAGTAACTTGCCTATATTCTTTCTGGGAGGACGGGAAATTTTTTTATAAACTTGAAGTAAAATTTTTAGGCGTCCTACTTACACAAAAACTAAACTGGAAAAAACACATAGACTCGATAGTTACTAAAGCGGTTAAAAAGTTTGAAATTTTTCTCTAAAATTGTCAGTCACTCTCCATGGGGACAGGATCCCAAAGTTTTGTTGCATTTAGCAACCAGTCTTGTACGATCAAGATTGACTTACGGACAGGAGGTATTCTTTTCAGCTCCGCGATCGCATTTAAAGAAACTTCAAAGAATTGACAGTAAAGCTGTAAAGTTGTCCCTGGGTGTACCTGTGCACACTAAGTCCTCTGAAGTTTATAAGATAGCAGGCCTTTTGCCACTTGATGAAGAAAGGAAAATAAGTTCTGTAAAATATGTAGTGAGACGGATTGCCGTGGACGACCTTGAAGAGTTAAATACACGATCCGACATTGATTTTTCGAAAAATGCACAGAAAAATTCAAATTTAGAGACGCTTCGTTCATATGTTTCAGACGTTTTTAATTCATCAAAGATTAACCCACACGAGGTAGCGCCTCGCGTACTGGTTCCGCCGGTACCCCCTTGGGAACTAACGGAAGTAAAAGTTAACATTTTTTCTTCTGATCTAAATAAAGCGATGTCGCCGCATGTGTTAGCAGCATCTGTCAAAATTGACATGGAAAAAGTTTACTAACTATTTGAAAGTATACACTGACGGCTCAGTTCTTGATGATGGTAGTGCGGGATCTGGCTTTGTAATTCCAGATTACAAAGCTGAAAAAATCATATTATTTAGGTAAGGGTCATTCCATATTTACAGCTGAACTTGTTGCTGTCCTGATGGCATTAAATTATTTAATTTCCTTGCCAGTCTCAATATTTAATATCCTGTTTTGTGTTGATTCACAGTCAGTATTAAAAAGTTTGCATTGTTTTGAAAATACACAGAGAGAGGAATTATTATTTGAGATTAAGTACATGTTGCACTGTCTTTACATGAAAGGTACTAATGTTGTATTTTCGTGGGTCCCATCGCACACCTCCTTCATTTTTAACGATCAAGCAGATAGAGCAGCAAAAAAGGGGAGCAAAGAATATATTAGGTAGTATTAAGGTTGACTGTCCTTTGTCACACAAGGAAATTAGTCATATCATCGAAAGGGATTTCGTCAGCAAACTCTGTCAAACTTTGTGTCGATTAGCCGACCGGTTTCAAGCCTGGCTTTTAGAGACTTTTATGTATTCCCTACGAACCAAGTATTGCCAGACTGTTAAGTGTGTATGTCGTGGGGATCTTTCAGTTCAACATGTGATTTTTGATTGTGAACTAACGAAACCTTTTTGAATGGTGTTATACCAAGTGCTGACACTGGGCATGTTAATGTGTTTGACTTTTTTTAGATTCGTTGCCAGTTATTTCTCTTTAAATTAACGAGACACCTTTTGGAAAGTCCATTAAGGAACATTTTATAATCATAATCGTAAGTTAGATTACTTTAGTTATTTTTCTATAATTTTTCATAGTTACTGTCCTATAATTCATCTGTCCTTTATTTTTTGTTCTATGTAACCACATCGTCCTCTTCTCTTGACGAGACGTAAAACAGAATCTTTTCTTTCTTCTTCTTCTTCTTTCTTCTTCTCTCTTCCTCTCTTCTTTCTTCTTCCTTTCTTCTTTCTTCTTTTCTTCTTCTTCTTCTTCTTTCTTTCTTTCCTTTCTTCTTTCTTCTTTTCTTCTCTCTCTTCTTCTTCTTTCTTCTTCCTCTTCTTTCTTCTTTTCTTTCTTCTTCTTCCTCTTCTCCTCTTCTTCTTCTCTTCTTCTTCTTCTTCTTTCTTTCTTCTTTCAAACACACACCTCTCTCTTCTTCTTCTTCCTTCTTCTTCTCGTCTTGCCTTCTTCTTCTTCTTCTTCTTACTTCTTCTCCCTTTGAATGTGTTTCTGTGCCTCTGTCAGTCTCTCCCATATCTGTTTCTGTTCTGCCCTCTTTCTGTGTCTTATCCGTCTGCCAACGAATATACGTACTATGCATCGTCATTTGTGTGCATGCGCGCGAACTCATTTGTATACCTGAGAGAGAGAGAGAGAGAGAGAGAGAGAGAGAGAGAGAGAGAGAATGTGTACCCCGACCCATGTATACCAGAAGTTTTGGGTATGCCCGCATTTCAGAGAAAGAACAGAAAGAGGTACGAAAGGAGGGAGGGAGACAGGAAGGTAGAGAAAACGAGGGAGTGGAGTGGACGGGGGATGGTGGGGGAGGGGAGGCTTTTCATTATCGTTGTTATCTGTTGTTGCTTTTTTTTTTTATCAAACAAGCTAAATCTTTATCTTCGTGGATAAGAAGCGGCAGGTGTGTTTTTCTGATTTCCGTTTAATTCAGAAGTGAACTCACAGACTTGTACTATTCGTCAATACATCGAGCATGAATAGATTCACATAAAATACTCTCAAGTGTTGAGCTCGATCAGTGGGGAAAAAAACAGCAATATAAAAGAAGTATTTTGAAAGGAAAGATTGATAATGAAGGTAAGTATTTGGAAAGACAGACAGACAGGCAGGCAGACAGGCAGGCAGACAGACAGAGACAGAGAGAGGATGTGGAGAGAGAGAGAGAGAAAGAGAGAGACAGACAGACAGACAGAGAGAGAGAGAGTGGTGTGAGTGGGGTTTCTTGCCATTAAAATAAAAGAAGAAGTTGCGAGAAGCGCAATTATTTATAAATAAACTATCGAACAAAAGGTAAACAAATAAACAAATGCAAAAAATAAAAAAGATACTACAGTGATGGCCTACAATAAGAGTGCCGACCTCCTAGCTTTCTGACCCGATCTTTTACCCAACCTCCAGTTCCAAAACCCCCCTTCTTCCGTCCCGTCCATCACTCTCCCTCCCCTTCCCTCTCTCCCTTCATCTGCGCACAATCCCTCCGTATAGCCATCTCTCTTCCATAATTCATGTTTTTGTTTTTTTGGTTAGTTGGTTGTTTGTGTTTGGCTAATTCAGATCTGGATCTCTTTGGAACAATGAATGCCGCTACATCCCTTTTTTTTTTTTTTTTTTTTTTTTTTTTTTTTTGTTTTTCAATGTTGGTCTATAAATGGACAAGTTGATGAAAGTGCCAGACCACTCATTGGAAACAACAACGACGACGACAGCAACAACAGCAGCAACAACTACAACACCAGCAACCAGGATAATCCATGCGTATCGTCCTTATTGCAGAGGAAGCGGTGACGTCGGCCGAGGGGCACCCCCAGCCCCCAGCTCCTCCCAGCGACGTGCCGGCCATCTTGTAAGCTCACCGCTTCCGGCGTACGGGTCCTCGCTGTGTGGTCACGTGGCTCACGATGACAGCGCCCTCTATCGGCGGTCTAAAGGCAGCCAGCAAAGCGCCATGAGGCACTGGCGACCACGGCGAGGGGAATCGTTCAGGTGAGACAACTCTTTGTCGGTTGTTGGTCGGTCGGTCGGTTGGTTGGTTGGTTTACTGATCTATGGATCCGTTTGTGTATTTATTCATTGGTGAACTTTGGCGTTTATTTGTGTTTTGAGTTGTTGACGTATCAGTCTGTTGGTTGGTTGTTTGTTCACTGATTTATGAATCTTTCGTGTATTCATTTATTCATTGATGCAAAGTGTGTGTGTGTGTGTGTGTGTGTGTGTGTGTGTGTGTGTGTGTGTGTGTGTGTGTGTGTGTGTGTGTTTCTTTTCCTTTTGTGTATGTGTGAGGGGGGGGGGGGGGAGGGTTTGTTTGTTTTTTTCTGAATGATTCGTGTATCTGTTTTCTTGGTGGCTGGCCTCTCGTCCATGTCTTTCTTTGTTTCTCTGTTATGGCCGGTTGTTGATTCAAGTAAGCCTTTATCGAGGGAAAAAAAGCAGTGCCATGAATGACACGCAGCATACAGATGCGGCACACGACGAGCTTATCGGACAATAACATAAATCGCCAGGGACGAGTCTTCGGTAGAGGGCCTGGCCTAGGCAGGGGGGGGGGGGGGGGGGGGGGGTGCCTGCCTTTGATGACACCGAGGGGATCAACGCAGCGTTGCAGCATCACCTCAAGTCGGTTGCCCCATATCGACCTGATACCGATGGCTCTCTAGGAACTGCTGGCGCTGGGAGAGCAATATTGGTCGTTCCTCGGTGTGGCTATGCGTAGGAGGAAGGGGTGAGGTGGGAGAGGGCGGGGGTGAGTGGAAGGTTTGTGGGGTGGGAGTAGGGTTTGGGTGTGTGTGAGCGATATGGGAAATATGAAGCAAAAAAAATAGAAAAAAAAAAAAAAAAAAAAAAAAAAAAAAAAAACAACAAACAAAATCCGTGACCACAGTTGGCGCAGTTAGAAGTGCACAGTCGACAGAATACGTGACTGACTGGCACATCCAATGACAGACAGTGTTGATGTGTGACCGTTGCATTGGTGGGGTACGTATGGTCGACATACCACTCGATTTCATGTCACATTGGCCATGATCATGCGCAACACTGATTTCACTACACATACTGAAGTACCCGTTTGTCAAAAAAGAAAAGAAAAGAAAAGAAAACAGAGACTTCATCCTCAGCCGAGAGAAGCAATCTGTGTATGTTTTTTCCGTGTTCAGAAAATCAGTTTTCGTTCGTTTCAGTTCACTTCAATGATGATGAACGGGAAGAGCATGTGTGTGCGTGCGCGCGCGCGCGCGTGTGTGTGTGTGTGTGTGTGTGTGTGTGTGTGTGTGTAAAAATCCTTTTTGAACGAACGTTTTCAAAGTCTGTGATGATAATGATGGTGTGCGTGTGTGTGTGTGTGTGTGTGTGTGTGTGTGTGTGTGTGTGTGTGTGTGTGTGTGAGAGAGAGAGAGAGAGAGAGAGAGTTAACCATTGAATTGATCGTTGGGTGAATAGTGTGCTGTGGTACAGTGACTCATGATGTGCTTGTCAATTCAGTATCAGTGCTTTGGGGGGAGGGGGGGGGGAGGTAACTTTCTTTGAACTTTCTCCCCAGGGTGTTCTTCTTGATCACGTAAGTCTTGACATTGCCTACACCTCAAAACAAACAGCACGTGGGCTAAAACTACACGACATGATTATAGTATCAGTGTTTAAAAAAAAAGTCGAATGTGGTCAGAGCCTGTGGTGATTGTGTCAGTGACAGGGACGGTTTGCTAGTGGCGGGTGACATGCCGCACGGATAAATAGGCCTATATGCTTGTGCTGATCTACGGAGAAGAGCTTCGGTGGTGTATGTCAGTGTTGATGTGATTGGAAGTCTCCGGGGTACAGAGAGACAGGATACTCTGGAACGTTTGTGGTCAAGACACAGATGTTTATGCCGCGCGCACGCGCCTGCGCCTGCCCCCCCCCCCCCCCCCCCCCCCCACACACACACACACATGCACACACACGCGCACGTACACACACACGCACGCACACACGCACATACACACACACGTACGCACACACAAAAACACGTTCACACACACACACACACACACACACACACACACACAGACACACAGGTACGCGCGCACACACATCTTCAGCATTATATATATATATATATATATATATATAGAGAGAGAGAGAGAGAGAGAGAGAGAGAGAAGGCGGGGATGGTGGTAAGGGGGGTGGGGGGTATATGAGGACACACGCATAGATATTACATGCACAGCTAGTGAACTCCCTCGCTTTGGTGGCCGACGTATAAAATGCTTACTTGGCAACAAAACCGCCCTGCCTTGTCATCAGCCTTACCTCCCCTCCCCCCCCCCCCCCCCCCCCCCCCCGCTACCTCCTACCCCCTTTCCCGCTCTTCGCCCCCTCCCCCATTCCTACCTTTGAACCCATACCTGATTATATGTCTATTTCTGAGTCGTGCTAATCTGTGATTGGTCACACCGATCGATTCGACGGGCTGCGCAACCCAACTCCTGTTGGCCCAGCAGTAGCACTGCATGTGTTTTGTTTTGATTACCAGCGGCATGTGCTTCACTGTACACACACACACACACACACACACACACACACACACACACATGCGCGCGCATACACAAGCACACATACACGCATGCACGAACACACGCACGCACGCACCCATACACACACACACACACACACACACACACACACACACACACACACACACACACACACAAGGCAATATGTATGGCCTGTACATACGTGTACCTACGTAAAAAGTGCACCTGTGGTGTGTGTGTGTGTGCGTGAGTGTATTGGTGGGAGGGGGTTAGGCGCGCTCGTGTGTGTTGGGGGGACGGGGGGGGGGGGGCAGGAGGGGTGTGTACGTGTGTTTTACGTGCGTGCGCGCGCGCGAGTGAGAGAGAGAGAGAGAGAGAGAGAGAGAGAGAGAGAGAGAGAGAGACAGACAGACAGTCAGACACAGAGAGAGAGAGAGAGAGAGAGATCTGTTCACCACTGCCCACGCCCATAAAACTCGTACAAGCAGATCGCTGACGTATGTGAAGCGCCCTGGGTGACCGCACTATCAGACCCTAGCGTTGAATCGTGACCAGCGCCGGCAACAAGAGCACCCTTCACCGCTGGTGCACCACTGATACAGAGAGGCGGTGCACCCCAGTGTCGGCTGTGAACAGGGCGTCGTGTCCTGCCTGCCTCCCGCCACAGCCCGAAAGGCCGCGGGTCGATGGGCCGGCCCGGTCCGGGTCACTGCTGGTAGACGCCCTGTGGTCTGTCATGGGCACCTTGCAGTCCTATGGTCATTGAGTGGGAGCGGGAGTGCTCAAGTGCGGCTTGCGTTGTACCTGTCTTTAATGATGTCAATAGTCCATCAGTTACGTTAGTCTCCATCTCTCCCCCCCCCCCCCCCCCCGCCCCCAACACACACACACCTCCTACCGGTCCACTCCCACATTCTGTCTGTCCTTGTCTGTATCTGACTGTCTGCCTCTCTGTCTCTCTGTTTCTTTCTTTGACTGACTGTCTGTCTGTCTGTCTGTCTGTCTGTCTGTCTGTGTCCATACGTATGTATGAATTTATAGATAGATAGATGGATAGATAGACAGGTAGATAGATTTACACACATATACATATGTCTGTGTGTCTGACTGTCTATTTGTCTGTCTCTTTCAATTTATCCATAAATGCATCGAATCCAATCTATCTGTTTGTCGTGAAGGCATGCGAGGCTGTGCTCTGCGTCAGCTGTTCTGCATAGTGTATAGACAGATAAACAGACAGACAGACAAACAAACATAGATATAGATAATTAGAGAGACAGACAGACAGACAGACAGGCAAGCTGGAGACTTTTTGTAGCATCGTTACTGGTTTCAGAAGCGTCAACACCCGTGCAGATCGACAGTGGTTGTTTTCCCAGGAATCTGTGGGCGTGGGACGCTATGTCTGATGTTCTAAACTCCTTGGCTGATGTTTTTGAAGTCTGTTGTCTTGAGAGTGTATCCTGGGGTGTGAGCATGCTTGTGTGTGTGTGTGTGTGCGTGTGTGTGTGTGTGTGTGTGTGTGTGTGTGTGTGTGTGTGTGTGTGTGTGTGTGTGTGTGTGTGTACATCGATACATACATACATACATCGATAGATAGATACGTACATACATTCATGCTATATGCACACGTTCGTTCATACAGTACTTACACAGCGCGAATTCTTAAATACCCCCATGTGCTTTACAGTCATGTGACACTCCCTTCTATTCAATTGGCATCACCACCTCTCCCATCCTTCCCGACGTCTTACACACACACACACACACACACACACACACACACACACACACACACACACACAGAGAGAGAGAGAGAGAGAGAGAGAGGGAGAGAGAGAGAATGTGAGAACAGGGTGTAAATAAGCTATAAAGCGTATTCTCTAACCCTCCATAAAGATGATTTTGACACGCACACACACGCACGCGCGCGCGCACACACGCACACACACACACACACACACACACACACACACACACACACACACACACACACACACACACACACACACACACACACACACACACACACACACATATTAGCCAGGGTCTTCCGCAATTGTCTGGTTGACCAGAGGCACCGACTGTAGTTTGCTGCAGTGTGTGTTTGACCGGCAGTGACTGACTGCAGTTTGCTGCAGTGTGTGTTTGACCGGCAGTGACTGACTGCAGTTTGCTGCAGTGTGTGTTTGACCGGCAGTGACTGACTGCAGTTTGCTGCAGTGTGTGTTTGACCGGCAGTGACGGACTGACAGGTGGCTATGTTGGATACGCAAGTATTCCCCATTCCCTTCGGTATCGTAGTAACAGACAGAACGTAGGAAAGCGTGATGAATTGAACTTCTTGTCAAACGACAGAATTGTTTGTGTGTGTAGTAGTAGTAGTAGTAATAATAGTAGTAGTAGTAGTAGTGTGTGTGTGTGTGTGTAGGTGTGGTGTGTGAGGCTTAGGGGTAGGATGGGGATGAGGAGGGGTGTGGAGAGTCGTAATTAATAACGGCGGGGTTAACAGTGCTCTAGGGTTGTGGCGGACGGGGGGGGGGGGGGGGGGGGGGGGGTAGGAGGGAGTTTAGGGTCGGCAGGAGGAGAGTATGCATTGATGATGTTGATGACGATGGTGATGATGATGATGATGATAACGATGATGATGGATGATGGAGGAGGAGGACGAGGAGTATGGTGATGTCGATGATGATGATGATGATGAATGTGTGTGTGTGTGTGTGTGTGTAAGAGAGATAGAGAGAGAGAATTGTGTGTGTGTGTGTGTGTGTGTGTGCGTGCGTGCGTGCGTGTGTGTGTGTGTGTGTGTGTGTGTGTGTGTGTAAGAGAGATAGAGAGAGAGAGGTAGTGTGTGTGTGTGTGTGTGTGTGTGTGTGTGTGTGTGCGTGCGTGCGTGTGTGTGTGTGTGTGTGTGTGTGTGTGTGTGTGTGTGTGTGTGTGTGTGTGTGTAGGCACGCAAGAACGTTCAGACGTTACAGCAAAGAGGTGACTATGAAACCGTTAGGAATGGGGACCAAATTTTACACTTTCTAACAGTAGGACTTGAAAGGAGCACTGAGTGTCCACTTTGTTGTTGTTGTTGTTGTTGTTGTTGATATTACCAAACGTGAACAGACACTAAATGAAAGATCTCACACCAACAAGAGACGGTCATGTTGTCGAGTATTACAAAAAGTGTCCAAACTATCACGCGCGGACGCATTTATAGGGGCCTGATAGGGACGCTGGGTAGCAGAAAGGGCCAATGGTCAGTGCCTGAAACAGCCCGTATCCCTTGCGAGGAGCCCCCACTGCTCGCAGGCTGACAGTTTTCTCTCAACGTCATACAAACCTCGAAAAAAAAGGGAGGAGTATTACAAACACCCATAAGTGTAGGCCATTACGCAATAGTGTAGAAATTCTGATTTTATGACGTTTCACTCTAAAATTATCAGTTATGTGTGTGTGTGTGTGTGTGTGTGTGTGTGTGTGTGTGTGTGTGTGTGTGTGTGTGCCCGCTTAGAACAGCTGTAGTGTGCTGGGTAGACATTGCCCACTCTTGGCTGCAATCACGTGGCGCTGTGACCTCTGCTTCTGTGCTCTGGCCTTGACCTGTTTGAAAGTCTGATGACTATATCATCCTTCCCATCCCCTTTCTCCATTGTCAACACAAACACAGACACACACAGACAC
>JADBJO010002571.1:155000-177500 GCA_016801955.1 Conus betulinus | reverse complement strand
AGAGAGAGGAGAGAGAGAGAGAGAGAGAAACAGACGGACTGACGGACAGAGACAAACAGACAGACGGAGACAGCGTCGAAGAGAGAGTCGGGACACCGGCAGAGAGAGAAAGAGAAGACAGAGAACGAGTGGTGGCGCACGGATCATGTCCGCGATGGGTAAGAAACGGGCCAGTGGTTACAAGGTTCTTGAGTGCCCCAGACGTTTCCGCACTATTTCTGTCTTCTTGCCACCCATTGCCATTTACCTCTTGGTGCGCATCTTTAGTCCTCTGTCACACAGGAATCGCAAAGCAATAGGTCGTCGTCGTGTGCTTCAGTGTGTGCTGTTTTTTCTGCGTGTCCCGTGTGACACACTTTTTTTTTTTTTTCTCCGAAACGGATCAGAAATACGTTTCATGGTTGTTGCCATTTCACAATGTACTGTGAATTGGCAGTTGTCATTCACTGACTGCACCGGTCACACAGTTGTATAGCAATGACTGCACCCGGTCACACAGTTGTATAAGCAATGACTGCACCAGTCACACAGTTGTATAAGCAATGACTGCACCAGTCACACAGTTGTGTAAGCACTGACTGCACCAGTCACACAGTTGTATAAGCACTGACTGCACCGGTCACACAGTTGTATAAGCACTGACTGCACCAGTCACATAGTTGTATAGCAATGACTGCACCAGTCACACAGTTGTATAGCAATGACTGCACCAGTCACATAGTTGTATAGCAATGACTGCACCAGTCACATAGTTGTATAGCAATGACTGCACCAGTCACACAGTTTGTATAGCAATGACTGCACCGTTGGCACAGTTGTATAGCACTGACTGCACTAAGTATACTTGTATAGCACTTACTAAACCAATCATACAGCTGTATAGCAATGAGTACACCAATCATACAGATGTATAGCAATGACTACACCAATCATACGGTTGTATGGCACTGACCACACCAATCATACGGTTGTATCGCACTGACTACACTAGCATACACTTGTATAGCACTGACTGCATACCAAAATGTCTCTGGGCCAAAAGGTCACTGGACCGAAAGGTCTCTGGACCAACGGGTCACCGGACCAAAAGGTCACTGGACCAGAAGGTCACCGGACCAAAAGGTCTCTGGACCAACGGGTCACCGGACCGAAGGGATTCTAGACACACGGGTCACCGGACCGAAGGGGCTCTAGACAACGGGTCACTGGACCAAAAGGTCTCTGGACCAACGGGTCACCGGACTGAAAGGGCTCTGGACTACGGGTCACCGGATCAAAAGGTCACCGGACCAAAAGGTCTCTGGGGCAATAGGTCACGGACCAAAAGGTCACTAGACCAAAAGGTCAGTGGACCAAAAGGCCAGTGGACCTAAAGGTCAGTGGACCAAAAAGGTCAGTGGACCAAAAGGTCAGTGGACCTAAAGCCTAAAGGTCAGTGGACCTAAAGGTCACTGGACCAAAAGGTCACTGGACCAAAAGGTCTGTGGACACAACCATCATGGCTTCGGACTGTCGTGACAGGTAAATGTGACCTATGGCATGTCCGTGTGATGGAGTAGAATGGTGTACGTCTCTTGCATCGCCTGTGGAGATCGTCACCATCCTTGAAGTCCGCTTTTTTCGGTTTTTTAAACACGTAAGCCGGGTCTCCGTCACCTCTGGCATGGATGCAGGTGATAGTGACAGGGATCTTCAGGGAATATACAGACCAAGGGGTCACTGTATTTTAACACCTTTGGAACAGGTGGCGTACCTGCATTCTGCAATTCGCAGTCTGAACATTGTCGGTGCCCTCCTGTAGTCCGAGGGACTACCGTCACAGAATGTGTGCCTATGTTGAATCAGTTCATGGTGTTTATATCCTAGCCGACCAAAAAGACGGCGGCTTGTAGGTCGGGAAAAAAGAAGGGCGACCTTTTGAATCAGTATAAGAGGGTTTTTTTTTTCGTTTTTTGTTTCGAAGTCACTTAACCCGGTGTCGATAAGAAATGTTTTTGATAGTCTCGAGAACCATGTGTTCGATTCAACAGGCTCGTTCAGCACAAGCGACTTTGTGCACAACTGTGTCTCCCTAAGTCTGCTTTCACTTCTTCATCTGCCCCCTGTCACGGCTCCACGAGACTGTTACCAATGCGAAAAGCCATCAATATGTCATGTGTGTGTGTTTCCGTGCTTGATTCGTTCGGTATGTTTCATGGGATATCTTTTGGTTTTCATTTTTTTACGGAAGGGTTTTCTTTCTTTCTTCAACTTCCCGGTTGCTGAAGAAGGTCGACTTAGCCCAGGTTCTCGATTTATACGAGAGTGAGAGAGATGTAGATAGGTGATCGGGAAGAAGAATGTACACCCTATTTTCGTGCCAGTCGTCTGCAGAAGAGCACCTTGTCAACTACCGGAGTCTGCTCTTTCCTCCAGAATGTGCCCGGTCTGGTGTGTGTGTGTGTGTGTGTGTGTGTGTGTGTGCTGGTGTGTGCTGAAGTTCTCTTACCAGTGAACAACTCCCAGCTCCTGAACCGAATAGAACGACCGCACAGAGTTAGAGAGAGAGAGAGAGAGGACGGCGCAATAGGGTTGTCCGAATCCTTTCCCGCTGGGACGGCTGCGTCTCCTCCAGACTAGTTACAGGGTTAATTTTCGTCCGTGCGTCTCCATTTGTCTTCGTCTTTCTCATTTGTTTTTCATTTCCCCTCAGACTGAATCTGTTCGTGCACCGGAATGGGGGGAAAAGCGCCCCCTACCTCCCCTCTCCGTGATGGATGGCTTGAGAAGAAACGGTGACTAATGGTTCATCGCCAGCAGACCTGTCACAACATCATTTCCGTTTACCACCTGTTCCCTCCCCTCCTCTATCCATCCTCCACCCCACCCCACCCCGCTGCCCTTCATCCCCACATCCTAAGCCCTTCACCAGTCCAGTGTCCTCATTGCTGCTGACAAAGAAAAAGTCCGGGAAGGAACCCATAGACATACAGCCCTGTACCACATCAGCGATCGGTTTCTTTTAGGAATCGACCTTTATCAATGGTGGAGCTCGTTGAACCACATGCCTCTATGAAATCTCTGATCGTGGTCATTGACGTATTTTACTTCCACAAACTCAGTGATCGAGGTTATTGAAGTATGTACTTGGATGAACACAATGAACGGGGTTATTGAGGTATGTACTTGGACGAACACAATGAACGGGGTTATTGAAGTATGTACTTGGACGAACACAATGAACGGGGTTATTGAAGTATGTAAGTATTTACTTGGACGAACACAACGATCGAGGTTATTGAAGTATGTACTTGGACGAACACAATGAACGGGGTTATTGAAGTATGTACTTGGACGAACACAATGATCGAGGTTATTGAAGTATGTACTTGGACGAACACAACGATCGAGGGATATTGAAGTATGTACTTGGACGAACACAAAGATCGAGGTTATTGAGGTATGTACTTGGATGAACACAATGAACGGGGATATTGAAGTATGTACTTGGATGAACACAATGAACGGGGATATTGAAGTATGTACTTGGACGAACACAATGAACGGGGTTATTGAAGTATGTACTCGGATGAACACAATGAACGGGGTTATTGAATATGTACTTACTTGGACGAACACAATGAAACGAGGATATTGAAGTATGTACTTGGATGAACACATTGAACGGGGATATTGAAGTATGTACTTGGATGAACTAAGTTATCGGGGTTATGTATGTACTTGAAGTATGAAGTACTTGGACAAACCCAATGATTGGGGTCATTGAAATATGTATTTCGACGAACATAAAATGATTGAAATAATTGAAGTATGTACTTGGACAAACTCATTGGTCGGGTTACTGAAGTATGCACATGAACGGAAACAGTGATCGGGGTTATTGATCGAAGCTTGCACCTTTACCACATCCGAGAAGGAGGTGACTGAAGTATGTACTGAAGTATGCACATGGACGAACACTGATCGGGGTTAATGAATTACGTACTTGGAAGGAGGTTACTGAAGTATGTACTTGGACGAACTCAGTGATGAGGGTTATCGAAGTATGTACCTCTATCAAATCAATAATCGCGATCATTGAGGTTTAGCGCTGTACCAACTAAACGACCTGGCTCTTTGAAATGAGTAAACCTTTACCAACTCACTGAAAGAGTTCATTGAGTGAACGGTCTTTACCAAACCAGGAGATTCATTGAGGTTAACTAGTCTTTATCAACAAATCAGCCGGGGAGTTCGCTGAGTTAACAGACCTTCACCATATCACTAATCGGGCTCATTGAGGTAACAGGCTTAATCAGCAAGTCGGACCAGCTAGCGTTCTCCCAACCAACGCCAACTCTTTTCCACCCACCAGTCAGCGATACCGGTGAGAGGCAAGACGACGTCGACCAGACCTCGCCGGATTTATTTCGGGGGGGGGGGGGGGGGGGGGGGGGGGGGGGGGGGGGGGGGGGGAGGGGGGGGTGGGGGGCTGATAGAAGAAGTATTTCGGGGAGAGGGTGAGAAGCGGGGGGGGGGGGGGGGGGGGGGGGGACGGAAGAAGCATCTGGGCGGAGAGCGAAAAAAAAAAAAAAAAACGGAGGTATGTCTGGCTAGGATTGGGCAGAAGAAGAAGAAAAAAGCGGAGAGTAGCATGATGCACGTGCAATCGTCTCGTGAGGGGGGGAAAAGATAAGTGGGAGATGCTTTATGCCGGTAGGGGAGCAAGGGGGCGGGGGGGGGGGGGGAGAGGAGCGAGGTAAGGGGAGGAGGAGGGCTGAGGGGAGGTTATAATGGGCCCAGCGAGGCTGCCCCGAGTGCCACTGTATCCTGTCAGGTGGAACTTCATGCTCACACACTTCTCGGGACTGTACACCCAGCTAGCCGCCCGGCGCGCGCAGAGTGGTTAGAGGTGTGAATTCCTCTGGCATCGCTGGGATGTGTTCCTCCTGCTGCTGGGACCAAATGTCGTGGAGAGGTGAGAAGAAAAAAAAAAAAAAGAAGAAGAGAGAGAGACAAAAAGTGTTTCACCCGTTAGTGTGTGAGATGGTGGTGGTGTGTCTTTTTCAGGTTTTTTGCAGTGTTTTTTATTATTATTATTATTATTATTATTATTATTATTGGTTATCGGTTTTTTGTTTGTCTGAGTGTGTTGAGGACATGGAGATGTGTGATGAATTAGCACAAGATGGTAAACAAACGAAAAAAAAAAAAAAAAAGAATACCCAAGAGCATTGTTGTCGTTTCGTCTGTTTGTGCGGAAATCCAGTGATGACAGCACACATTACAGCATGGCTTTGGATACACCGTTCAGTTTCAGGAACTCTGTGATGATTTCACTGTGAAACAAGGAAAAGTCAACCATGATCGATGACGGGGTCTAAATGGAAGCGTGCAGTGGTCGATGTGTGACGTAACGGGAACATAAAAGACATGGACTTGCGTTAGCATTTTCAGTACTAGTCTAT
Organism: Conus betulinus; assembly: GCA_016801955.1. Classification (NCBI taxonomy): domain Eukaryota; kingdom Metazoa; phylum Mollusca; class Gastropoda; order Neogastropoda; family Conidae; genus Conus; species Conus betulinus. The sequence goes on along the minus strand of JADBJO010002571.1, from coordinate 172,053 downwards.
ATGTAGGTTCAAAGCAGAAAACCGAGCTACAACAGTGTTTCAGAGAGAGAGAGAGAGAGAGAGAGAGAGAGAGAGAGAGAGAGTTTGCTTTCCTAGTATTAGTCTAAACAAATTCTTGCGTCGATTGGTGTATTGCTCAAACTGTACCTGACAGTGCACGTGATAACAGCGCTCATAAAAAGGAAAAGGCCTCGTTTATATATATATATATATCAAGCCGAGTTCAACGAATTTTAAAGATGGCTCAAGAGAGATTCAAACATTGCATGGGTGCCCCCATGTGTTTCAAGAGAAAACAGATAAACAGACAGTACCAACTTGAAACCCAGATCGCAATTTGTGTCTGTGTGTCAAGATCTACTACCAGGTAGAGGCCAAAATGGAGTAAGGGGGGAGAGGTGGGGGTGAGGGTCCTGAGTGCCCAGACAGAAACTCCCCGTCGCCTCCCATTTTTATTTCTTAAATAGACGTAGATGTACACATGTCTATTTAATGAATGGAAGCCATGTTATCTTCCAGTTGAAGCCTTCAGTGCCCCTCAAAAATTTCTTTATCTTCAGCGTCTGGGTACAGCCCCCACCCCCACCCCCGCCCCCCTTCGTGCCCTAGTCCGGGGTGTTGCCCCTCGGCCCCACCGGGACAGAAGCAGGCCCTGGGGTCCGGCCTCTGTTCAAACAAATCCATCCCCACACCTCCATGAGTGTTTGATCGGCCTCTGTTCAAACTAATCCATCCCCACACCTCCATGAGTGTTTGATCGGCCCCTGTATGAATGAACAGAACCACTGTGAACCAGATTTCTGTATTTTACAACCTTCATATCATTTCTCTTCTGTTCAAACCTTGCCTTAACCCCAACCCCACCCCACCCCACCCTTCCCCCATCCTCCAGAAGTCATCTCTCTCCCTGTCCGGTTTCTGTTACACTAACCCCCTCCCTCTCCCTCTACCCCCTCTCGGCTTGAAAATCTTCCTACGCCACTGTTGAAGGGTGTGTTTTGATATCACTTATCTCAAATAGATTCACCTGTAATGGTTTTTGTGCTTAGCATATAAACCGGAAAGAGGGAGCTACATCCGTGATGCATGCCACCCCCCCCCCCCCCCCCCCCCCAAAAAAAAAAAAAAAAAAAAAAAAAAACCTAGTGTTCTGGGGGTCTATGGCGCAGTCGACCGCAAAAGCCATGACAGGACTTACAGCGGGAAAAAGATCAGAACTAGTGTGCATAGACTACGGGCAAAAGTTTAGTTACAGAGACAATGTCTGTATGAAAATTTTAATGTTAGTCTGAAAACGGTTGCGCGTGATATATGCATGCAGTAATCAAAGCTTACACAGGAAAAGATGTTTTTATTCCTTCAAAGTCACTTCAGATGAAACGGCTCAAAACAAAAGCGGGGGGGGGGGGGGGGGGGGGGGGGGGGGGGGGGGGGGGGGGGGGGGGCAGCTGGAGGAAAAGAAACGAAAGATACATCAAGGTAAAATGAGACGAAAACAGACATCAAGAGAAAAAAAGAGGCAAAAAAAAAAAAAAAAAAAGACATCAAGAAAAAAGAGACAAAACGGAAAATACTTCAAAGGAAAACAGAGAAAAAACGGAAAATACATCATGAGAAAAAGAGACGAAAAAGATGTCACGAGAAAAAAAAAAAAGAGAGAGAACGGAAACGACGACAATAACGGCGGGGTATAGCCAGCATTTCTCGTTTAGCAAAGACGTAGCTGGTACGCATCGCCATGAGTCTAGCCAATGCCTGAAAAAGAAGATAGGGATGAAAGAAAAAGATTCGTGATATCCCTCCGCGCAGAGTTTATACAGTCTTGTATATAGTCAGATAATGATCCCATTCTCGTTTAAGACGGGAAGAAATGAGAAGGGGAAAGGGGGGGGGGGGGGGGGGGGAGAGAGAGAGAGAGAGAGAGATCAAGTCATCATAATCTTGCTTCAAATCATCGTGAAACTCAAGGTAGTGATGAAATGTAGCCAGCAATGCCATTATTTCAGTGGAAGCGAAAATAGGTCTCATCAAGACAAGATGATGTTTCAGGTTACTGCAGTATTGTAGCTATGTCTGTGGTTCAAATATATAATAACGAGCGACGTGAGAAAGAATCAGGCATGCCCATCCATTCTTGAACTCGTAGAAGATAACAGCAGCGATTTCTGTGCAAAGCCAAACATTGAGACAGTAATTGGTACAGAGTGTGACAGATTGTTTAAAAGGAGAACTCAACTTGAATCAATTGTAGTTCATAGAGAGAGAGAGGAGAGAGAGAGAGAGAGAGAGAGAGGTTATTGGTTATTGGTCTATGATATTTAAGACAGAGAGAGAGAGGAGGGGGGGGGGGGGGGACGTTAATAATCTGTGATACTGCAACCAAAAAAAAAAAAAAAAAAAAATAGGAATGAACAGAGAGAAAGAGGGAGAGAGAGAAATCGATGGTCTGTACAAAATGAGGAAAGATGGAGATAGAGATAAAATGAGACAGTCAGACAGACAGACAGACAGAGAGAGAGAGAGAGAGATGGGGGTGGGGGGGGGGGGGTGGAGGGGGGAGTCGGAGATAAAGAGGAAGACTGAGATAGAGTAAAACACGAGAGAGAGAGAGGAGAGAGAGAGAGGGGGGGGGGGGGGGGGGCAGTGAGAGAGGGTAGGAGGGAGGAAGAGAGAGAGAGAGTGAGAAGCACAGCCTGTGAGCGTTGCTGCGTGTGCTGTGTGTGTGTGTGTGTGTGTGTGTGTGTGTGTCCCCTTCGTCAGCGACGCGATAGAAGAAATCTTGCAGGGGATTATCGCAGCAGAACGTCCTAGACGTCTGAGCGCTTCCGTCAGGGGTCAAAGTGTAGCAGACGCCCCCCCTTCCCATCAGAAACATACGGCAGTGATTAGAGTGTACACCGGTGAAACCCCTGCGCTAAACGAAAGGTGTGTTGATGACTTCGCTGACAGACGTTTCCGCTCAGTCTGTGTTCATCGCTCTGGAAGCATCGTGTCCTGAGTGCATTACGAGAAGAATCTGGATTTAGCGGGTGTTTCACAACGGTTTGGTATTTCATGCGAGCAAGGAAAGAAGATCAAGAGTAAACGGGGGAGGAGGGGAGGGTCAGATAAGTTAATGCAGATCTCGAATACAGCTGTTCTGGGGTTTTCGATATTTGTGTGTGTGTGGGGGGGGGGGGGGGGGGGGGGGGGGTTGTTGTTGACGTTGATGGTGACTGTTCAGACACATTGATGACAAAGGCTTTGTGTGAAAAGTTTTTAACACTGTGTTAACTTTATTTAATTTTTTCCCTTTATGTACTTTTTTTTTTAGTCACTGCTTTATGTATTTATTCTTTTTTTTTATCTCTTTATTTATCTACTCAGATCAGTGTTGCATTTGAGCACAGAATAGCTGATAGTAAACCACCACGTCTCAGTTTGCGGGTAATCACGATCTGCATCCCATGGATGATGATGACTTGAGCAAAAAGTTGAACACTGGCTGTTGTCTTTTTAGCGATGGTTGTACTACATTCTCATTCCAGTAAAATTCTAGAGATTTTATAAACTTTTTTTTTTTTGTAAAGTGAAAAAAAAAGCGCAGAAAAGTGTACTTTATTGTTTTAAAAAAACCTTTAAATCCTTTCGAGTGGCGGATATATTTTTTTTCTCAAAAACTTTGAAAAAAGGACTGTTTTTCTGTCAAAAAGGGCCACGAATATCGTCACTGAAAGGGCCACCGGTGGGTTGTTTTTTCGCTGGAGAGAAAAGAAACGCAGACTACGAAGTCAAACGCCTCACTCTGTCTGACCATAAAAAAAACTACGTGGAATGACGTTAGAAACAATCGAGCTAGATTACGGGTGTTGTAAAATGGTCAAGCAAACAACATGCATAGCATTAAAGGCAACCGCCAGATTACGGCTGTTCCAAAATAACCTTGCCAACAGGCGCAGCGAACCACCAACCGATCGATGGTACGTTTCCGAAGAAGGAACAGTGAAGAAAAGGTGGATCGGTTTTATGTGAGATCATTTCCTCAACACTGTTCTTGCAGGTGGACGTGGTGAATCACCGCCGTCCTTAGGATTAAAGTGACTCTGGGGCTTGATAGTGACGTAACGAATAAATACTGGGGGGGGGGGGGGGGGGGGGGGGGAGGAGGAGGAGGAAGGGAGCGTAATACGCAGTATTGCTGACTGTCATGCTGTCTTTGCACAGACGAGGGATTGTAGGGGGGGCGGTAGTGGAGACGGAAACTGAAAAATGGACCGGGGTTGGATCCCATAGGTCTGGTACGAATGCATCGTCCGACAGGTCGTCAGCTAATCCCTTTGTTGCACACCTGGGATCTACAGATCGAGGGCTGTGCACAGCGCCGGTGTTATGATTGAACGGCTCGATGAGGAAGACACGCTGTGTCCGTGTGTCACGTGCAGCAGGTGGCAGACTCCGTCAGTGTCGTCACAGGTCGCCGTGTCAGCTTACATGAAGGACGATGCACACAGACTGATCACGGGCCTTAGGGGGTTACCGGCAAACACACAGGCACCAAGAAAGGAAATCACGCTACCTGCTCATCGGAGAGATGGCATGGGAGAGAGGGTGGGAGCGGGGGGTGGATGGGGTGGGGTTTCAGACCTCCCCTCCCAGCTTCATTCATCCTCACCTCCCTACCACTACGCCCCCCAAAACGAAGGAAAACCCTAAAAGCACCATATATTAGCGCATTCCGGATGTGAGAAGAGTCATTATTAAACATGGTAGGGACAGTACGGCACTAATTCCCCCATTCCCATCTCCACACAACTACACCCCTCCCCTTCCCCACTGCCTTCCCCGACACACACACACACACACACACACACACACACACACACATCTCACCAAGGACCCACCTTCCTCCATTCCCCTTCGCCTCGCCCCGCAGCCCCATCTCCCTCAACCCTTACCTCCCTCTTGCCCCCTCCCACCCGCTCCTCCCCAACCCCTCTGCCCTCCCCAGCCCCTCATCCCCACCCCTATTTTGCTACCCCTTCTGCCGCAACCCTCGCCTCACCCCCTCATCCCCAAACCTCTTTTGCGCACAACGTCTCAAGCACTGCAGGCCTCTGAAGGGAAAGTTGGACCCAGTCCCCGCTGCCACCTAAACGGAGTGGATCCGTTCCAGACTCTGGGGACAGATCGAACACTCGAGGCCTCAGTCAGGTCAGAACCAAAGTAATCTCGATGAACACGGGCCTGGTACTAGCGCACACACTTAGTGAGTGAATAGCAAACATGCCCACAATGTCCACAATCGCACATTGATACGTCCATAGCCATGCGTGACCAGAAAAAAAAAATCGTTCAACTTGGTGTGTAATCAATCCTAATATACATCGCCAGCTAAGCAATGGGTTGACGACTGTCTGACACAGGACACGCAGTTTTCGCAGTCTTTTCATGTCTAAGTTCTTCAGCATGCTGAAGTCGTGTGCGTGACTCAGCAGTCAGCGAACACGTGAATGGAGGAATGGCCCCCGCAGGCTCTCGTGTCTCCGTGAAGCAAATCCCGCGGCAGAGCCACACGTTTGAATTTCAGCGCTGGATCAGCGTGCAAATACAGTCCTGCATTCCTTATAAAGTGGCGTGTGAGCAGAGTGTGCAAATATGCATTGCTCTGATTGATGTGGCGTGGCAGATGAGTGTGCCCAGATACTCTGCTAAGTGGCGTGGTGGTGGTTCAGCGGTGGAAATGGCTTTAACAAGTGGCACGATGGCAGGCACGTGGGGACATTCAGTGGCATGACAGCAGAGCTGTGAACTGGATTAAAGTGGCATAACAGCTGTGCTGAGAAAATATAGTAGACGGCGTGACAGCTGAGCAATGGAAATGTTCATTGCTTTGTTAAATGGCTTGGTGGCTGAGATGTAAAAAGAAATATTGCTTTTAGTAAATGGCGTGGTAGCTGAGCTGCGTAAAGATATATTGCTTTAGTAAATGGCGTGATAGCTGAGCTGCGTAAAGATATATTGCTTTAGTAAATGGCGTGATAGCTGAGCTGCGTAAAGATATATTGCTTTAGTAAATGGCGTGATAGCTGAGCTGTGAAAAGAAATGTTGCTTTATTAAATGGCGTGATAGCTGAGCTGTGAGAAGAAATGTTGCTTTATTGAATGGCGTGATAGCTGAGCTGCATAAAGAAATATTGCTTTATTAAATGGCAGGATAGCTGAGCTGTGGAAGGAAATGTTGCTTTATTGAATGGCGTGATAGCTGAGCTGCGTAAAGAAATATTGCTCTATTAAATGGCAGGACAGCTGAGCTGTGAAAGGAAATGTTGCTTTATTGAATGGCGTGATAGCTGAGCTGCTGTGAAAAGAAATATTGCTTTATTAAATGGCGTGATGCCTGAGCTGTGAAAAGAAACATTGCCTTACTAAATGACGTGGTAGCTGAGCAGCAGTGAAAAGATACATTGCTTTATTAACTGTCGTTACTGTTGAGCTGTGGAGATACATTTTCAGTCATGGCGTTAGCCGGCAGCTGACGGTGGGAAGGCGGCTATCGATTTTTTTCTTTTTATCCTTCTTTTATTTCTTTCTATTTAATTCTTTTTTAGCTGTTCGGTCCAGACCACTTTGCTGTAACCGGCAGCTAAACTGGAACAGAGGTTTTGCATCAGATCAAAATGAAAAAACAAAACAAACAAACAAAAAAAATCGACACTTAAATTTTCACGTAGCGTGTTCATCGTGGTCACATCGTATTGTGTGTAAAGGTAATTTTTCATTAATCAGACCGTTCTGTTACATTAATCCAACTACGCTTTTATTCGTTTTGTTTTTGTTTTTGTTTTTGTTTTTAATTTTGTATGCAAATAGCAGTTTAAAGACGCACGTTCTCAAATCTGAAAGACAACTCTGCTGTCAGCCGTCATTGAATCTCTCAGTCTTAAATCTGAGCCTGCTAATCATGGAGAAGCCCCGATTAAACACATGCACGGACACACGCGCGCGTGCGCGCACGCACGCATACACACACACACACACACACACACACACACACACACACACACACACACACACACACACACACACACACACACACACACACACACACACACTCTCTCTCTCTCTCTCTCTCTCTTCTGTCTGTCTCTCTCTCACTTACTCACTCACACACACACACACGCACACGCACACACACACACACACCTTAATCTCTTTTCCTGTTCAGCAGAAGAGCAAACCAGACACTGACCGTGTGGAAAACGTGCAAGGTCCGAGTTTTCCTGCCAGCTGTAACAGATGCAGGCAAAACGCAGGCCCCTCCTGGAGCCCCGTTCCAGTGTACCTATGCCATAAGTTTTATCACGGGTTTTCCTTTCTCTGGGACCGGTTCTGACTCTGGTTGGTGGATGACGGACGGCACAGAGGTGTCAGTGTTGGGACCGGCTTGCCAAAGTCCTAACGTGATCGCTGGACATCACCTTGCCAACTGGCGTGAGCTGTGCAAAACGCCCGTTGCTTTATTGTTTGGCGTTGTTTTTGGCCTGTAGAAATGCATAGTGCATCGTTAAGTGGTGTGTGACATTTGAGTTGTGCAATGCAAATGCACATTTTTTTTTTGGATGAAGTGGCACTATAACTGAGCTTTGAAATCTGCACTGGTTCATGAAGTGACGTAATAGCTGAGCTGTGCAAAATTTATATTGCTTCATTTAATAGCATGATAGCTGAGCCGTGCTTTATGCATTGCTTCATTAAATGGTGTAACAGCTGAGCTGCGGAAATAGACATCCGTTTATTGGCTCGGTAGTTGCTCAGCGATGCAGATACGCATTCCTTTATTAAGTAGGTGGTTGGTGAGTTGTGCCAAGTCGCATTGCTTTGTGAAGTGGGCGGTGGCAAAGTGGACAGTTAACAAAAACAAAAGCCGTGGTCTGTGGTTCAAATCTGGCAAAGAGCGATTTAGTTTTTCCTCTCCTGCTCTCCCCCACACCTTCAGTAGTGGTCTGGGCGCTAATTTTTCCGATCAGACAATGTTACAGAGGCCCCGAGTGAACCACGCGCCTATCGCACGTAAGAGAGTCTAATGAACTGCCTCGGAATCGTTTTGTAGGGGGGAAAACTATGAGGTAAAACAAAAACGCAGGAAGACGGAAAAAGTGGCAATATGCTGTGGCGACAGGGTCTTTCTAGGAACAGTAGCCGAATCTATACAGTACTGTGCGTATATCTTTATTTGTTGAATTGTTTTTAGAAATTCGATATCATTTTTTGTTTTGTTAATAAATGGGGATTTTATTCGTGTAGATTCTGCAACGTGCCAGAGCAAAGAAATGTAAACGTGTTCTCAGATGAGGTCACTGTTAGAGCACCCGAAGCCGTACCTCTTTCTGCCATTAGAACGTGTTTGACTTGATGCACCGCACCAGGCCCACGGCTGTGGCCCTTTACGAACGACTAGAGCTTCGAATGGGCAAAGATGTGGAGGGGACAGAAGTATTTCGCCTCGCTTTCTCACCATCCGCCTCTGTCGGGCACGAGTCACCGCATGCCACGAAATAATTGTTCAGTGGGCAGGGCCGCCCTCTCAGGTAAGCCACGTATGTCAGCGTGCTGTCGTGCGATGTTCCACGAGGTCGGCCGACTTCCTGCACGAAGCCTGCCCACACGCCAATCACCATGTGTGTGCTTTACTGTGGGACACGATCAGCGGCGAAGTGTGGTGGACAGTTAGTTCACCCATAATTAATAATAATAATGATTATGAACCTGTATATAGCGCCTATTCTCGGCTAGAGACCAAGCTCTAAGCGCTTTACAATCCACACTCGTTTACACGAGCTGCCTACCTGGGTAGTGCTGACTGAAGAGCTGCTAGCTGGCGCTTCATTCAGTCGTTTCACGTGTCATCCAGTCAGTATCGTCCAATATCGTTCACTCAATATCCTTACTTCCTTCATTCTTTCAATTGCTCACGCAGGGTGCATGCTATGTGTAACGTGCCATCCATACCAACGGCCCACACTGGCCTTCTCTTCCGAAAGTTGGTGATGGGATTTTACGTGTGTGCAAGATGATATGCGTGTGTTTTACACACGGAACCTCGGTTTATAGTCTTATTCGAAGGACTGTATGGGAAAAGGGGTCCGAACCAATGTTAACTCCGAGGGAAAAATCCCCCTGTACCGAAACAGCCCGGTGGAGAGATTCTAACCCGCCACCCCAGGATCACGAGTCGGGCGCTCTGCCAACTGAGTCATTCCGGCCCCTAAAGGGGCAGACAGACTGCCGATCCGACCAGCAGAAAGTGGCCAGTGTTTTCAGTATCCCTTCTCTTCCTCAATTTAGGATTCTGCACTGGGTGATAGAGAACGAATAGATGGAAAAGGGAGAAGGATGTCCGAAGGCCAGCTTGGAGATCCGAACCACAAAGCTCCCAGCGGACCAGCACGTGTCACAGAGGTCGAGGGCTTTTCAGAAGAAATGCTCGATAATAAGCCAAGGTTCTCTGGCGCGCACTACATGCGTTTTGTGCACGTGAAAGAGCTGGCGGCAGCAAGGAAAGTGTCAGAGGCAAATATGTCTGGAGAAAATCCGTTTCGATCGGTGAAACAAGAACATACACAGAGAGAGGAAGATGTGTGTCTCGGTGGCGTTGTGCTGTGGCGACGTGATGTTTTCGGGGACAGCGGCCCGATTTTCACACTGAGAAATGTGCCATGACGGTGGGGCGGTACAACGCAATGCGCTATTGTGCAAGACAGTACAGTACAGCACAGTATCGTACAACGTAACAACACAACAGAACGGTTCAATACTACAGTACAGTGTAGCACAGGACAGTGCAAAACGATGCAACGCAGCACTGTATAACACAGAGTAAACAATACAATGTGATATAGTATGGCACAATATCGTACGACACTACCCAACAGAACAATGCAGTTTAGCAGTATAGTGTAGCACAATACAGTACAAAACAATACAGTGTAATGCAGTTACAATACAATGGATTACAGTACAATACAACACTACATCATGTCAGTGGCTAGATCTTCCCTTTCCTTCACCCCTCTCCTCCTCGCCCTACCTCTCCCACCCGGTCTCTCCCCCTGCCCTCCCCCACCCCGCCCCATCCCACCACACATTCCTCACCTACACAATTTCGCCGCACTTTACGAAGACGTGTTGAGATACAACAGTTGACAGATACAACAGTAGACAGATACAACAGTTGACAAATATCACCGCAGAATTAGTTTTCAAAGTGAGGAAAGCATACCAGCCCAAGCCGGTGATGCCTGACCACATGTGTCACGTTTCGTCGAATTTCGCTTCACCGAATCACGTGTCGCCGAATATATCTAGCCATTCACACATTCCCCATGTTTCGGGGGGGGGGGGGGGGGGGGGGGGGGGGGGGGGGGGGGGGGGGGGGGGGGGGCTGAAACTGTGACTGATTTCGAACTCCGACTGTAGACTGTATTATTCCACGGATTGTGAAAACGCTGGTTTGGGGTTTAAGGATTACCTCAGACTAGAGATACACCATCTGTACGTGAAACCTCATCCTAACAGACGTGCCGGGAACAAAAACAACACTTTACACCAAACACCCGCCAGCACACTAAACTGCTTCTTGAGCGAAGAGTGAAATGCAGAGAGGTGACTAAATAATGATTAAACACTGGCGTAAAATACATAGATACAACTATGCATATGTACGTACCGCTCAGCGATCCTTAATTATACGGCTAAGTACGACAGTGACGTTTAAACCCAACTCATGATTTTTAATGATTTTCCCGTGACTTTGACTTTGAAAAGTCAGGCGTTAATATAACAAGAAAGTTGGTTCGCAGTATTTGCTGTTTTAGTTTGATTGCCACGGCAATAATTCAGAATGGCCGTCACACAAATATTTTTGAAAACGTATTAACTCATGTTATGGGTGGGGGTACATTGTGTACTGTTTCGTTTGTAATGGGTGTTTTCAATTCATGGTCTTCATGTTTTTACCTTGCGACAGCAGTGTAACATATCTGGAAATTTCATGAGATTTTTTTTTAATCGTACCAAGTTTTGTTGACAGCACGTTTTTCATTCAAAAGTCAGATTTACAGATCTTCAGGAGATGAAAACAGTAGCATGTACATAAATGAATACCATTACAAAATACAAGGTTCTGTCTTCAGTAAACGTATAGCCAATACAGTTTGAATATGACAAGATGGTGATATGTATTTCTGGCTATTTTGATAAAACAAAACTAACCAGTCATCAGTACACAATGTCCAGTGTGAAAACTACATATTCGAATTGTTTGGAACATGCAAAACTTACATACGTATGATCATTGGTACTTTGGCCATCTCACTACTACTTAGATCTTGGCGAACTGTGTTCAGTTTTCCAGCGTATCCAGTATGCACAGGCATCAATAAATTCCATCCAATAAATTCCATCTAAATTCATGTTGAAACTCTACAGGAAAGAGATGAACAGTGGCTGTCGTTAGGTGAAACCTGGTCCATCACGTGACGGTCCGGGTGAGAACAACAGATGAGGTGTGAAACGTGACTTGGTGAACGATGATACAGGCTTCGTCATGATGGCAACAGTACTTTGCCCACCAAACAGCCCACACTAAACTCCCGTCTTAATAATGTGTCTCCTCAATGATGTGTGGGAAGTTCTCTCCTAAGAGAAGGCCACCTTTGTTGCTGCTTAAGTAGATCAACGACAGATCGACGAAATGTTAATAATTAACTGTAGACAAGATGATGGAAGTGGTGCGCTTGGTTTCCGACAAACAAACAACAGAGTAGAACAATGTAAATGGTAAGATTTGGAAAACAAAATATGGGGTGACTGACAAAGCTAGTGAAAGGACACCGAAGAACTGTGTGTTCATGTTCGTGATTTATTGTTTCATCTATTTATACAACAAACAACAACAAAAAAGAAGAAAAGAGAAAAGAAAATAAGGAAGGAGCGAACTGCGGCGAGAAGCAGATTCACGGATGACTCGCAGAAGTGGTAGTGTGTGATGTATGTGATACTGCCCGCCACCTTGCGTCCAGAATGGAACACCACACATCCTCTCCAGGCCGATACTACATTTCCTACTACTGCAAGCTGCATTCCAGGTAGGTCGCCACAGGGTCAGCTTTGAACCTTTTATTTTTTGTGTTTGTAGAGAAGCGAGTGTTCTTTCAGCAGGGCATGTTCAATGAAGACTGGTAGTTGCAGTCTTTGCTAGTCATTTCTTCATCATGAATATGAAGCTGATCGGAAGAAGTTCCACGTTGTCTCTGTCGTTGACAGTGTCTGTCCCCAAACCCCCTGGAAGTGGCCGTGCTCATAGACTGCGATGGAATGTACAAAGTTCCAATCCGACAGACGTCGAACAGAAAGATGCCTTTGTCTTCTTTGTCATCATCACCATCATCATCATCATCATGATCATCATCATCGTCGTCATCGTCATCATCATCTCATCATCTTCTTCTTCTTCTTCTTCTTCTTCTTCTTCTTCTTCTTCTTCTTCTCCTCCTCCTCCTCCTCCTCCTCCTCCTAACGGGGACTCTTTCTGTATATAAATCATGTTCCTTTATTCTGAAATTCTATGCAAGTAACTTCCTCTGTTATGTTACACTCTTTGAGTCTGCCTTTTGTATCATCGTTTGTGTGCGTGTGTGCGTGTGTGTGTGTGTGTGTGTGTGTGTGTGTGTGTGTGTGTGTGTGTTTGGTGTTTATGTGTGTGTGTATGTGTGTGTGTGTGTGTGTGTGTGTGTGTGTGTGTGTGTGTGTGTGTGCGCGCGAGCTTTCTTTACTGTCTGTTGTCTTTTGTGGTCCATTCTCCTCTCTTCGTTCTATCATATCTTTCACATAGTTTTCTCCGGTCACAATTTGTAGCATGCCAACTTTTTTTTTGTTCAAATATGGCGACTAAATTGTGAGACCATACACAGCCCAGAGGGGATACCCGCGGTCTGTTTGCATATAAGGCTTTTTTTTTTCTTTTTGATGTATTCGAATGTTTTTTTTTCTTTATTTTTCTAAGTTGTTCGTAAACTTGGATTCTTCTTCTCCGCCATCAGGATGCCTATCGCTCCGCTGCCATGTCAGTAGTAGGTGATGTGTGTAAACATTGTCTATGTCGTCAGTGTTCTTTTTCAGGGCAGGGGCTTTATGTCTGTTCTGCTGCCATTCTGCTGCCATGTCAGTAGTAGGTGATGTGTGTAAACATTGTCTATGTCGTCAGTGTTCTTTTTCAGGGCAGGGGCTTTATGTCTGTTCTGCTGCCATGTCAGTAGTAGGTGATGTGTGTAGACATTGTCTATGTCGTCAGTGTTTCTTTTTCAGGGCAGGGGGGCTTTATGTCTGTTCTGCTGCCATGTCAATAGTAGATGATGTGTGTAGACATTGTCTATGTCGTCAGTGTTCTTTTTCAGGGCAGGGGCTTTATGTCTGTTCTGCTGCCATGTCAGTAGTAGGTGATGTGTGTAGACATTGTCTATGTCGTCAGTGTTCTTTTTCAGGGCAGGGGCTTTATGTCTGTCTGTTCTGCAGTCAGTGCCATGTCGTCAGTAGTAGGTGATGTGTGGTGAGACATGTGTCTCAGTGTCGTCAGTGTTCTTTTTCAGGGCAGGGCTTTATGTCTGTTCTGCTGCTTGCCATGTCAGTAGTAGGATGTGTGTGTAGACATTGTCTGTGTCGTCAGTGTTCTTTTTCAGGGCAGGGGCTTTATGTCTGTTCTGCTGCCATGTCAGTAGTAGGTGATGTGTGTAGACATTGTCTGTGTCGTCATGTGTTGTTCTTTTTCAGGGCAGGGGCTTTATGTCTGTTCTGCTTGCTATGTCAGTAGTAGGTGATGTGTAGTAGACATTGTCTGTGTCGTCAGTGTTCTTTTTCAGGGCAGGGGCTTTATGTCTGTTCTGTCAGTGTTCATTTTTGTCGGTGTTCAGGGGCTTTATGTCTGTTCTGTTCTGCTGCATGTCAGTAGTAGGTGATGTGTGTAGACATTGTCTATGTCGTCAGTGTTCTTTTTCAGGGCAGGGGCTTTATGTCTGTTCTGCTGCCATGTCAGTAGTAGGTGATGTGTGTAGACATTGTCTATGTCGTCAGTGTTTCTTTTTCAGGGCAAGGGCTTTATGTCTGTTCTGCTGCCATGTCAGTAGTAGGTGGTGATGTGTGTAGACATTGTCTATGTCGTCAGTGTTCTTTTTCAGGGCAGGGGCTTTATTATGTCTGTTCTGCTGCCATGTCAGTAGTAGGTGATGTGTGTAGACATTGTCTATGTCGTCAGTGTTCTTTTTCAGGGCAGGGGCTTTATGTCTGTTGTCTGCTGCTGCCATGTCAGTAGTAGGTGATGTGTGTAGACATTGTCTATGTCGTCAGTGTTCTTTTTCAGGGCAGGGGCTTTATGTCTGTTCTGCTGCCATGTCAGTAGTAGGTGATGTGTGTAGACATTGTCTATGTCGTCAGTGTTCTTTTTCAGGCAGGGGCTTTATGTCTGTTCTGCTGCCATGTCAGTAGTAGGTGATGTGTGTAGACATTGTCTATGTCGTCAGTGTTCTTTTTCAGGGCAGGGGCTTTATGTCTGTTCTGCTGCCATGTCAGTAGTAGGTGATGTGTGTAGACATTGTCTATGTCGTCAGTGTTCTTTTTCAGGGCAGGGGTCTTTATGTCTGTTCTGCTGCCATGTCTGCTATGTCAGTAGTAGGTGATGTGTGTAGGGCAGGGGCATTCTGTCTATGTCGTCAGTGTTCTTTTTCTTTTTCAGGGCAAGGGCTTTATGCCTGTTCTGCTGCCATGTCAGTAGTAGTAGTGATGTGTGTTTATACACGTTGTCTAAGTCGTCAGTGTTCTTTTTCAGGGCAGGGCTTTATGTCTGTTCTAGTATAATGGCAGGGGGGGGGGGGGGGGGGGGGGGGGGGGGCCACTGCTTTATGGGGGGGGTCAGGTAGTAGTGATGTGTGTTTATACACGTTGTCTAAGTCGTCAGTGTTCTTTTTCAGGGCAGGCTTTATGTCTGTTATGCTGCCATGTCAGTAGTAGGTGATGGGTGTTTAAACACGTTGTCTATGTCATCGGTGTTCTTTTTTCAGGGCACCTTAGTGTGCACGTGAGAGTCTTCCGCCGCGAAGCGATCCATTTCTTTGCCAGTCCTTTGTCATGACAAGCGGCTGAAATCGGACGCCAACGATTTTCCCACTGTAGTGCATTGTTCACTCCTCGCTTTGAAGTGGAAGAGTTGGTCATGTATTTTTGATTCAGAGAGAGGGTGGGGCTGTGGTGGTGGTAGTGGTAGTGGTGGTGGTACCTGGTGTTTACACTGTTTTTTCTGTTTTTGTCATGCGCATGGCGACTTGAGTTTTGGTGGCGGTGGCGGTGGTGGTGATGGCGTTGTTATTGTTCTGTCTTGACTGTCAACATGATTCACGTGTTGTCTCTCCCTGGTCTTGCACACTGCGTTTTTTTTTTTCTCCTTATGCGCCCAAGAAGTGAAACCTGCCCTGTATGCCCATCGATACGTAGTCTAGGCCTTGTGCTGCCTGTTCATGCCTGTGCTGGCGTCAAGTTCTGGTTTTTGACGGTCCGGCGATGATCGTCACGGATCTGTCGGCACCACATTCACATTCTGTGCTGCCATTAGCTTTGATATAGTGAACATCCCTCCTCCTTCCCCCTTATCCCCTCCTCGCTTCCCAGCCCTGCCTTCCCTATCCTCCCTCACGCCCTTCCCGCCTGCTCCCCGCTTTTAGTCTTCTTCTCAGAAAGACCGTAATTATTTCATGGGTCTTCACGGGGGTTTTTTTTTTTTGTGTTGTGTTGTTGTTTTTTTTTATTGTAAATAATAATGATGGCAATGATTATCGTTTTTCTTGATTGAATGAGTTGTCAGCCCTGATGTGGCTACGTGCGATAGATCACGTTGTGCCCTGCTGTGAATGAACGAACGACCGACCGACGGAGCGAGCGAACGAACATGTAAGAAGTTCTCTGGAATCCCACACACCACACCTGCAGTCCACGAGAACGGCAAAACATGTAGGGAAGAAATGAAAGAAGAGAGCAGCTAAAAGGGAAGGGAAAGGAAGGAACAAAAGAAAGGAGAGATAAACGGAGGAAGGACGGACGAAGAAGAAAAAAAAAAAGAAAGAGGGAAGACTATAGAGGGAAAGGAAGAAGAGAAGAATGAGTAAAATGGCAACAAAAGAAAGACAAGATAATTTAACATCATTTAATGATAAAGAGACGTAGGCCCTACCATAAAACTACCGAACTGAACTGTCGAGAGATGAAGCAAAGGGTAGGAGGGGGGTAGATGAAAGCAAAGAAGAAGGAAAAGTAGAAAAGAGAGAAGAAAGAAGGGGGGGGGGGAGGGGGAAAACATAGAGGAAGGTAGGAAGAACAAAGAGTAAGGGAAATAAATGGGAAGGAGGGTGGGGGGGGGGGGGGGGGGGGTAAGCAGACAGACAGACAAGCAGAAAGAAAGAAAGAAAGCGGTTTGACGAAGGAGCAGGAGGCGACGAAGAGAAAGCTTCCCCAATTACCTTCTATTTGTGTCATGGATACTGTTGCCGTGCTTTCACTTGGCTTTAAGGCTGACACCGCTCTCCCTCTGTCTCCATTTAGGTCTCCTTTCCCACCCATCCCCCCCTCCCTCCTCTCTCTCTCTCTCTCTCTCTGTCTCTGTCTCTCTCTCTCTCTCTCTCTCTCTCTCTGTCTGTCTCCCTCCCTCCTTTCTGTCCCTCTCCCTCCCTCCTTCCCTTTCTCTCTCTCTCTCTGTCTCTCTCTCTCTTCCCTCTCTGTCTGTCTCCTTCCCTCCTCTCTCTCTCCCTCTCCCTCCCTCCTTCCCTCTCTCTCTTCCCTCTCTCTCTGCCTGTCTCTCTCCCTCCTCTCTTTTTCTCTCCCTCCTTCCTTCCCTCTCTCTCTCTCTTCCCTCTCTCTCTGTCTCTCTCCCTCCTCTCTCTCCCTCTTCCTCCCTCCTTCCCTCTCTCCAAAGCTGAATAAAGCCGCGCGCGCGCGCGCGCGCACACACACACACACACACACACACACACACACA
>JADBJO010002571.1:135000-145000 GCA_016801955.1 Conus betulinus | reverse complement strand
GGTGCCGACAACACACTGCGATGCCAGGCTGACTGGTTTTCTTTTGCTGCAGGTTTTCAGGCTACTACATCTCAGCCTGTTCTTAGGTGTGTAGCCAGTATGGCGGCCTGATTGTGGCAAAAGCTGAAAGTTGAATTTGTATGCCACACACGTACTCGCGCGGGTGCGTGCGCTCGCGCGCTCGCACACACACACACACACAAACACACACACACACACACACACACACACACACACACACACACACACACACACACGCACGCACGCACGCACGCACGCACGCACGCACGCACGCGCACGCACGCACGCACGCACGCACGCTCACTCGCACGCACGCACTCGCTCACTCATACACGTCCTCCGGTGAATTCACGTTGTTCTGTTTCTCATGCACGCGTACTCGTACCCGTGCGCGTGTATACACTGATTGACTGGAGCCAGTTTATCGTTCAATTACGCTGGCTGGCTGTACTGATAAAACGCACGCGTGCACACACACACACACACACACACGCGCGCGCGCGCGCGCGCTCAGAGGTATGCGCGCGCGCATGCACATACATATGCACACACAAACCATACAAACACGCGCATGTGCTTATATATATATACATATAACGCACACATGCGCGCGCATGCATGCATTCATGGACGCACGCACGCACACGCGCTCACACGCATACACACAAACACGCACGCGCGTGCGCACGCACGCATGCACACACATCTTGCTTTTACACACCACCACTAGAGCCATTATTATCGACAGTAAAAACTGCCTGCCTGCATGACGCTTACAACCCTAACCCTCTCCTAGAGTCACCCCGACCCTCCTCCTGCATCTCCCTCCCCCTCCCCCCTTCCCATCCTAGCCCTATCGTCTATCCTTCCACGTGCCTTCCTCTCCGTCCCACATCCGCCCTACCCTCCCCCCATGCCCCACCCCTCCGACCCTTCCCACCCCCAACTTTCCCATTACTGGTCGTGGACGTCACTTCCGTGAACGTAACCCTTCTGCCTTGTGGTTTGGTGAATGAATGCGTCGAGACTGGAAGCGGGGATCAGGGGAAACAACTCACAAGCGCCAGGAGCTCAGTTCCCTCATGTTCTAATTCTCCTCAGGATGTTACATGGGCACGACGCTTTACTCATGTCTCGAGCTAGGTCTGTTATTTGATGACCATGGTCTAAATTAAACTTACTGCTCTTTGCAGCGCTGACGTCAATAAGTAAATGGTGTATTGATTGTTACCGTCCTACAGCAGGATCAGCTAACACTTCGTGAACACTCTCTGACTGTAAACTGTTTTAATCGCTTTAAGGCAGCGCCTGTTGTGCCTGTTCATGAACAGTGACATCAAGTACAGTTCGAAATTCGCAACACTACATTATATGCCATCAGACATATGGAATGTGTTACGGTGTCTTTAGAAGCTATTCACAAGTAATGCAGTAATGTGTTAGTTCCTATACCGTACCTACACGGAACTCAAACATTCAAACTTCAAAATTAAAGTAGGTAAACATTAACTATTGAGCTTCTTTCGTGTTACTATTCTATTAGTTAAACGTATGGGAGCCTTTTTCCTGAAAGATTCATCTTCACTACATGCGTGTCATCTTCACTACAAGTGTGTGTACCTTCTCCTTCAAACCCGTATTTAGGTTAGTTTCTATTTCAACAACTATACACTGCTGGATGAAAAGAATTCACATTGCAATCAGACATTTCACCTGTTTTGTTTTGTTTCGTTTTGTTTTGTTTCTGTCGCTTTTCGTCGGTGTCACAGAATACCATCTGTGTATTAAATGAAGGTCCCTTCACATAGTCGACTCTTTCGTGTATTCTCCCAACCGCATAGTCCCACGCCTTCCGACTTGACGGTGGGTGGGAAGAAGAAGATAACCGAATCAGTTAAACACATATGCCGTCCACCTGACGTTTCATGTGTGTACGGAAGAAGACGTGTATCGTACAATTGCCCCTCCTGTTCCTGATCAGCCGCTGGTGAGGTACGTCTGTGGCCCCACCCCACAATTAGGAGTTTACAACAAATCACTATGATTATGATCCATGTCAACGTGTTAAGCCCTAGCATAAGTGTGAGCCAGCATTTGATATCGAACTGATAACTGATCAAAAAAAACAGCCCCCATCCCCACCCCTCCCATCAATACTTTTATTTGTTTGGGGGATTTCCACCGAAGACGTCATTCACAATTTTGAAATACATGACCCTCCCCTTAGATGACGTCACATATCAGGCCTTCTCACTCAGCCGTGACCTTATATATTGCGCCAGGTGGTTCCTTCCAAATAGTCCCATTCCTTTTATGTTAATCTGCCCACATGAAAGAAAAGAAGGCAACTCATCTTTCAGACACAATAAACAATCGAGTTGTATCTGTTTATAAATACTCGACTCCGAAGACAAGGCCTTGGCGCATTCATTTTTGGGGTGCAGCATGTGCGTGCTTCCGTTGCCTGGACGTCAGGGTCCATACCGCTGGGTAGGTGGCTCAGGGGCTGTTGACATCGGTGGTCCTGTCTGAGCGACCTGTCATTAATGCAAAGAGCGTGTAGAGAACCATAGAGCAGTGCGGATGAGGATGACGCGTTTTACTAAAGTGATCGAGTGTTCTCTTCATCAAAGCCTGTGACAGGAGTTCTTTTTGAAGAATCGGACTTCATTTACCTTTGGACACCCCCATCCCCTTCCCCCCGTCTTTGAGGCGTAAAAGACGCCACGGGGTGATCCTGTTCTGACTACACACCAGAAAATAAACATAGCCAGTAATCAGATTTAAGACAGACCTTTGTGGTTTTCACGCCTTCCGTGCTGAGATAAATTTGCTTTTAAGACTAGTGGTAGTGTTACAGACAAAATTGTTTCTTGCGTTACGACCTGATTTAATTTTTTCTTGTCGCAGAATCAGATGTATATATATTAAGCTGATGCGGTAAAAATAAATATTAGAAAATATATACGATAAAATGCCACCACTATTATGCGTGCAGTGTTTTATAGGAAGGAGAAAATCATTGGTTACTTGCTCGAAATTCTTTTTCTTTGTTTTCCTTCCAGTCTGGGTTAGACTCATAGCGTTTTCTTTCTCGAAGGTTTGTGTCTTTTTCTCGAGTAACGGTTTGTTCGTTTGCAAAAATCGAGCAAACAAGAGCCACTCAACAGCTTGTTTCCAGAAGGCGGCATTGTGTGTGTGTGTGTGTGTGTGGGGGGGGGGGGGGGGGGGGGGGGGGGGGGGGGGGGGGGGGATGAAAAAAAATCTGAAACTAGAAAGTTACTAAATTAAAGGACAAGGAAGAAGATCACTTTTCTGCTTGTAATTTCCCAAGGTCAAGCCATCGGGCGTGACTTTTTTTGTTTTGTTGTTCTCCGGTAATCATACTCTAGCTTGTCTCCCGGCGAAGGCGATCCAAAAGGAGAGTCAGTGTCAAGTCGTTATGGGGCAACCCACCAGAGGAGACGCTGCGATGCTTGCCCAGTCACTTCGGAGGTGTTTAGTGGTGCCTGTTGTTCCAGGTATGAAGTTTGACTCCAGCAAAGAAGCTGCCAGAACAAAGAGCCGAAAATCGGAGACGTGAGGAAAAGAGACCGTAGAAACAGCGTGTCAGACTGTCCAACAAATCCAGGATTCTCTTCTTGTTCTTCCTGTGAACTTCCCGCAGGTTTCGTTAGCAGGTTTCATTAGTAGGGTGTGACATTAAGCCTCCAATGAAAAGAAAAGGAAAGAAAGAAAGAAAAAGAAAAGAAAAGAGAAAAACGCTTCTTTCTCTACGACGCACATTAAAAGGTCTTACGTAGGCCAGAAGAGAGAAAGAGTGGAGATCTGAAACGCATTCGTATCTTGAATACCTGAAAAGCCCCACCCACACCCCCCCACCCCACACCCCCCTTCCTGCCTCCGAATACGATAAACTGCATACGGTGTAACAACCTGTGTATTGAAAACTGCATTTTGGATCTAAATACATTAAACCGCTTGTTTTTCAAGCTTGAATACTTTAAACTGCTGGTTTAACGTGAATACCTTACACTGCATTTGTTTTTCTTAAAACGTCAATTCCCCAAACTGGTCTTTAACCCCGAATACCTTAGGCTGCACTTTTACTTTGTTCGACACTGGATGCACTTTGCTTTCAATGCCTTCAGCTGCATTTTGGTCTAGGCCAAGGTTGTGGAAGAAGAAATTTTGCCAGGGCATCTGACTAGGCAGCGGCAGGCTTTTCAAACTGATTACTTTATCTTGAAACGAGGGAAAACCCCAGTCCATGAAATGCCTTCATCCTGTTCCCTACTCCTGGTCGGTGTTCAACAATGAAAAAAAAAATGACCAGACTCTACTGGGGTTTTTCCTGCGTCTTGAAAACGTTCAGCAGTCTGAAACATCAGGTCAGGCATATCCATGGCGGAGTTTATGTCCCTTTGAAATGGGCGTTTCCGGGAATTGACGGTCTTGTTGACGCAGGTATTACGGACAATGACGGCTGTGTCCAGCACATCCAACGTTATCGCCTGTTGATTGGTATGGGCGCGTTTTCGATTTCCAAGCCGCTTCTGAAGGGAGCGTGTGCGTGCCAGAGTTTCCTCACGGAGTCAAGATACGAGGAGGTCATTGGCCGTCATTGTGGGGTGGGGGTGGGAAAGGGGGGGATAGCTGACGTCGATGCTTACCTTGCGAGAGAGACTAACTGTGGAAGTTAACGGTATCTGTTGAGTTCAGTTTGTAGGATGGAAAGTGAAGCCGGTGAGAGGGTGAAGTTATTTTCCTTCGGGGAGAGAGCTTAGGGTCGGTGTTGTTTGGTCAGCGGTGTGTTACCGGCTTGATCTCTTTGTTATCCCGTTTGAGGGGGATGTTTGAAAGCTTGACGGCCGAGTTTACGGTTATACGTTGTTTTGTCCTCTCTCTCTCTCTCTCTCTCTCTCTCTCTCTCTCTCTCTCTCTCTCTCTCTCTCTGTATACTTCCTTCTTTTTCCCTTTCCCCCTCCCACCCTCTTTTTTTTCACTCTCTGTCAATATGTTCTTTCATCAAGATTCTCTCTCTCTCTCTCTCTCTCTCTCTCTCTCTCTCACACACACACACACACACACACACACACACACACACACACACACACACACACACACGCACACTCCCCGTTGTGACTCCTTCTTTCTCTCCCCAACCGCCATCATGTTCTTTCATCAAGGTAAGTCGTCGTAGTAGGGGCGGGGGAAGGGGGGGGAGGGGGGGAGAGTGGCTCGGTGTGTTCACACACACCTCCTGGATCCAAACTGTGGAAGCCGCGTCGTGCCACGCCCCTCTCGAGGTCGAGCTGTTTTAGTTTTCATCTCTAACCTTCGCAACCCGCCGAACTGTTTGTTTACTTTCTGCTTCTTGCGCAACAGGCGTCACGGTTTTCCCGTCATCCACTGGGGCGAGTGGGGGAAGAAGGGGGGGGGGGGGGGGGGGGGGGGCATAAAGGGAGTTATAGTTTGAAAATAAACCAAAAAAAATTAGGGTAAATCACCCACTCTAGGAAGAAACACTTCTCTGGTAGGCCTGCGTTTCTGAAACGTGTTAGCGCCTGTGTTGTGTGCTTCACCTGTCAACCATAACCTCTTCTCTATACTGCACCTGTCAGCCATAACCCCTTCTCTATACTGCACCTGTCATCCATAACCGCTTGTCAGTAAAGGACTCTGTTTTAAGAAGCTCTGGATGCCGTTGCTGCTGGTTGACAGGTTTCCCTGCACTTCCTGCCCTCGTGGACTCCTGGAACAGGATCCACGCAGACTTAAAATCTCCTGCCCCGCCAAGGGAATCCGTTGCTCAAGAGCAGTAATACGCGCTGGTCCTCGTGCCGGCTCTTCAGCTTGCCTCACCGCTCTGTGGTCAAACCACGCGAGTTGGAAGGAAAGCGGTTTGCAGGTCGATTAATCACGCGACTCGTATTTAATGCGGATTTTTGTTTCCTTCGGGAGTTCGTTCCACGTTGTTTAATCAATGCTGAGGGGTACTGACATCGTCATTTCAGTGAAAGGTACTGAATTACGAGTTTGATCGTGTGCGTTTGTGGCCTAAAATGTTTGAATAGAATATTGCAGAGAGAGCTTTATGCACCTCAACATTAATCCCCACCAGCAGGGGGAGCGAGCGCGAGAGCGAGGGACACGCTAAAGCTGCTGACACACGAGCCTTTTCGTCCGTACAGTTGAGACGAAACGTTTGAACCTGTGCGGTCCGACCAGTCAGTGTCGGAGTGCTTCACGATAGTTTTAAAACCTTCGAGTTTAATCCAACATGCCGCTGCAAAGGACTGTACAATTGGATACGAAGCTTTTTCTCGAATATTTAGATTCTTACCATTTTTTGAGTTGATATTCCAAAGCACATCATGGCCTTGGTACAATTCAATCAGGTATTTGGTCTCCGAATCGGACAGTCTGACCGCCTTGCTGGACGACGCCATTTTTCCTTGTGCCATGGGTGTTGGCTCAATGCTGAGCGTTGATTGGTTGGAAGATACTAACTGTCCGTTTCGAATACATCACGGTGTATCTCGAACGGTGTGGTTTAACTGGATGCCGAAGTCCGTTTGAGATGTACGTTTACTATGACAGACGCTACATTTGGGATCGGGTTCGACCGGTACTTCCGAATCGTACGGACGGGGAGGCTCGAGTGTCAGCCGCTTTAGTGTGACGTAGGCTTTAAGGTGCTGACAGCTTCGCGTGGGCAGACAGTGACATTATGGGCACGTTCGGTATTGGCTCGTGCACATTGTCGGGATCGAATTCCGTTATCGGCTCAACATTGATGCCCACCACAGTGTTGTTGTTGTTGTTGTTGTTGTTGTTGTTGTTGTTGTTGTTGTTGTTCTTCTTCTTCTTCTTCTTCTTCTTCTTCCTCCTCCTCCTCTCCTCCTCCTCCTCCTCTCATCCTCCTCCTCCTCCTCCTCTTCCTCCTCCTCCATCTTCTTCGTCTTCTTCTTGTTATTCCCGTGGTAATTGCTGTTGTTCCGCTGATGTTGTCATGGTTATTGATATTGTCATTTTTTTTCGTCCTTAGATGCTGTTGTGTTATGCTCCTTATCGCTGTTGTGTTGTCATCATTATTGACGTTGTTATGGTATTGTCGCTATCAATGTTGTTTTACCGTCATTGTCAAAATCTCCTTATCGCTGTTGTGTTGTCATCGTTATTGATGTTGTTGTGGTATGTCGTTTTCGAAGTTGTTTTACCGTCATTGTCAAAATCATCATTATTGGGTAATGTTCAGTGGTCGTCATCGTTAGCTCTGTGTCGTCATGTTTTTTTTTCTGTTGTCGTCGTATTTGTTATCTTTGTTGTTTTGTCGTCGTCATCATCTTAATCGTAATTGTTAC
This sequence comes from Conus betulinus, assembly GCA_016801955.1. Taxonomy (NCBI): domain Eukaryota; kingdom Metazoa; phylum Mollusca; class Gastropoda; order Neogastropoda; family Conidae; genus Conus; species Conus betulinus. The sequence continues at coordinate 137,612 of JADBJO010002571.1, read as the reverse complement.
GCAGTCACTGCTATCGATGATGTTCTCATGTTGTCATCGCGGTTATCGATGTTAGTTCGTTGTCGTCTTCTCTCTCTCTCCCTGTCTCTGTCTCTGTCTCTGTCTGTCTGTCTGTCTGTCTGTCTGTCTCTCTCTCTCTCTCTCTCTCTCTCTCTCTCTCTCTCTCTCTCTCTCTCTCTTTATTTACTCTGGTACTCTGGCATATTCGGCCTCTGAATTTGATTTCCTGATATCCGTTGACTTCGCGTGGATAGTGGCCTTTAGAGGTGTAGTTCCTGATGCCATTTTAGAGGTATTATATTGCATTGCATTGTATTGTATTGCATTGTATTGTGTTGCATTGTATTCCATTGCATTATGTAGTCTAGCATTGTTTTACATTGCATAGTGTTGAATAGTATTGCATTGCTTTTTGTTTTGTTGTCTAGTGTTGCATTGTATTGACTGTATTGCATTGAAGTTTGTAGTCTTGCATTGTATGACATTGCACTGCATTGTGTAGTTTTGCATTGTATTATAATGCATTGCTTTGTGTAGTCTTGCTTTATTATAAATGCATTGCATCGTGTTGAAGGTTTTGCATTGCTTTGTGTGGTGTTGCCTGGTACTGCACTGTAGTGTATTGTGTTGATTGCATTGTACTGTGTAGTCTTGCATTGTATTACATTGCACTGCATTGCATTGTGTAGTCTTGCAATGTATTATAATGCATTGCATTGTGTAGTCTTGCATTGCATTATAATGCATTGCATTGTGCAGTCTTGCATTGTATTATAATGCATTGCATTGTGTAGTCTCGCATCGCATTATAATGCATTGCATTGTGTAGACCTGTATTGTAGACATTGCATTGCATCGTGTTGAATGGTTTTGCATTGTTTTATGTGGTGTTGCGTGGTATTGCACTGTACTGCATTGTGTACATTGTATTGTATCATATTGAATGGCATTGCATTGCACTGCATTATATTCAACTGAATTGTGTTGTGATGAATGATATTGTATCGTGTTGCATTGCGTCTTGTTTTTCACACAGTATCGTATAGTATCACGTTGCGCTGTGCTTCATCGTACTGTGTGGTATCGTGTAAGTTCATCATCGCAACAGATTTCTCTGTAAAATCCCCACTGCTCTCCCCCGGGGAGAGCGTGTCGCCATAGTACAGCGACACTGTATATTTTTCCCCATGCACGTATTTCTATTGATCTGACCGAGAGGAATTCCCAGCGGAATGTTGTCAGGGACGATGGTCAGTTCTGGCCTGCCGTGGATTCTTGGACGTGCATTAAGCGCGCGATACACGCAGGACCTCAGTTTATTGTCTCGACCGAAACGCTAGCGCTCAGCCCATTAGTCAGGTCAAGTGAGTAAACAGCAACGTCTGTTCTCGTCGGTGAAAGCCCTTAAAGCACACGTCCACGGAGAGGCCGGCAGTCGGTGGGGTGGCGGCGATTTCGGTGTAAGGTATGACATGCGGTGTCTTCGCTGTAGGCGTGAAGCATGCTGCTCAAGATGAAGCCGTGGAGGAATGCCAACAGGGAAAATGCAGCATGCCATTACACACCCATCCCTCCAGTCCCCGCGGTTCAGACTTTCCTCACGCAGCTCCACATATAAACGAGAAGCTGCTTCGTCCACTTCCCGCCGGAATTCCAGACATAAACACGTGGGTGAATCTGTTTTGATGTTGTGATGGAATATTGGACGCAGCTGTTATTGCTGTGGAAGTGGTTCCACAAAAACCAGTCCAAGGGTGACGTCATGGCTCCTATCCCTCACTCCCATCCCCCATCCCCAGCCCCCCCAGCGCCAGCTCCTCTCCCCTCCCCTTCCTCACCAGTACCTCCGCCTCACCAGCCCATCTCTCCTCCCTCTGTCGAGTGTGAATCGGGTGGGTATGTGCGATCCTTCGATCTCATGAGAAATCCGCATGTACGACTGATCCTGAGGTTCTTTTTTTTTTCTTTCTTTTGTTGTTGTAATTCAGGACATTGGCCCCAAAGGTTTTTAAAGCTAATACATGAATTCTCTCTCTCTCTCTCTCTCTCTCTCTCTGTCTGTGTCTGTGTCTGTCTGTCTGTCTCTCTCTCTCTCTCTCTCTCTCTCTGTCTCTGTCTGTCTCTCTCTCTCTCTGTCTTACACACACACACGCGCGCGTGCAGAGAGAGAGAGAGAGAGGGAGGGGGAGGGAGAAGGGCGGGAGAATGGCGCGAGATGCGTACTAGCACACACATTTACATAGAGTTTGTCAAGATAACACACATGATAACAGAGAAGCTAACAAGTGTATTAAGGAACAGTAAAAATAGGGAGGGGTGGTGGTGGTTGGTGATAGTGCTGATGAACTTTGAAGTTTGGATTTGCGACGGTACTCGCAAGAATAACATGAACGTGAACTTGGTGAAGACAGCATTTCTGCAGATGTCCATGTTGACCTTCTTCAGGAACCAGAGATGCCGTGGAGAGAGAAGCTCATGACCAGTGTCACTAACAACTTATCACGCACCAAGACTACCCCCCAGCGGTGGCCTGATGCTTGTCTCACCGGACGGGGGAATTCAGGTTGACATCTGAACTTCACCACGGGGTTGATAGTGTTTCACTTTGCCCT
>JADBJO010002571.1:112500-117500 GCA_016801955.1 Conus betulinus | reverse complement strand
AGAAATGGGGCGGCTTTCAGAAAAGCCTTTTTTTTCAAGAATTTTGGTTCCCTCTCTCTTAAACTGATGGCTAGAACCACATAAAACGTTTAAATGAAGCGGTGTGTTCTGGAAGGAACGCTGGGGTAGTTTTTTTTTTTTTTTTTTTTTTTTTTTTTTTTTTTTTTTTTTTTTTTTTGGGGGGGGGGGGGGGGTATTTTTTTTATACACGATGCTTTGACAAAGATCGCCCTTCGTTTGACCTGATCTTCGCCCCGTGTCTGTCTGGGTGTGTCCAGATTCCGCACTGCTTCACCCGGTCCAAAGCAGGCCAAGTTCTGACTGCATGCTTGACTTGCTATTAACATGTCCTCGCCATTCAACTGCAGTGAGAATTCCCCGTCGGCGCCTCTCTCATGCTCTCCGCTTGCTGCTTAGTCCAACTCCGTGGACTGTCCACAGACATCTACTCCCGTTTTAGAAGTGCGAGTCACCAACGGCACGAAACCACCTCTAGCACCAGTGCAGTGTGCATTATTATTACCAAGGTGTAATTTAGGGGTATGTCGTGCGGAGTTAATGTCGAGCTTCGGTTGATAAACATCCGGCTATATTAACACTCGGCACAGCGAGAGAAGATCATCATCCGAATGACGGTAAACATTTCTCAACGATTCGTCGCCTCGCTGACAGTCTCGTAAAGTATCTTTGCCTTCGGGGCTGAACGTTCCTCTAGTCCAGCATCATTCAGGATGTGTACGATCTGCAGTCGCTGTAATACTACACACGTTGACTTTTCAACACGCTGTTTCTGGGCTGTAGTGCGGGCGACACAGGCTGCGCCTGTTTTGACGTGCCTGCGCCATATGTTTGGATAATACTGCCTGCCGCCCACTGCTGTGATTTCCACGCTGGTAGTGGTGGGGTTTGACGACAAGCGCTGCTGTTGACGCATCACAGTTGCGAGTTTGGTTTTCGTCCACTGTCTCAAGTGTCCACTGTGTCAAATATGGTTTTATAAACGTAGCGTCGGGAGTCCCAGTGTTCTTACTGTTTGGGTGTAGGTTGACGTCTGTGGAGCCACTACTCTTCAAAGGTTTTTTTTTTTTTTTTTTTAAATCATAGAACTCTCCTCTGTGTCATGTGTGTGTGTGTGTGTGTGTGTGTGTGTGTGTGTGTGTGTGTGTGTTTCCCATAGACTCTCCTGAGTGTGTGTGTGTGTGTGTGTGTGTGTGTGTGTGTGTGTGTGTGTTTCCATAGAACTGTCCTGAGTGTGTGTGGTTTTTTGACATAGTGCTTTGAAGTGGGTAGACTCCTTAAACTGGCTGAGGGGTTCAGTGAAGAACGGTTTTCCCACCGTCTGTAGAATGTGATACGTGAACACTGGTATGTAGGTGAACAGCTTTTCATTCTGAAGGTAAGTTTGCGACGTGTGTGTGTGTGTGTGTGTGTGTGTGTGTGTGTGTGTGTGTGTGTGTGTACCAGCCTCCCCGTCCCAACTACTCCACCTTCTCTGCCCCTCTCTAGATTCCTACTGACGCCATCTCCCATCTCTCTCCTATTTATCGATCGATCTATCTAATCTGTTTGTCTATCTATCTAACTGTCTATCTATCTACCTGACTGTCTGTCTCTCTGTCTGTCGTTTGATCTATCAAACAATCGATTTATCTATCGATCATTCTGTTTATCTGTATATCTATCTCTCTGTCCACCTGTCTATCTATCGGCCCATCTATCTACCGGCCTATCTCCCTATCGGCCTGTATACCTATTGGACCTACCTGCCTACCTGTCTGTATTCAGTTTGAATGTAGCGTAATTTGCTTCGATTCATACGTACAGGATAAGCGATTAGCTATTTGCAATACACGCGCGCGCGCTCCTGCACGTGCACACACGCATAGGGAGGGAGAGAGAGAGGGAGGTGCAGGCACTGAAGCATGCATGCTCATTTTCTGACTGTCAAGATTCTCTCTCTCTCTCTCTCTCTCTCTCTCTCTCTCTCTCTCTCACACACACACACACTCACACACACACACACACACACACACACACACACACACACACACACACACACACACACACACACACACACACACACCACCTCCTCCTCCTCCACCCATGCATGCCAGCACGCTCGAATACAGTCACACGTGCGCGCACACACACACATACACACTCTCTTTCTCTTCTCTCTCTCTGTCTCTCTCTCTCTCTCTCTCTCTCTCTCTCTCTCTCTCTCTCTCTCTCTCTCTGTCACTCCACTCCACAAACACACAACACAACACAACACACACACACACGCACGCGCACACACACACACACACACACACACACACACACACACACACACACACACACACACACACACACACGCACACACACACACACATATATATATATATATACACACACTCACTCACTCACTCACGGAAAGAAAGCCAGTAGGCCTTTTGCTCCTCCTCTTCCGTTGAAACGCAGTATTGCAGCAAACTGAGCAGCTAGTTGTTTAAAGAATTAGTACAGAGGTTGAGGGATCTTAACGTCCACCTAAGACGTAACGTGTTGTTCTCATCCCTGACTATGGCCCGATTAATTACTGAATGATGGGTCGTTTGTCTCAAAGGTTGTCATGGAATCTTCTCTTTCTCCACTGACCGTCAGGTCTGTGAAAACGATGTCGTGTCACTTATCGTCCGTGTTTGTAATGGAAATGTAATAACACTGATCGTTATCGTCTGTATTAAGAATGTTTCTAACACTTATCGTCCTTGTGTGTCAAAATGTTGTGACACTCATCGTCCTTGGTTGTGTAAAAAATGTTGTGACACTCCTCGTTCTTGTGTGTGTTAAAATGTTGTGACACTCATCGTCCTTGGGTGCCTTAAAGATGTTATGACACTCTTCGTCCTTGGGTGTGTTAAATAATGTTATGACACTCATCGTCCTTGGGTGTGTTAAAAATGTTATGACACTCATCGTCCTTGGGTGTGTTAAAATGTTATGACACTCATCGTCCTTGGGTGTGTTAAAATGTTGTGACACTCTTCGTCCTTGGGTGTGTTAAATATGTTTATGACACTCATCGTCCTTGTCTGTGTTAAAAAATGTTATGACACTCATCGTCCTTGGGTGTGTTAAAATGTTATGACACTCGTCGTCCTTCGGTGTGTTAAAAATGTTATGACACTCGTCGTTCTTGTGTGTGTTAAAATGTTATGACACTCTTCGTCCTTGGGTGCCTTAAAAATGTTATGACACTCATCGTCCTTGGGTGTGTTAAAAATGTTATGACACTCATCGTCCTTGTCTGTGTTAAAATGTTATGACACTCATCGTCCTTGGGTGTGTTAAAAATGTTATGACACTCATCGTCCTTGGGTGTGTTAAAAATGTTATGACACTCATCGTCCTTGTCTGTGTTAAAATGTTATGACACTCATCGTCCTTGGGTGGTGTGTTAAAATGTTATGACACTCGTCCTTGGGTGTGTTAAAATGTTGTGACACTTGTCGTTCTTGCGTGTGTTAAAATGTTGTGACGCTCGTCGTTCTTGTCTGTGTTTAAAATGTTATGACACCGATCGTCTTTTCTGTGTTAAAAATGTTGTGATATTCATCGTTCTTGTCTGTAATAAAAATGTTATGACACTCATCATTCTTGCCTGTTCTAGAAATGTTCTGACACTCATCGTTCTTGTCTGTTATAGAAATGTCGTGACACTGGCCATCCGTGTCGCAGGCTATTTTGAAAATCGTGACGATTCAACAGTAGTCTGCACCTCCAGTGTTGTACCTGTTGTTTCTTTGCCTGATTTTGAAAGATTTAAATATCAGAAAGAGCAAAAGGGTTGGTCAGTCAGTAAATGGGTTGCATAGGAATGAACGAGTCGAGATAGTGATTATGTGTGTTGTATGTGCCGGTATGTTTGAAAGTGTATATGTCTATTTTGATGTATGTGAATGTGCGTGAGCATTTGCGGAGAGAAGAAGGGGGGGGTACGATTTATAGGTTTTAATTCAATGTCCTTTGTCAAGTATTTCCCACAGAGTTTGTCAAATATTTCCCATAAACTGTGTTATGGTTATCTGTAGGAAAAACAGAACTGTACATGTCCCTGTGTGTCAGATCAGTCTGTGTGGCATCTTTGAACAACAGTAACCATTAATAATAGCAGCAGCAGCTACTGCTGCTGCAGCTACGACAAAAACCGTATTGTTGTCAGCCTGCTGTTCATTTATGTTCATGTCATGTACAATGAATGCACATTTTGTGCTGAAAGGGCGCCACACAGTTACGCTGACGCATACTGTACTGAACAGAACGGAACCCTCAAACTCCTGTGAAATCCGTGGAAGAACATACATACCCGGTGTCTCTCCATGCTTCCGCTGGTATTATTGCAGCTTCGTAGGCTTTGAGTTTCATAGGAGCACGTGAGGATACGTAGTGTTCCTGTTTGAAGCTAGTTGGCCAAGTGGACGAGACTATATCCTCATTAACCAAGGATGCGGGGGTCATTCCCCGCATGAGACGCTTGATCAGATCAATTTTCTTTGCAGCCAACATCTGTGCGGAGTTCACCCCACCCCTCCCCATCACCCTTCCCCCACACGCCCATCTCTGTCCCTAGGGTCCCTCGGATGAGATTTAAGACCGAGGTCACGTGTCACGTGTGCTTGCGCGTGTAAACTGTCACACACACACACACACACACACACACACACACGTCAAATCCCATTCCATCCATCGTACAAAGAAAGAAAGAAAAAAGTTGGCCAGTGTGTGGCTGTGGGATGGACGACACAGAGAAAACGGCAGCTGACAGAATGGTATTGTGTTTTACATCTTTTCTGAAGTGGGAATGTGGTGACCTTATGATGGGATTAATAGAAGATCACGTATGCAAAGATCTTGGATTTCTTGTTGAGGAACGACGAAGAAGGACGAGGAGGAAGAGGAGGGGAGGGGGGGGGGGGGGGGGGGGGGGGGAATAGGAGACGGAGTAGATGACAAAG
>JADBJO010002571.1:105000-107500 GCA_016801955.1 Conus betulinus | reverse complement strand
GGGGGTCGTTTTCAAACCGTAAAAAAAATCCAACCACATGGCTGGTTCGAATCCACGACCCTTCCACTCCGCACGTAAACGCTCTAACCATTGTAGAATAGCGGGCACAGGGTCACAATAGAACTCCCTCCCTTCCTTACAGTCTCTCTCTCGAAGACCGGGCTGAAGTTCCCTCCAGTCTCTCTCTCCCTGAATCTGAACCTCTTACAGTGTCCCAGTCCCTCCATCTCTCCTGAAGTTAGTCTCTGTCAAAGCCCAAACCTCTCTGGCTGAGTCCTTACACATCCTGTCTCCTGAAGTCTCCATTCCCACTCCTCTACCGTGTCTCCTCCCCCTCCTCGCTTGAAGTTAGTCTCAGTGTCCTCTCCCATCATCCTCGCTCGTCCAGAGTCCTTACTCTCCTGTCCTCTCTGACACTGAATCTCCCTCGCTCCTCGTCCTCCTGTTCTCCCCCTCATCTTCTCCCTCGTCTCTCTTCACAACTCTCGCCTCTCAAGAGCTCTCCGCCCACTCCTCTCCCCCTCCTCGTCTCGAATCTCGCCTCACCTCTCCACGCCCCTGCCTCCTCCTCTCTCTCTCATCTCTTCTCGTCCGCCTCGTACCCCTCTCCTCTCTCTCCTCGTCTCCTCTCGCGCATCTATCTCTCTCTTACTCTCTTCTCCTTTCCGGGAACTGAGATTATCATCTCCTCTCTACTCTCTCCTCTCTCCCCTCGTCTCCTCTGTCTGTCCCTTGTCTGTCTCTCTCTCTCTCTCTCTCTCTCTCTCCCCCGTCTCTCTCAACTCTCCCTCTCCTCCTCTCTCTCTCCTCTCTCTCTCTCTCTCTCTCTCTGCTCGGACTCATCCTCCTCTGTCAATCTGTCTGCTGTCAGTCTTTTCGTCTGTCTGCTCTGCCTGCCTGCCTGTCCTGTCTCTCTCTGTCTCTCTCTCTGACAGTGTGTGTGTGTGTGTGCGTGTGTGTGTGTGTGTGTGTGTGTGTGTGTGTGTGTGTGTGTGTGTGTGTGTGTGTGTGAATATGTGTATTGGCGTGTGAATGTGTGTATTAGCGCGCGCGCGTGTGTGTATGTGTGTCACACACACACACACACACACACACACACACACACACACACACACACACACACTATGCACGAAGTCATATAGACACATATACACACACGCGCGCGCGCGCACGCACACGTATGTATGCACACTGATACCTAAGACAACACCTCCCAGACATACACGTGTACGTGCGTGCGTTTATCTCTTTCCTATCATATCTTCCTTTCAGTTTTAAAAATATATTGTGTGGAGAAGGAAGAAAAGAAAAGAACGCGAGTGACTCGACAGAACATGACGCGAAACTGCTCACTATGACCACCGGCTCCTGGTCGATTTCACCTGGAAAGGGAAAGAAGTAGGACCCACCGTGAGGTCCTGTGTGGATTGTGTTCCAGTGCATTGACTTGGTTACTTCCCTTGCCACGTTGACGACACCCTTTCCTGTACTTTTCTTTCCTTGCTTCCCCCCTCCCCCCCTTCCCCCCTCTCCCTCCCCCGTATATACACCGATCACTCGATGGGGGGAGAGGAGAGGGTCCGTGTGTGCTCGGTTACGTGTGTGGGTACGCACGTGACTCTCTCTCTCTCGTCTCTCTCTCTCTCTCTCTCCTCTCTCTCTCTCTCTCTGTTAGATTTTCCGTTGTAAAATCAAGAGTGAAGATTAGATCAAGCACATCTCTGCCCCCCCCCCCCCCCCCCTCTCTCTCTCTCTCTCTCTCTCTCTCTCTCTCCTCTCATCTCTCTCTCTCTCTCCGTCTTGTCTGTCTGTCTCTCTCCGTCTGCCTGTCTGTCTGTCTGTCTGTCTGTCTCTTAGATTTTTCCTTTGTAAAAACAAGAGTGAAGATTAGATCAAGCGCATATTCTGCCTCCGCGCCTCTCTCTCTCTCTCTCTCTCTCTCTCTCTCTCTCTCTGGTGTGTGTGTCTGCTTGTGTGTGCGCGCACGCGTGTGCGTGCGTATGTATCTGTGTGCGTGTGTGTACGCGCGCGTGCGGGATTATTTGTGAAGTTGAATTAGTATATTAGAAAAAAAGTGCTTGCACGTTCGTGCGTGCGCGCGCGTGTATGCGTGTGTGTTTTGTGTGTATGTATGTTGTGTGTATGCTTTGCATGTGAATGTGTGTGTGTGTCTGTGATTTTGTATTTGTGTGCATACGAGTTGTGTTATGTAGGTATTCGTAAATGGGATAGCATTAGTCTATAACAATAAGCACGCGAGCAAACTCGAAAAAGACGTTGACAAGAGCACGTAGGCGAACTCGAATAAGACTTGGATACGGTTGCAAGATTTGGTATCAGTGATGCTTTTATTTCAGTAAATGAATAAGTTCAAATCCGTCACGAAGATCTTGCGTACATTGGAAGCAGACGTAGCCTTCATGTTGCATCCTTCATACATATACAAACTGGAAAGTAAGAAAACAACGGAAATAACTTATATCCATCATGAGGGGGTGGA
>JADBJO010002571.1:72500-100000 GCA_016801955.1 Conus betulinus | reverse complement strand
ATTTCAGTTTAAAGACCCCCATCACATATTGGCCATTGTAGACACTGAAATAAAACCACAGTTCACATTAACAAAAACAAAACAAACAAAACCAAATAAACAAGCAAAACACAGAGGATAGGGAAGGATAGTGGAGGGAAATAGAGACGGACAGAGACACGGGCTGACTTAATAATTTGGTGGTAATGAAGTTTAGGATACTAACTATAGAATACGTCATGGTGAAGTATTAAAAAAAGAGACTGGTTGCTAATTAAACAACAAGGTAACTGATAGAGAACGTGAGTTACATCACATTTACTTTATTACAATTTTGTGAAATTATAGCTTTTGACCAGAAGGTCCACACTGGATGGCTTTGACCAGGATATACGGAAATGAAATATTGCTTAAATAGGTAATGCAAGGAATGACGAACAAGCACACATTACTACTCTTGTATCGTTGACACGAAGACGCTTGTATGATTGAAATGAGATTTATATTATCCTAATTTCAGTTATTCTGGAAATTCTCTTCTGTCTCACAAGCTTCTGAAATGACTCAGATTTTTTAAAAGCAAAATGTCGCCCCCCCCCCCCCCCCCCCCCCCCTCCTCCTCCTCCTCATTGTTTTCCACAGAAGGCAAAGGACGGGGATACACGAGTAACGAGCTCAAAAACGTGGATGCCACTGCCAAGACTCCAATGGTGGAGCGCGATCAACCCGGGACAGGCGCACCGAGGAACGCTCAGGACATCATGAAGGCTCGCCATCATGAAGGCTCAGGACATCATGAAGGCTCAGGACATCCATCCCCGGAGGACTACCTGCTCCATCCCCGGCCCCTGCCACCCCGGTAGATGTAGGAGGGGGAGGAGGAGGGAGGCTGGAGGAGAAGGACTACAAGGCCAGCGCTGTCCCTGAACGGGATGTGGACGGCGTGGGTCGTCAGATACTGCTTCAGGTGATTGCATTCGCACCACGGTGACGATGAACATGGATCGAAAGGGGGGGGGGGGGGAGGGGGGAGGAAGGAAGGAAAAGTATTGTGCCACGCTGTCCCACTCTTTGCCTTTGCTGGAGTCCCCGTTTGTTTGCGCAGGTCACTGACTGTTTCCGGGCGTCGTTGTCACCGTGCGCCGCGAAAGAATTGTTCAGCTGGTTGGGCTGCCCTCTCAGGTCACCCCGTATGGCAGCCTGCTGTTCGTTGTTCAGAGAGGTCCACCCACTGCCTGAACATAGCCATTTCACGCGCACCCCCCTCTGTGTGTGTATGTTTGTCTCTGTGTGTGCGTCTGTGTGTCTGTGTGTGTGCACGTTTCAGGTGTGGTAGTCTGACATTGTCAGCAGCCAGCCCGTGAACAAGAGACAGACAGAGAACCAGTCAACAGAATAGTGGGAATGGCTTCAATATGCGCTGCAGAACTCGAGCGAAAGGCAGAGATACTTACCCTCTTCGCTCTTGATCTATGCAGTGAAGAAACAAACTCCAGTTTGTGTGATGACACTCCAGTGCATGCAGACCGCTGATTGAGGTGAATGACAGGAGGTGGTTCTAATGTCTTGGAGCAGGGACACGTTGGACACGTTGTGCTGGGTTACAAGATCTTTACACACACCAGAGGATTCAGAACCTGTCTTCACATGAGCGCTACAATAGTCCCCCAAATGGAACCATGCCCTTCGACTCCAGCAAAATTCATAGACCCCTCCGTCCCTCACATATCACAGACTCTGATGATTCACAGATTTTTTTTCTGTTTTGTTAAATCGATGGTTCGACGATTATGGCGTACTGCAGCCAGTCAAAATGCATTGAGTATTCTAGAAGGTTTGAGAAGGATGACATAGTGTTACAAATCAGAATTGATGAAATACTTAAGTAAAAAAAAAAAAATGACGTAGAATAGCGAATCAAAACTGATGGAATTTTTTTTTGTTGAAAGATTGAGAAAGATGGCGTAGTATAGCGAATCAGAATCGATGGAATATTTTTTGAAAGGTTGAGAAATGGAATATTGTAGAACGTTCTAGAAGCATGACGTGTGTATCTAATGAAAATGCATGGGACAGTCTATGAACACTTTCTGGAACTTTCTGAAAGATGGAAGCTTCTTGCACTTTCCGGAAGATTTCCGGACTCTCAAAGAAACTTTCGGGATCATCACTTATGTCTGTTGGTAAAGCATACTGCACTCGGTGAATTTACTTAGCGAAGATATTCCGCAACACCGATTGTAAGGAGATCTGAACCAACGACAGTGGAAGACAAAGCCGTTCTGTCTATAACTATCACTGATGGTGTTGGAATAGATTGCGTAATGTGGCTTGTGGTGTTTGGCTGTGGTTTTGTGTGTGTTACAGTATGGTGGTAATGATTTCTGTGCCGTTTTGTGCATAGACTGTGATGTGATGTACGTCTGTTTTCTGTGATGAGTGTGCTGTGTAGAGAGCGATTTTTGTCTCCCCTTTTTTTTTTCTTTCTTCAAGTTTACATATATGACATATATCGTTGTTCTTGTTTCAGATTCATGTTCCTATTGTAACTGTTTATCTAGTTGTTAGCTATTGTTACATGTTGAGAGATAGAAGGGGGACAAAATAAGCTGCGAAATAAAGCTAGTACTAATAGAGAATTCTTCATCCACAGTGAGAGTGACACGGCGAGAATGGGTGTAAAAAAATAAGTGAAGGGTTTTGGGTGGTAATCTTTTATTGACAGCTTAGGGGATGCACTAAAGTCTGCAATTCTGCCGTGTCGACAGAACCGTTTTTTTTTTTATTATTATTTATCTTTGCGGTCATGTTACTGAAGGCTGTATGACGTTGGTGTGGTGTTGGCCTTGTGATGTTATGTCTATGTTGTGTCCAGTGATGTGTGCTGTTCAGATGTCACTCATGCTGTGTACTGATCGTTACACCTGTTGTTTGATTCCAGCGATTTAGTCCTGGCACCACGTCCAGCCCTCAGCCTGCCCTGCCCCATCCCCACCGGACTCTGCCAGCATCTCTTCCTGCTCCGTCCCCACACGGAGACTCCAGCCGTGTGGACAAATCCACCAGCCCTCTGGCCAGTCCCCTGGCCTTACTGCCCAGCCCGACGACCGACAGCCCTTCAGCTAGTCGTTCTCCGTCCCCCAAGGATCGTGTGCACCGAGACTTTGCCGCGGCGGCCACCAAGCAGACCAACAGCCCGTCAGTGGCGGTCAGCAAAGCGGCCACCAAGGCCGTGATCGTGAGGTCCACGCCCTACTACAACACTAGCACGCAGACTGAGCTGTCGGCCTACGCTCTAAAGACCTCGGACTCCAGGGGAGTGCCTCAGTGCAATGTGCAGATTCAGTGTGGAGGAGGCAGACCGACAGACCACGCCCAGGAAGATGGTGGAGGAAAAATCCATTCAGGCCAGGATGTCTCGCGAGTTCCATTCCTTGGATCTGGATGTGCCGAGGAGAAGTCCTGAATCCCAGCTCTCAAGCCTGGATCTGACGGGCGTCAGAAAACCCCGACCCGAGGAGAAGAGCTACTTCCAATTCCCGTTTGAAGGGAGGAAGGCGCTCCAGGAAAAGTACGGCATGGACGAAGAGACGGCAGGGCCGTTCCCGAAGAACTCCGTGTTCTCCTGTATGGAGAGGAGCGACCAGGCGTCCATCATGCGTCAGCTGTCTGAGGAGTTCTACCGTGGCAGCAGGTTAGGCGGGATCGGGGACAAACCACACTTGCCGGGCTCTCACCTGGAGCCCGCCTTTGCCTCCGCGGACAGCGGCAGTGTGCCTGTGTCTCCCAGGAGCCTGCATGAGGCCAACAGCGCTGGGGTCAAACATCCTTCTCCCAGGGCCAGACCCTACACCAGACAGCTGTCCGCCTCTCAGACCAGCGTGGCCGATTCTCGCCACGACCTGTCGCCCACGTCACGGGCCGCCCTGAGGTCAGCGGGTCCTGGGGGTCAAAGCGGCCAGGACTACTTTCCCGGGTCGTCGCCCCGACCTCTGCAGGAGTCCAAGAAGTTCAAATCCCTCTCGGCCATCAGCCACAATCGCGAAAGCAGCATGCCGGCCATGGCGGCGTCTTTGGCCCAGGTCCCACGAGTCCCTGAGTCCTGACGCTATGTCCACCAGCGCCATACGTTCACCGTCAGAAACAGGGCGTGACTCGGGCAGCGTGTCAAAATCCCCCTCCCCCACCCCGCCTCACACTCCTGTGGACAGTCACGGGCAAGCTAAAGTGGGAGCTTTTCATTCCAGTTCCGGCCTGTACAGCACGGCGGCGTCGTCTTCGCGACACAGCAGCAGACCCAGTCCGTGGACTCCCTACTGAGTGACCGGCCAGCTGGCTGTCACCGAGAAGAGCGTCCGGGGCTGTGGTGAACAGCTCCGCAGACCAGAACGCCGTGAACAAAGTCAACGCAGAAATGGTGGGAAGGAAACCTTCCATGAAAAAAGCGTACGGAATTTACGATGATTGCTTCCTAGGTTCCCCCTAGGGAAGCGAAGGCAGGCGCTTACACCACAGACAAAGAGAAAGGCGGCGCAGTTCGGATTCTGCCCACCTGGGTCAGATCCGGGAGGAAGATCACTCAGCGTTCACGCGGGGGGTTCCAGGAACCAGCGTCCTGGAGACTCAGCGCGGCACAAAACACAGGGAGACATCACCGACCAACCCCACTCCTGGACAGCTGGAGGGACGACCTGGACAAAAGAACAGGTCGGTTCCAGAACCGAGCCTCATCTGAGCTCATCCTGTCCCCACGGGACCGCTCGGCCAAGATGAGCGAGTCATTCACCTCGCCCAGACCTCCCCGACTCTTTGACGGCAGCATAGACTCCGGGGTGGGCTCGGAGATCTCGTGCAGGGTGGACGGGCTGGTGACTCCGTCAGAGACCCCCCGCTCCCCGCTCCTGCCCTTGGACAGCCCCACAGGGGCGGAGCTGAAGCAGATTCAACAGCAGGCCGTGCTCAACTTCCTCCAGCGCAAGACCGGTAGAACGTTCCAGTCGCCGGAACCGTCGGTGTACGAGTCCATGACGAGCCCACGGGTCCCTGAGCCCAAGCCTTCGGACCCCGTGGCGGACCTCATCTCCAAGACCAACGCCACCTTGGCCAAACGTCGTGCTGACAGTCTTCGACGCACGAGCTCCATCTGCTCGCGGTCGTCCAGCGTAGAGCACGTGGAGGTGAACCGCTCCCGGAAGGAGACGGAATGGAGTCGGTTGAGGAGCTCCGGGTCCTTCAACTATGGGTCTAACCGCAGTTCGCTGTGTTTCGGACAATACCTATGAGGACATCAGTGTCTTCGCGCCCTCTACGCCAGGGGGTCTGTTCTGGAGACGTCGAAGACTTTGGAGGTGGGCTGGACCGGGATAGAACCTCTGGTTTTATTCTTTATTGCTGGCTCACATACAGTGTGTCTGTGTGTCTCTGTCTGTTCTCTCTCTCTCTCTCTCTCTCTCTCTCTCTCTCTCTCTCTCTCTCTCTCTCTCTCTCTCTCCTCTCTCTCTCTCTCTGTGTGTGTGTGTGTGTCTTTCTCTGTATGTTTGTGTGTGTGTGTGTGCGCGTGTGCGCGCGCATGTGTGTATATGTGTGTGTCTTTGCGCATGTACGTATGTGTGTGTGTGTGTGTGTGTGTGTGTGTGTGTGTGTGTGTGTGTGTGTGTGTGTGTGTGTGTGCGCGCAAATGCGTGTTCGTGTGTGTGTGTGCGCGTGCGCGCGTGCATGTGTGTGTGTATCTATGAATTCGTGTGACTCCGTGCAACCTTGTGAGGAAGAACAATACACTAAAAGACAAGTGGTGCCTCACCATTTTACCACCCACATGATCTCACTTATAGTAGGCAGTCGGACTGGTAGAACTACCCCTTTCCACTTTGGCGCGGACGATATCGACAGACTCTTAATGCAGACTGCAAATTAGACCCCTGTACACACACACACACACACACACACACACACACACACCCCTAATGTCCATTGGGGAACGGAAGACGGTAAACAGAAGGCACCCTGAAATCACGTGAAGAAAGCCAGAACAGACATGACCAGAGGAGGCCAGAACCCACCCTGTACAGCTGGATCCACCGGCGTGACAGAATCTATGTCAGTCGCCGTTTTCAGAACTCGGATTCCCCGCCCGTACGCTTCGAAGTACCGGTCGAACCCGATCCCAAACGCAGCGTGTGTCACAGCAAACGTACGTCTCAAACGGCCTTCGGCATCAAGTTCAACCCGACCGTTCGAGATACACCGTGATCTATTCGAAACGGACAGCTAGTATCCTCCAACCAATCAACGCTCAGCATTGAGCCGACACCCTTGGCACATGGAAACAATGGCGTCTTCCAGCAAGGTGGTCAAACTGTCCGATTCAGAGACTAAACAATTAATTGAATTGTACCAAGGCCATGATGTGCTTTGGAATGTCAATTCAAAAAATTATAAGAATCTGAATATTCGAGAAAAAGCTTTGTATTCAATTGTACAGTCGTTTGAAGCGGCAAGTGGGATCACAATGACCTTCACCTCACATCCGTTTTAAAACTATCGTGAAGCACTCCGTCCGTTCGACACTGACTGGTCAGACCGCACAGGTTTCAAACGTTTCGTCTCAACTGGAAGTATGAACCGCCTGAAGTAAAGTATACGAAAGAAATGGTGCGCAGTGAAGAGTGTGGGAGGGAGGGGGTGGGAGGGGGAAAGAGATGTAGGAAATAGAATGGTGCTGGAAATCCGAAGAAGTGCACAGATTGTTGGATACTCCTGTGTGCGGGTGTGTCTGTGTGTATCTAAACAATACGTGTACACCGTGATTCACACAAATACAGATAGATAGATAGATAGACAGACAGACAGAGACAGCGAGAGACAGAGACAGAGGGGGGTGCGTGTGTGTGTGTGTGTGTGTGTGTGTGTGTGTGTGTGTGTGTTTTGTGTGTGTGTGTGTGTGGTGTGTGTACATATGTGTGTGCAAGCATGTATGTGTGTAAATATGTAAATGCGCGCGCGCCCGTGTGTGTGTGTGTGTGTGTGTGTGTGTGTGTGTGTGTGTGTGTGCAAACTGTGCATATATTGTATGTATGTTTTGTGTGTTTGTGCGTGCTTGCATAGGTATATGATAGTGTATGTGTACACGTTTGTATTTATGCATGTCAAGTTTTTGTGTATGTGTTTGTGCGTGTGTGTATGTGTGCGCGCGTGCATGTGTGTACGATCATAGGTGCATATGTTTGTGTGCTGTATGAATGTGTATGGTGAGGAGGGGACTGGGAGTAAGAAATTTGATAGAGGGGGGAAGGGGGGTTTGGGGAGGGAAGAAAAAAGCGTTTTTCATTAATAGCTTACGTAATTTGATGCAACATATGATTTTATCAAGTGCGATACTATACGGTGTTTGTGTGTATGCCGTGTGTGTGTGTGTGTGTGTGTGTGTGTGTGTGTGTGTGTGTGTGTGTGTGTGTGTGTGCTGTGCGTGCTGTATGTGTTGTGTGTGCATGACTTACCAATTTGTCTGACCTGTTGTGCAGCAAGCAACAAATTAAAAACCTAAAGCACACACACACACACACACACACACACACACACACACACACACACACACACCATGAATAAGTTGTATGAACTCATGTGCGTTTTTTTTTTTTTCAACTGCTGTTATCCCCCCTGTCTGTGTTCTATTTTTAGGACCCCGATCACAGAGACCCAAGAGCGTGGCGGGGCGGATGATATTCAGCATCAGCGGTAAGCAAAGTTATCTTCGTCTCTTTCTGGTTAAAGACTGCTTGCTTTGTTCCTTCCCTAACCCCCCCCCCCCCCCCCCCCCCCCCCCCCACACACACACACACACACCACCACCACCTCTCTGACCCTGTTTTCTTCGTCTCCCCTCCCCATCCCTCTAAACACACACATACCTCCTCTTCGCTCCAGCTGTACCCTTAGCCATCCCCCCCCCCCCCCCCCCCCCCCCCCCCATACCACTACCACACCCCCCCTTCTTTGAATAACACACATTGAGAATGTTATTCTGGTGAAGTCTTGTTTTTTTCTCTCTTCATGACGCGGACTGTCTTGTCTTGCTTGTCTACCTGTCTGTCCGTCCGTCCGTCTGTCTGTCTGTCTGTCTGTCTCTGCTCTCTCTCTCTCTCTCTCTCTCTCTCTCTCTCTCTCTCTCTCTCTCTCTCTCTCTCTTCTCGCTCTGCTCGCTTTCTCTCTTTCTTTGTCTCTGTCTCTCTCTCTCTCTCTGTCTGTCTCGCTCTTTCTCTCTCCTCTCTCTCTCTCTCTCTCTGTATTTTTTGTTTATGTCTGTCTCGCTTTCTCTGTCTCTCTCTCTCTGTCTGTCTCTCTCTCTCTCTCTCTCTCTCGCTGTCTCCCCCTCCCCTCCCTCTCTCTCTCTCTCTCTCTCTCTCTCTCTTCCTGTCTCTTTCTGTCTCTCTCTCTCTCTCTCTCTCTCTCTCTCTCTCTCTCTCTCTCTCTCTCTCTCTCTCTCTCTTCTCTCTCTCTCTCTCTCTCTCTCTCTCTCTCTCTCTCTCTCTCTCTCTCTCTCTCTCTCTCTCTCACTGTTCTTCTGTTTAGTTGGCTATCTCTTTTCCTCTCTGTCTGTGTGACTGTCTGTCTGTCTCTCTCTCTCTCTCTCTCTCTCTCTCTCTCTCTCTCTCTCTCTCTCTCTCTCTCTCTCTCTTCGGCCCACCGTCCATCCTTGGCGTTCGTTTTTCTCCAATCTATGCTTCCCTTCCAATCCCAACCCCTCAACCCGCCCTCCACTCTGTCTCTCATTTATCATTGACGACTGGTGACGATGGCTCTGGGAGCGTGAGGCATACTTTATGGTGTGATACGTAACTAGCACAGGCAGTGTTTGATGCTCATGATTGTGTGGCTACCGATGGGGATCGCTTGGGAAGGAACGCCAGACTAAGTGACAGGTGTAGGCAATCCTGCAGCTGTAGCTCCTCACCCTCAGTCTGTCTTTCTCTCTCTTCTCTCTGTCTGTCTGTCTGTCTGTCTCTCTGTCTGTCTCTGTCTCTCTGTCTGTCTCTCTCTCTCTCTCTCTCTCTCTCTCTCTCTCTCTCTCTCTCTAACATCCTATCTCTCTCCGCTTTTGCGTGCGTGCGCGTGTAAGCGTGCGTACCCGCGCTTGCGCGCACGTGTTTATGTTTGTAAGTGGATGAAAACAAATACTGCGAAACAATTGAGTTCATCGTCCACAGAGTGTAGAAGGCGTGGGGTGTTGTTTATGAGGAAAAAAATCTCCGCAAGTCATTTGAATGTGAATGGCACACGGGAGAGCGCAGACCTCTGCCACGCTTGAACGGATCCTGGATCCGCCGTTCGTTTCGGAGCAGCACTAGAATTTAAACGAACTGGTCCTTAGACCACACTCCCTCTTTTCGCGAAATGTCGTTAAAATCCGTTCAGCAGTTGTTGCTTTATCTTGCTGACAGAAACAAACTGACGGATGCAGGCGAAGACATTGCCCCGTACGCAGAGGTATGATTGACTCCGCGAAGTCAGCGTGTCCGCATTCTGTAGTCCAGTTCAGTCAGCTGGACAGGGCTTGAAAAGAAAAAACACTCAAAATTCTGACGGGCTGTTTTGAATGCAACAGCCGACTGAATCGGGTTGAAGCCCTGCGCCGCAAGCAATGAGGAAATAGCGTTCGAGACGGGATGCAACTTTTATTGGAATGTGTTAAGCGCGCAGGATTTGCGTCCCATGAACTGACACTTTCTTCTTTTTTTTTCTTTTTTTTATGGGGGGGGGGGTTCCTCCTCCCCCCCCCCCCCCCCCCCCCCCCCCCCCCCTTTTTTTTTTTTTTTTTTTTTCTTCCTTTTTTACTATGATTAGTTTTGTTATATCGTGGTTATTATGGTAAGAGTAGAGCAAAACCAGTGGCAGGCAGCTTTAGTCTCACTGCACCACACGTTTGGATCTGAGCCATCCAGTGTCTGCCCAGGATTTCATCTGTGCCCGACTTTAAAAACAGCAAGTAAACACATCTGTTTTGAGAAGCATTCCTCGGAGCTATAATGTCCGCTTTGTTTGCCGGTTAGACGATCATTCCGTAGACCCCCGTCTCCCCCAGCCAAGCGTTTCTCAGACTCCCCAGTTACGTTGGGCTGCAGAGTAAATGGCGATCAATGGCGATCATTAGTCGTGTGTGTGTGTGTGTGTGTGTGTGTGTGTGTGTGTGTGTGTGTGCTTTGCGTGTGCGCTTGTTTGTGTGTGTGTGTGTGTGTGTGTGTGTGAGTGTGTGTGTGTGTGTGTGTGTGTGTGTGTGTATTCAATTTAACCACTGTACATTCACATGTTTTGGATTTTTTTTTTCAATTATATTTCCCTGCACCTCCTTGTTACGTATGAGTGCAGGTTGTATTAAGTATTGTCATTTTCCGTATGCATGCTGTCAGTGTTGTTTTTT
Source organism: Conus betulinus (assembly GCA_016801955.1). NCBI lineage: Eukaryota > Metazoa > Mollusca > Gastropoda > Neogastropoda > Conidae > Conus > Conus betulinus. The sequence continues at coordinate 89,607 of JADBJO010002571.1, read as the reverse complement.
TTTTATGTGTAAAACCGACACAAATTCCTTTGTTCATTCGTCGCCTAAGAAAGAATCTTTAATCCTGTGGTGGGAGTATTAGGGAGGAGGAGGAATAAGAGATAATTCAAGGTTTTTATCACCTACTAATCGATAGAACGTTTACAGAATTCGACCAATCACCTGGTCCCGAAACGTATATCAATACTTCTGAAGAGACGGAGATAAAACAAAAATGATATTTCGACAACTTAGCCCCCGATTCAGTTTCTTTCCTTTTAAAACCCACTTTATCTTCAATATTAGAAAGGGCAAATGTTTTCTCATGAGGACAGGAGGCCAAAAATACGCACATAAGGACCAAAACGAAGGCAGAAAGTAACGCTTCTTTTAAAACAAAATGTGAAACTAACAAGTACGACAAATACATCTTCCGTAAATGTTGCAAACGATAGACGTATATAATTTTTTTTAAGTATTGAATAAAAAAAAAGTATCAAAAAAAAAAGAAAAAAAAAAACGCACAAAAACAACCCTCTCCAGAACAGAGGCAGCACAAGTCTGTTGGCAAAAAACAGGAGATGACTTCAGGATCACATTGGAAAGAGAAGAAAATGGTGGAAGCGTGCACTCACCGGGTAAGTGCACTCTTCCACCATTTTCTTATCCAGCACAGGTCTCTTTTTGCAGTTTACAGGTCTGTTTCTTATTAATTTGCCTTAAAGAAGCGTCAGGCCCATTCATTCCCATCTTTTCGATCTTTTGCATGCAGCTCGACATGTTTTCAGTGAAGTTTCAGTGTTTGTCGGTCACCTTTGAGAACAAATGGTAAGAAAGCATACCTTTTCACACCGTGTTCCGCCCTTACTTGTGTTGTGTGCGCTTTGAATGGGAAGTTCCTCTGATTGGTGCCCGAAGTGATCGGAATTCTCAGCGTGAGAGACGACGGACTGGTTTGGGTGTGTTTGAGCGGAGTGAATGTGAAGGTTTGAGGGACAGACGATGCTGATGTAATGCCCTGATTAAATAGTAGTCAGTATTATTGTGATATTAGTGTTGTTAATAGTCATATAACAGTATGCTGTGTCATTGATAATAACAGTAATGATGATAATGATAAGTATTCAGGTAGGTGGGTTTTTAAATCACATCCAATGCTGGCGATGAATCCTGCATCTGCATTAGTTTCAACCCATTTCGAAAACCGAAACGAATGTTTCGCACCAGCTAGCAGTTTTTCCGTCGGCTCTACCCATGTAGCTCCCCGTTGTGTCAACGAGAGCGTGGTTTGGAATGCGATTAGACCTTGCTCTGTGAGAGAGAATAGGCGCCATTTCAATACTGTCGGAACGCGAATAAACAAATGAGTTTGAGTGAAGAAATGAACGGGTGACCCAGGAAGTAACTCCCTCGTTTAGGAAGCGAGGGAATTCCGGCTTTCGGTTCTAGTGTCGTAAAGGACAATTTTGTTGTTGTTGTTGTTGTTGTTCGGGGGGGGGGGGGGGGGGGGGGGGGCTTGTGTTGCTTGTGTTCTTCTCCCTCTATGCACTAGACCGTAAGAGCTGGCCTGAGCGCTAGCCTTTCAGATGAGAAGATAAACCGAGGTGCCGTGTGCGCAGGCACGTAGCGCACATAACAGGAATCCACAGCATACAGAGACTTGTCTTCGGCGAAATTCTATGGGGGGGAAAAATTGACTTCGATTGGTGTGCAGACAGAAAGAAAGAAAGAAAAGAAAAAACAAATGCGGCACTGTACGGGGGTTACAGATGTTAACAAAGGGAATCTTACAAAACAACACAACCCAATGTGTACGGAGTGAAATCAGCCAGCCGCATTCTCCAGACTGGCCTAATAATCAGGATTAGGGGACGGCTAATGCCCAACAGTCTGTTCAACACAGTGTGGTTGGTTCCTGCAGTCGGCTGGCTGCCAGCGCTCGTCATCAACACCCGTGCATTCTTCACGCTCTCCGTTGCGCGCCCTCTGCTGGCTTCCGACTGGCTCGTTAACACGGCGAGAAACGGGTGCACAAACACGCTTATTTAACGCTTACAAGAAAAAAAAAAACAAAAAAAAGAAAGAAAGAAAAAAAGAAAAAAAAAGAAAGCTGCGGTCTGGAATGCGTGGACGCTGGATTGTAGGTGAAAAGGGAGACGACTGCATCATGGCTTATTTGGAGAGAGGTCGAGTTCATCGCTTTGTATTTAGATGCTTGGTTGGCTCGGTCAGTTTAAGAGCAGTGTGTTGGCAGTCGTAGGCAGCGAGTTTGAATCGCGCTGGTGCTATACAAACAAGAACAAAAAAAAACAACAGCAATAGCAGCAGCAGCAGCAGCAGCAACAACAACGACACACACACACACACACACACACACACACACACACACACACACACAGATGCCATCTTCTCTACCCGTCTTAATGTGTTGCTGTTGTGGCGGTCACGAGATCATCTTCCTTCACTGTTTCGGCATGATCGGTTCATGTGTGCCGTATCATCATCTAGGTTAGAAGTCGACTTTAGATTACTAAGCAAAGCTTTTCGGATGCTAGGGGTCTTTTACTGTCCGTCGATATCTTCTTTTTTTCAAGTATCCTTCTTTCAGTTTTCTGACGGTCATCTTGTTCGAGTCATTGACTTCATTTTTTTTCATCTGCTTTTGGAAGAATTCTATTGCCACAAATCATGACCAAAGCCAGAACTGAACTCTGAAGACCACAACTGGGAAGAAGAGGAAGAGGGGAGACGGGGCAGGTAGCGAACGGCAGGAGGGGAGGGGAGGTAGACGGGGACGGGGAGAGGGGGGTGGGGTGGGGTGTGTGCAAAGGGGGACAAATGCAGGAAAGCAGGAACTGAAACTTTTTTTTTTGATCCACGGATGAGCGGTCCCATTCACACAGAAACCCAACCTCCCTACGGCCCCCGCCGCCATAACCTTACCGTAACAGAAACCCGAAACAGTCTAGCACGCCCCGCGCCACACCTGCCGACCCGTGGTAAAGGTGAAGGCCGCCGTGTGGTCAGTGGCTGGGGCCAAGAAGAGCGGATAAAAAAAATAGGCCAGGTGTGCAGGTGTTGACAGGTGGGCAGGCAGGGAGGGGCAATCTTTTGTCCGGTGGTTAGATCAGCCGGGCAGTGGCAGTGGTGTTGGGCGCCAGAGTGTGTGAAGTGTGTCACCGTGAGTCCCTCCCTGCTGGACCCGTCACAATCTCTGGGGTAGTTGTCTTGGCGGAGCTGGTGGAACATGAGAGTACCGCGACACTGGAGTTGGTCTTGGCCGTTGGTGCCCCACAGATGTTGAAGGCGTGGAGTGGGACGGGGGGTGTGAGTCTGGTGTTAATGTTGTAGTGGACAGGGGGGAGAGAGGCGCGGGACCCTGAGTGGATGGATGGTCTTTCTTTTTCTCTGTCAGTCGTGGACGATCTGTCATCATAACCATGCCCAATTTAAGACGGTAAGGGTTTTTTTTTTTGTTTTGTTGTCTGTTCTGCCTGTGATTATTATCTCCCCCTGCCCCCACTTCCCTTGTTTCCTTTGAAATTTGAAAACTCGATCTACTATCTATCTATTTAACTGCCTGTCTGTCTGTCTATCTCTCTGTCTATCTGTCTGTCTGTCTGTCTGTCAGTCTATTTATCCATCCATCTACCTATCTCCCTATCTGTCGAGCTGTCTATCTATCTAGCTGTCTGTCTAGACTATCTATCTTCCTTGATCGTTTACCGGGATGGGAGGGAGAGGGAGGGAGCTTTTCCATAATGTTTTACTTTCTTCTCTCATAAAATAGAAAATGTCTCTCTTCTCTCATAAAATAGAAAATGTCTCTGTCTGTCTATCTATCTATCTATCTATCTATCTATCTCTATATCTATCTATCTCATTGGGGTGGGGGGGGGGGGGTGTGTGTGTGTGTGTGTGTGTGTGTGTGTGTGTGTGTGTGTGTGTGTGTGTGTGTGTGTGTGTGTGTGTGTGTGTATGTTGATATCTTTAATTCTAAACCGAACTTCATTCAAGGACAAACCAAGAGTACAGCGATCATTCATTCGAGTATAGCAAAGTTTATAAAAGGTTTTGTTATGCAGAAACAAAATGTTTTACTTTAGAGCTGCAGTAAATTAGTTTAAACAAACGTACACCCCTATTTGCACATGTGACGAGAACAGCTAGTCATTTGGGGAATCTTCGCGGAGATCACAAAGCGTCATTTCTGTCGTGAAATTAAAAAAAAAAAAAAAAACAACAGTAAACAGCGTGTGTTTTTTCTGCAGCCTTATCACCCATATATCTTTTTGTTTGGATTGAGAGAGGAAGTAAGGAGATGACTCCCTATTTTTTCCGGTTCCTTCTTGTTATTTGTCACTTCATCAGTGCTTTGTTCTTTCTCTTGTGTGTGTGTGTGCGTGCGTGTGTGTGTGTGTGTGTGTGTGTGTGTGTGTGTGTGAATCTGAATTCTGAATCTCTTCTCCCAGCGTTCTCTCTCTCTCTCTCTCTCTCTCTCCCTCTCTCTCTCTCTGTCTCTCTCTCTCTCTCTCTCGCCTCTCTCTCTCTCTCTCTCTCTCTCTCTCTCTCTCCTCTCTCTCTCTCTCTCTCCTCTCTCTCTCTCTCTCTCTCTCTCCTCTCTCTCTCTCTCTCTCTCACCCACACTCACACTCTCTCTCTCTCTCTCTCTCTCTCTCTCACACACACACACACACACACACACACACACACACACACACACACGTCGCCCAGCGTTAGGTGACCGTGTCCGGTTGTGGCCAGCGCTAATCCCGCGGCACGAACAACAGGAGTAGCAGGTGAAACAGGCCAGGGTGCGTAATACTTCACGCTACGCTCACCCTGCTGCACGGCCATGGGACTGGACGATTAACGACCGAGTGCTACCCCGCCTGGGAGAACCCGAGGGCGTAGGTAGGGGGAGGAGGGGGGTGGGGGTGTTGGTTTTACCTGGCTCTGAACTTTTGTGGTCGTACCTATCAGTGTGTAAATCTTAGAAGTGAGGTATGTTTTGACTGGCATTAGTTCCCCGCGGGGCAACAGAGAAACCGCCGGCGTGATGTCGGAGCGGTTAATGCGTTGGACATGAGGTTTGGAATGTCTGAAGTTCGAATCCCGGTAATAATGGTCATGAGGTGCAGTGTAGGGGTATGTCCATATCTTCCAGGCCAGCATGGCGCCGACCTCACGGGAGTCTGAATCTTCTGTTTATGTGCCGGAGATCGAACTACGCACATAGAAGATCTGTCAGCATTCGAGGGAGATACAAGAGGCTCTCGGCTGCCGCATTGGTGGGAACATGAAAATGTCCGGGATGCCGCTTTCAGGAGAACAAGAAATTGTACAGGATGCCGCATTTTGGGGGAACATGAGAATGTCTAGAATGCAGCATACAGGGAAACATGAAAATGTCCTGGGGAACATGAAAAATGCATTTGGGGGAACACGAAAATGTCTAAGGTGCTGCAGTATTCGGGGGAACATGGAAATCTCCAGGTTTCTGCTTTCAGGACAACATGAACATGTCCAGGTTGCTGCATTCGAGGGAACATGAAATAATATAATTTTTAGCGACCACTTTAATGGTAAAAGTAAAAACGTGAACTTAATAACCTAACAATAATGTCAGAGTGTACAATTACTTTTACTTAATAACCAAACATTGGTTAAAACAATCACTTATACGTAACCACGAAGCGATAATAAAGTGATGATGTATACTTAATAAAGAAACAATAATGTCACATTAAACAACCATTTTAACTCAGTGGCGACGTAGTAATAAAAATAACAGCTTAAGCTTAATAATGAAACGATAATTAAATATCAACCTTCAGTAATAAAACGGTGATGTCCTATCAAACAAGTACGTTATCTTAATAGCAAAACAGTATGACGTATTGAACAAACTGTACACTTAAACTTTATAACAAAGCAATAATCTCATATTGAACGATCTGTTTAATTGAATAACAAAAACGTAATATCATATTAAACAATCACTAAACCTTATAACAAAACAAGCATATTTTGTTAAGCATTGACTTCAACTTGATAACAAAGAAGGTAAAATGAAAACCAATCTGACGAAGCAACGAAACTATAGTGTCATGTTAAGCAACTCGAGTTTAAGAAAATCGATGATGCCATTTTATAAACCATCTTTACGTAGTAACAAGAGTGTTGTCTTGTTAAATAAACAACTCCTATGCTTAGTAACAAAACAGTGATGTCTTACGACACAGCCATTGTAATTCAGTCACAAAATGTTCATGTCATATTAGACAATCGTTTTAACTCAAACTCAGTTATGAAATACCACTGCCGTGTTAAACAACCGTTAAAACTCAGCGCGACAAAAATAAGTAAAGAAAATGAATAGATAAATAAAAATCATGTCCACTGAAGAGCGAAGCAGAAGAGGAGGACAAGTTCGAATGACTCCCTTCGTCCGTGAGAACAATTTAACAAAAACCCAAGATTTTGTGATTCAAAATTCAACGAGAGGGAAGCAGCTGGGGTAGTAGTGGGGAAGGGGGGGGGAGAGTGTGTGAAGTCTGGGACATGGAGGAAAGGGTCGGAGTTGGAAGGGAGGCTGAGGGAGAGGGTTGCAGTGGTGAAGGGACAGAGGCAGCTAGCGAAAAAACGAAACTCTGCACAGGGCATGGGCACCGTTGTATTTTTCAGTTTTGTTGGCGGGAGGCAGGACCACTAGTTAAGCCCGGCTTTAGAAGAGTTTTATCTCGTGCGTGAAACTCTTCAGTATCTCCCTGGCAATGGACGTTATGGTCGCCCCTGGGTGTTTAATACAGACACGCTGATCGTCGTAAAGCGGTGGTGGTGACTGCCTGCCGTGGTGTTTAACACAGGCAGCCTGTCATAAAGCAGTGGTTTTGAAGATGAACCCATGATGTTGGACACAAATACCATTTGTCATAAAGCAATGGTTATGACGTCCACCCGTGATGTTGAACACAGACGCACAACTTGGCCTAAAGCAATGAGTGAGTTGGTCGTCTGTGGTGTTTGACACAGACACACCACTTGTCCTGTAGCAACGGTTGTGTTGGTTCTGTATGGTGTTTGATACAGACACACCACTCGTCACAAAGCAATGGGTGTGTTGGTCGTCTGTGGTGTTTTTGACACAGACACACCACTTGTCCTGTAGCAATGGCTGTGTTGGTCCTGTATGGTGTATGACACAGACACGCCACTTGTCCTATAGCAATGGCTGTGTTGGTCCTGTATGGTGTATGACACAGACACATCACTTGTCCTATAGCAATGGCTGTGTTGGTCCTGTATGGTGTATGACACAGACACACCACTTGTCCTATAGCAATGGCTGTGTTGGTCCTGTATGGTGTATGACAGACACACCACTTGTCCTATAGCAATGGCTGTGTTGGTCCTGTATGGTGTATGACACAGACACACCACTTGTCCTATAGCAATGGCTGTGTTGGTCCTGTATGGTGTTTGACACAGACACACCACTTGTCCTATAGCAATGGGTGTGTTGGTCATCTGTGTGTGTATGACACAGACACACCACTTGTCCTATAGCAATGGGTGTGTTGGGCATCTGTGGTGTTTGACACAGACACACCACTTGTCCTATAGCAATGGCTGTGTTGGTCATCTGTGGTGTTTGACACAGACACACAACTCGTCATAAAACAATGGCTGTGTTGGTAGTCCATCCATGGTCTTTAACATAAAGAAGAGAGAGAGAGAGAGAGAGAGAGGCATAGAGAGAGAGAGACACGGAGAGAAACACAGAGGGAGAGGAACTCCGTGTGAATGGGGGAGTGGATGAATGGGGGAGGGACAAGAGGAGGAGCCACTGATTTCCGAATGCTGTACGGCCTAGTATGGGATTATGTGTGTGACATCAGACAGCCTTACCGGGATGTTTTTCGGATGAATGTGAATCATTGATGTCCAAATGAGCTGATCTCTCTCTCTCTCTCTCTCTCTCTCTCTCTCTCTCTCTCTCTCTCTCTCTCTCTCTCTCTAACCCCCAGAGACTTAGGATGTCGCCTTGATTGTAGCTCACGAACAGCAAAGCAAGTCGGGACATGACCTATCGAACGTACACGTTAGCAGCTGGTCCCCGCCACTGAAATCCAGCGGGATGCCACAGGAAAGAATTCACCGCCAGTTCTGCAACTAACACCCCGTCAGCGCCCTCGATACTGCCCGTGGGAAAGGAGACACAATGACCCGATTACTATATGATATAAAAACAGAGGACCACGCTTTGGAGGTTGCGAGTTGGAGGAGCTCCAGTGAGAGAAGACGTGACCTAGTCTTCTCGCTGCCATGCTTTGGCCTTGTTGGATGCTGATTTTTTTTTTATCAGTGAATCGCTGCCGGTCTCTCACTTCCTGTTCTAATGATGACATCATTATGGCCAGTGAACTGCTATGAATCTCGTCACGAGCTGACTTCGTGATGACATCATTGGGGTCAGTGTGATGCCATGAACCTTCCCGCTGCTTAACGATGATGTCATCGGGGTCAGCGCACTTGCTGGCCACCGCTTCGCTGCCTGCTGATGACATCACGGGGGGTCAGTGTGCTGCTGCGTGTCTCTTCCACTTCCACATAATGACAGCATTGTGGTTCAGCGTGAACTTCCTTTCAGATTCCATCGTCCAGGTTTCAGTGACTCTAAATAGATAGATGTAGATCGACAGATAGTTATAAACTACTGTCTTCTGTGCGTGTGTGTGTGTGTGTGTGTGTGTGTGGCTCTCTCCCTCTCTCTCTTTCTGTCTGTGTCTGTATGTGTGTGTCGTCCATCTGTCTGTCTCTGTCTCTGTCTCTGTCTGTCTGTGTCTGTCTGCTCTCTCTCTCTCTGTCTCTCTCTCTCTCTCTCTCTCTCTCTCTCTCTCTCTCTCTCTCTCTCTCTTGTTTCGCTGCCTTTCAACACACTTTCAAAACTCTCCCCTTCTCTTTTCTAATCACTGTGCATGATCTTTTTTTTTTTTAATGCCTTCATGCCCTCTCTCTCTCTCTCTCTCTCTCTCTCCTCTCTCTCTCTCTCTCTCTCTGTGAGTGTATTATGTGTACGCGCGCGCGCGCGCGCGCGCGCGCGCGTGTGTGTGTGTGTGTATGTGTGTGTGACAGATCATGTTCTCCCCTATCGCCCCATTCACGTAACATGTTCTGCCTTTCCACTACAAGACTGTCCGCCTGTAATGAGCGTTGTACGACACAGTGCTCGATCAACTTGTTCAGACGTTAGTCTGGGTTATTTTTTGTTTTTGCTGGAGGTTGAATTGGCTGCCTCGAAAAAAACATCCTGTATTAGTCCACTCATTCATTTTCCCTTCTGTCAACCCTCATCGTTCCGCCGTCACCCACCTCCCTCTCTCTCTCTCTCTCTCTCTCTCTCTCTCTCTCTCTCCCTCTCTCCCTCTCTCTCTCTCTCTCTCTCTCTCTCTCTCTCCCTCTCTCTCCCTCTCTCTCTCTCTCTCTCTCCTCTCTCTCTCTCTCTCTCTCTCTCTCTCTCTCTCTCCCCATCTTCCTCCATCCCAGTTCCAATTGTGACGTCTTTGTCAATTAACAACTTCGCGAAACAGACCTTGAGTGACGCAGGGATCGATTCTCAAGCCTTAGTGTTACTGACAGCGGCACAACGAGGGGGTGGGGGTGGGGGGTTGAATATATGTGTTAGAGAGAGAGAGAGAGAGAGAGAGAGAGAGAGAAAATGTGTGTGCGCGCGCGCGCGCGTGTGTGTGTGTGTGTGTGTGTGTGTGTATGAGAGAGAAGAAAGGGGGGGGGGGGGGGTATGATAATAACTATCATCATTTCTAAGTATGACGGATAAGTACTTACATGTGTGTTTATTGTTATTGAAGTTGCTTTCCTGTGTCTGGCTGTTGCCCACGGGAAGAGAATAAATGTGACTAGTAAGTTACAATTAAGAATACCTGGTAGACAGACTTATATAGTCAAAGAGTATTAAAAAAAAAAAAAAAAAGACCATGGAAGGATTAACAGTTCTCTGAAATTAAATCACAGATTCCTAAAAGATCTGAATCATAAGAACGAAATATACCTATACCAGTTTCCCGATTTATATTATGATTGATACTCTTTTCATGATTTGCAAAAAGTGCGCGCGCACGCGCGTATGTGTAGAATACATAAATATTATCAAGCATTTTTGCATCGTAGGTTATGCAGATACCGCTACCAAATTCACTACTAGTTATAGAATACGAACTTTTTGAAGTCGTCAAGGAGAGAGAGAGAGAGAGAGAGAGGAGAGAGAGAGAGAGAGAGAGAGGGGGGAGGAGTTGGGGGGGGGAAGGGAACATGTCTAGGAAAGAGTCTTTGTACCAACATCCCGGTGTATGTGTGTGTGTGTGTGTGTGAGAGAGAGAGAGAGAGAGAGAGAGAGAGAGAGAGAGGAGAGTAGACAAAGTAGCAAATATCCAGTAAGAGAGAGAGAGGGGGGGGGATATTTAGAAAGCGGAAGTGTTGGTAGCAAACATCTAGAGAGAGACAGAGAGGGGGGGGGGGGGGGGGTAGGAAAAGGAGTGTTTTAATAGCAGAGTTCCACGTAAGAGGGAGGGGGTTTGTAGAGAGAGGGGGGGGGGATGTTGGTAGCAAGTATCCAGTGAGAGAGAGAGAGAGAGAGAGAGAGAAGGTATGTGTCTTGGTAGGAAACGTCTAGAGACGAGACCAAAGTGAGCGATTAGAAACGATGTTTAAATCGGACTCTGTGGAGTGCCCCGAACACTTCGCCACCTCTTCTTTTCCCCTGCAAAGTGGGCCACCTCTTCTTTTCCCCTGCAAAGTGGGCCCCTTGACACAACCTCGCCCCGACCCACTCACTCCCGCATCCGCTTGAAAAAGACACGAAGAACAACCAGGCTTTTTTCTTTTTCTTTCTTTTTTTTCCTCCCCCCCCCCCCCCCCCCCCACCCCCCCCCCCCCCCCCCCCCCTCTCGGGTCAGCGGACTTTGCATTCCACCTGGGTGTACGATGTCGGCGTGTAACACTGAAATACAACGCCTTTCTTTCGCGCGTTGCGATTGGCTCACGGCTAATTGGAGAGAAACTGCGGCAGACGACTCTTGTCTACCTCTGTGCGTACGCGGGGGGATCATGAAAGAGAAGGGGCTTTGTTTTAATTCGTGTGCTTGGCTAAAGCAGCAACAGCAGCTGGGTAGTCGACGGCAGTCCAAGGTGAACTGGTATCCCGAAGTTCTTCATGAACGCTTCCATTTTTATTCACGTGAACTGAATGGTGGCCGCTCGACATCTAATGTGCCAGTGTTTTGATGTTTATGTGCAGTTTAAACCTAGCACAATGCAGTAACGTCGTAGTACGGCTGGTGGTGTTGAAGCTACACGTGCGATATGCACCGAACTGATTAAAGGAAATCTTAATGGAGAGAAGAGTGAAGGCGAATAGGTGAGACTAAATGCTGGGAGTTCCGCGATGGCTCAGCGGACGCGTGGCACGAGGTTTTGGTTTGTTTCCCAGCTGTGTGAGTGGAGGCAAACCAGCACCTGTCACGTTGACAGGTTACACATGGAAACCAGAGTAAGTGCCTACGTTGCGGTGTAGCTGTGGAGTTGGTGTATTCTGTGTGTGTGTGTGTGTGTGTGTGTGTGTGTGTGTGTGTGTGCCCGCGCACTTCGTTCGTGTGTCAGTGCACGCGCGCTCTTGTGTGTGTGTGTGTGTGTGTGTGTGTGTGTGCGCGTGTGAAAGAGACCATGATCAGTCGTGTTGTTTGTTTATTATATGTATGTTACATGCGTGTTCCAGAGCCTCAAACAACGCTGAGCACTCTTTGAGAGATCTTCGCTATAGGATTCGTTGCAAAGAGAGAGAGAGAGAGACAGGCAGAGAGAGCGAGAGAGAGAGAGGCCATATCAGCACAACCTAGCACATGGTTTTAGTTTATTACGTGTGTATGCATGTTTCAGTACGTGAAGACCCTTCCGCGCAGATAGAAACGAGACAGACAGACAGGCAGCAATTGTCACACCAAATCGCTACACTTGGAACCCTCCAGCAATGGCAACACACACACTGTGACAATGTGTGTGTGTGTGTGTGTGTGTGTGTGTGTGTGGTGTGGATGCGCGCGTACGTGTGCGTATGTATATATATATATATATATATATATATATATATGTGTGTGTGTGTGTGTGTGTGTGTGTGTGTGTGTGTGACCCCAGAAGTATACAGTTACGAGAGAGAGGACACATGCAGTAGTAACGTGATAGTTGTTGCCCTGTTGACTTGGTTTGCATCTTTTAGCTCTTGGCATTTTTTCATACACAGCGGTTCCCGCGATTGCCTTGTTTTTGCAGCCCAGATATGGCCTCGGTAAGGCTGGGCTAAAAGTATGGAGACATGACATGGCGCGTGTGGTGGTTCAGTTGCCTGAGTGCACTTTAGCGCGCGTGCGTGTGTGTGTGTTGTCGCCCTTTTGCTCATAGTGTGCATATCGGTGTGTACTCTACGACATCAGTTGTGTGAAACAACGGTGGAATAGGCGAGGTGGAGGGGGGGGGGGGGGGGGGGATAACCCGAGTCCGAGGTCGGAACTGCACCCGTGCTTGCATAACAGTTTCACATTATGCACACTGACTATGCGTACAGCCACAGCCTCGCATTTTAGGAGCGGCGGTTGTTGCAATGGTGGAAAACCATCTTATGGCTGCATGTCGTGCACGTGCAACAGGTTGTGACCAAATGGCCGTACTGAGGCTGGATTGTGTGTTGATGAGATTCCGCTTGCGTTGTGTTATTGCCTGTGCTGTGGTGTATCCGGCTTGAGCGGCGCGGAAGATTTGGCGTGGCAAATGGGATGAAGAGGATGCGGTGTGGGGGGGGGGGGGGGGGGGGGGGGGGGGGGGGGGGGGCGAGAGAACAAAGACAGTGTTGTGTTTTTTGAGAGCTTTTTGGATCCTATTCCTTTTGCTTCTTCTTCCCTCTTTTTAGCTTCGTCATCCTGTCGGCCTCCTTCTCCTCCTCCTCCTCCTATTTCTTCAGCGCCATAATGCGATAAAAACATAATGTCAAATTATTCAACGCCGTACTTCGATAGACATTGTGTCCAAAGGGTTTTCCATCTACGTCATTATTTGAAGACATTGTGTCAAAGCCTACTTCAAGATAGTTACGTCCAGAGCCTATTTCTTCAACGTCATAATGTGACACAGACATTATGTCCAATGCCAATTTCTTGAGCGTCCGAGTGCGATAGACGCTGTGTTTAAAGCCTGTTTCTTCAACGTCATAATGTGATAGGTATGTGCAAAGCATCTTTCTTTAAAACCATCAACACTGTGCGCAAAGGGAATTTCTTCGACGTCACAGTGCTGTAGACATTGTGTCCAAAACTATTTTTACAACGTCATAATGCAATAGACATTGTGTGAAAACGTGTTTCTCCAGCGTCATAATGCTATAGACATCGTGTCCAAAGATTATTTCTTCAGTGTCATAATGCGGTAGACATAATTTCCAAAGTCTGTTTCTTTAACGCCGTAATGCGAAAGAAATCGACTTCAAAACTTTTTCAGTATCATTAGTATGGTTATGCGAAAAATACTATGTTTTAAGACTTTTTTTTCTTTTACAGTATCTTAGTACAATAGACATTACTATCAGATGCCGTTTCTTCAACGTCATATTGCAATAGGCGTTGCGTCCAAAGGGTGGTTCTTCAACGTCGTAGTATGCTAGACACTGTGTTGCAAGAGTGTGTTTCAATATCGGAACATGGTCGACATTTTTTTTTTTTTTTTTTTTTCAGAAGACTGTTTACAACGTTAAGGCGATTGAAACTGTATTTAAAGGCTGTTTCTTCAACATAATTATGATTTAGTCATTGTGTTCAAAGACGTTTTTTCATTATGTAATGCGACAGATACTTTGTTTGAGGGCTGTTTTGTCAACGTCATAATACCATAGAAAAGTGTGCTTGAAGGATGTTTCTTCAACATCAAAAATCAATGATAGACGAAAGGTTCCTAGGCCTTACCGTGAAACATGTCGAATCTTTTTTTTTTTTTTTTTAATAACTATTTTCCCCTGTCGGTCACAACGGAGATTTATTAAAAACTTTTGAACGCTGTTAGATTTTATAATCCGCTGAATCAAGGTACTGTCTATCTATCTATCTATCTATATATATATATATATATATATATATATATATATATACATATATATTTATTTATTTTAAAGCAGTCGCAGAATCAACCCGGTGAACAAGGATTTACAGTTCTGCAGGATCAAAGTGTGAATACGTTTTGAATAGAAACGGTAATACACTCGACATGTGTGAAATGGGGCGCACTAGATAAACATGCGTGTCCGTTTTTACAAAAAATGAGAAAGCATTGGGAGGCATGGGTCGCGCGCGTGTGTGTGTGTGTGTATGTGTGTATGCATGTGCGCGCGCGCGCGCGTTTGTGTTTGTGTGTGTGCGCGCACGCGCGCGCGTGTGTGTGTGTGTGAGAGAGAGAGAGAGAGAGAGCAGATAAAAGGAGGTCGGGAGGGGTGGAATAACGTTATGAGTGCTCCTTTTCAGTTGTGAAGTACGGAGGCAGGTGGGTTGACACACATGTAAATCATGCTCTGCAGTTATATGAAGACCTCTATCGTGTCTCGAAGACATGGATCATAATTTTCCTGAGACTTGGTATTGCCGTGGTGGCTTTTGCAACATGGCTACAAGCTTCGTTGGTTCCCCCCCCCCCCCCCCCCCCCCGGCCGTTCCAGGAGGCTATTTCTTTTTATTACAAAGAGATGAAGACATCCAAATACCATCGTAAATTCTTCGAGTTTCCATTAAATTTGCATACGTGCCTTTCCTGCTCCCTTTCCCTACACACACACACACACACACACACTCTCTCTCTCTCTCTCTCTCTCTCTCTCTCTCTCTCTCTCACACACACACACACACACACACACCACACACACACACACACACACGGTAATGAAGCGAATGGTCAAAACCCGTTTGTTGAGAGAGAGAATATAGGGAAGACGGTAAGTGGGCGGCAAAGTGTGTCTGTGGGTGGGTAGGGGGGGGGGGGGGGGGGGGAGGCAGAGAATGTTAACCATTAGGGACGTGACTGTACAACTCCATAGAAAGAGACTCCGAATTTGTGTTCGATGCGTGGAAGGTAATTCTTCAGCTTTGTGAAAGGAAAGCTGTGTGGGGGGGGGGAGGGGGATGTGGGCGTGTGTGTGTGTCTGTGAGTCTGTGTGTATACGTGCTTGGTCGCATATTAGAGCGTACTGACTAAGTTATTAGAGCGATTGTTTATCTACCGCGACACATTTCATGGGAAAAATAAAATCAGTTTTATATCTATAGCGAACACCTGCCTTTTTAACGAAAACTGTTGGTGGGGAAGATTGAACTGAAGTAAGAGAGACAACTGATATCATCTTGACTTGAGGCAACAGATCAAAGATTGTTGTGTCCGTTGAAAATGAGATTACCTCAGAGCACTCAGCCGTGCAAGCTGGAAGAAAACATCGTGTTGCCGGGGTGTGTTAATGATCAAGATGAAGAGAAACATTAATGGCGCGAGAACAGAAATTGCCGTGGAAGGAAGACTTCACCGTCTTTTCACCGTAATTTACACATATCGTTGGGATTACACCAAGTTTGTTCGTTAGTACCGTCTTTTCACCGAAATTTACACGTACTTTTAAAATTACATCAAGTTGTACCGTCTGTTTAGGTACTGTAGTGTTAAAGCTACATATGCGTTATGGAACGAACTTTATGTGGGAAATCTTAAAGACGAGTGAAAGTGAACGTTAATGGATAGAACTAAATTCAAATGATTTCAGTGGACTTGGTGTGCGTGTGACTATGCGTGCGTGCGCACGTGCAGGGAACGAAAGGGGGGGGGGGGGGGGGGGGGGGGATAGACATTGTTGTGTGAAGAACACTGAGCCGTCTTTTCACCAAAATTTACATCTTTCAAAGTATACCAAGCTGATTCGTCTGTTAAGTAAAATATGTTTGTTAATAAGAACAGCGTTTATTTGGCCGTTCATTACTATTGTTACGTGCAGGTACACAACACGTTCAGTTTCTAAAGCAGTTCTCTAGGCAGCTTCATTCGACCTGTCTTCATCATTCATGATGTGAAACGATAAACACAATGAAAAGTGTACACTCAGAATTCTGACCCGCACCTATGCAACGTAATAATCGGAACCAAGATTTCAGACCCGAGATCTCCATAATTATCGAGTAGCTTCGTTTTGACTAAAGAGAGCTACAAAAATACTAGAAATGCATGGGTCATTAATACAAAACATGGCTTATATTTTGATAATTTTTAGTATAAGAAGTCCGTTTAGTCCCTGTTAATGATGGGTCTGGTCAAATAACAATTGGGGTAAGGTCGTAGTCCCCTGCAAATACATATAACGAGAAACTTTTATATTCTGAGATTATTGACTGTTTTAAATGTCTGTATGCCACCATGTCTATTGTTTGACAAGGCTATCTCTCTGCTGCTTCATTTGTGAAACCACAGTGTGATGGAAGTTGGAACCCTTAGATCTACGTAATTGTTAAGATTTTGTATAATGATAGTTTAAAATTTGTATAATGTATCAAGTATTATTTAAAGTATCTTTACGGTGGCAGTGTTTATACAAGTTAAAAACAGATTAAGAGCCTGAGCAGCGTAAAACATTACTGCGTAAAGATGTGGCATATGTAAGAAAAAGCCGTTGGTATAACATATAATTCTGCTGTTGAAAACCTGTTGGAAAATGACCTGGTTTTCAGTTCTGTAAACTGCATAGAAGTGTTATCCCTAAAAACGACGTACTTCTGTCCTCCTGTGAATGGTATGTGCACAGCTGTTTCGATTCAAGTATTAACAATAATTAGTTTGACAGAATCAGTTCTGTGTTGACCGGCCAAGCACTCTTTTATCTGATTATTCACTGTTTCTTTTCATTTTAACTCCTACTTCTGGAATGAAACCACATAATCATGGAAATATTGTCTTTCAGTATCGTCATACAAACTTGATAATTACGTGCCAAGAAAAAAAAGAAAAGAAAAAAAGCATTGTCACGTTCCTGTAAATTGGTTGATGT
>JADBJO010002571.1:55000-70000 GCA_016801955.1 Conus betulinus | reverse complement strand
GAGAAAAAAATAGCTTTTCAATCAGGCAATAAAAGCGATCGTAAGGTGTACAAAAGAAACTGCGAACAGAGATTGAAGAATCAAAGAGAGCTTACAAGAGAAAAGTCGAAAACATGTTCCAGAATGGAAACATGCGAGATGCATGGAAAGGAATAAAGGTTTTATCAGGTTCAGGAAAATGTTCAAACTAAAATATCAGTAACAAAAAAACAGCAAAAGAACAGAAGCAATTTGCAGAAAAAAGCTGAACGATTTTTACTGTAGATTTGATGATAAAGATTTTAGTAAAGAATTAAAGGAAGTGAAGGAAGAAGAACTCCAAAGCAATGTTAAAAACGATGTTGATGGAAGTGATTCTGTTGTGATTGAGGGAAATGATGTTCAGTCTTTTTTCAAACGTTTAAATGTGAGAAAGGCAATGGGCCCTGATAATATCTGCGGAAAATGTTGAAGGTGTGTGCTTCTCAGCTCTCCTATGTTTACAGTCGTTTGTTTACCTGGTCACTTAGAGAATGTATAATTCCTGTTTTATGGGAAAATGCCACTGTATGTCCTGTTCCCAAAAAAAAAAAAACCCAAGCTGTTTAAATGATTACCGACCAGTTGCCCTCACATCTGTTGCAATGAAATGTCTTGAAAAGAATTGTCCTCTGTTCTGTTTTAAAAGATACTACACAGTACCAAGACCCGTTTCAGTTTGCATACCAACAGAACAGATCAACAGATGATGCCACACTCACTTCTCCATCATGCGTTTTCACACCTCGAAAAACCTGCCTCCTTTGTACGCATTCTCTTTATTGATTTCTCATCAGCATTCAACACCATACAACCACGTCTGATGGCAAAAGAAACTCATAACATAAATGTGTGTAACAAGCTCATTCTTTGGATAATTGATTTTCTAACACAGAGGACACAGTCTGTTCGATATCAAAGTGTGTTTCGTATTCCAAAGTCATTTCAACTGGCGCGCCCCAGGGTACTGTTTATCACCAGTGCTTTTACTCTGTACACAAATGATTGTTCAGGAAGTGATTCAACTTTGTACATTAAATATTCAGATGACTCAGCACTTGTGGATCTTTCCAACTCTGATTCTGTTTACTTCAAGGAGGTTCAGAGATTTGTTGACTGGTGCGATCATAACTATCTTGATCTGAATGTAACAAAAACGAAAGAAATGTTGATTGATTTTAGAAAGAATCCAAAAGCTGTACCACCGCTTTTTATCAAAGGTGCTGAAGTAGAACGTGTTGAATCATACAAATATTTAGGAACTTTTATAGATAATAAGCTGAATTTTAAATCCCATGTTGAGTATGTCCACAAAAAATGTCAAACAAGATTATATATATTGTCTTCGCAAGCTGCGATCATTTCATGTGAATACTGACATTCTTCGGACATTTTATTCATGCTTCTTGGAATCTGTTTTAACTTTCTCATTTATGTGTTGGTATGGTGGGTTGACTGTGAAGAGTAGAAATGTGCTTGAGAAAGTGGTGAACGTGGGAGGAAAAAAATCGTTGGTGAGAGACAAAAAAGTCTGAGTGAGCTGTACAGGTGCCGTGTTGTTGTTGTAAAGCGAAGAAGATTGCGTGTGTGTGACCAGACCCACGTTCTTGCAAATCAGTATGACCCTCTTCAGTCAGGACGAAGATATCGATCGGTTAAATGCAGAAGTGTCAGATTTAAACAAAGTTTTATTCCCCTGTCCATTGATTTTATGAACCGAGGAGATGTTTAATTGAAATCCAAATTCCTTTATATGAATGTATGTCATATGTGAGAAAAATGGGTAATGTGAAAAAAATATTGTTTATTTGCTGTGAATGTGTGCGACCACAAATTAATTTCTCAAATTGAGATAATAAAGTTTACTTGACTTGACGCTATAGCGCGTATTGGAAATGTAAGGGCGGAAAAGTCTGGGAAGGGTTTCTAACAACCTTTTCCTCCCTCTGTTTCTATCCCCCTTCCTTGCCTTGCACACACCATTAATACAGCAGTAAAAAGTAACTGAGTGCATGCTTCGTCCTAATCGAGAATATTCATTCTTGAGGTGTGACTTATCAACAGAGTGTGCCTTTGAATCTTTACGAGAGAAGCTGTTTTTTTGTTTTGTTTTGTTTTGTTTTCCCAAAAACGTTGGTCTCGAATTAGGTAAATACTACATTATGTGTTCATTTATCGTGAGAAAGTGTGCAATGGTGGGTTTACCGCCTAATCCGGTCCATACATTAAACGTTCCGATTTTGTGTCCGTCTGTCTGTCGCGTGTGTGTTTTACGTGCTCCACATACAAATCCTGGCATTGTTAGTCAGATCGTCTCCAGACCGTGCAGATCAATAGCACATTACTTTTGTGCTAGAAAGTCGCATAATTCGCACTTTTATTGAGGTCTACAGCGAGGCGAAGCGATGTCAGGATCTGAGCGAGTCAGACATGCCTCGCATTTGAATTCATGCAGGTTTAAAACACTGCATTCATTCTCAGCCGACATAGCCCAGTCGGTAAATTTTAAAGGTCCCAGGTTCAGGTCCGTGTTTAGATATTTTCTTTCCTCTCACCCCACCCCCACCTCTCCATCCCCAGCTTTTATTCAGTTCAATCTGTTTTCCCCCTTTTTTTTCCTTCAAGGGTTTAAAGTGTGCGTAAGGCGAAGAGCGGGGGGAGGGGGAGAAGAGGGTGGAGGAGGGGAAACAGGGAGGAGGGGTGGGCAGAAAGAAACGGGGAGGGGGGGGGGGGGGGGAGAAAACATGGGGAAGGGGGTGATGAAGGAAGAGGGAAAGAGCGTGTAAGAAAAGAGAAAGAAACCGAAAACAATGTCTGTGTCTTCCTCTAAATAATTCATTTCATCGTCGATACTTACAGAGTAAGCAGTCTGAAAGGGATCTATGCCGGAAAGTTTTTTTTTTTCAGAGAAAAAGAAGAGGGGGGGGGGGGGGGGGGGTGGGTTTTTTGTTTTGCTTTCTCTTGTGGGTCTCGTATATCACCGCTCCTTTCATTGGAACCCATTTCCAGCGACATTTTCGAACTCCTGGCTGGCTAGCCTCCGATCCCTCAACCCGCTGGACTGTCGGCTGGATGATCTGTTGAGACTGTGTCCATCTGTTAACCCGGAACTGCTTCCTTGCTGCTGCCGTAGAGCGTCGTTGGCAGTTCACTTTGAAAGCTGCAGGTAATCTGAGTAAAACGCTAAGACGGACAGTCAGTGTCGGGCAGATCAGGTAGTTTCGTGAATGGTGGTATACTACGTTTGTTATCTGCACCATGCCAGAATCACGTGATGATTTTTGGAGAAAGAGTTGCGGGCCTCGTTTGGTTGAATTAGCTTGTGGTGTGTGTGTGTGTGTGTGGTGGGGGGGGGGGGGGGGGGGGCGTAATTTTGTGTGCGGGCGCGCGCGCGCGTGTGTGTGTGTGTGTGTGTTGTGGGATGGTTGATCAAGTGTGAGGGTAGTATGGGTTGGTTGATTTAGCGGAGGTGTGTGTAGTGTAGGTTAGTTAAAATTGATTTAGCGGTATGGTGTGTAGGTTGATTAAGTAGGTTTGTAGTGTGGGATGGTTGATTAGTGTTGTGTGTAAGTGTGGATTGGTTGATTGAATCTGTGTGTGTGTCTGTGTGTGTGTTGCTGACACTACCAAGGGTGTGTGCGTGGGTTAGCAGTTTATTGGCTAGGGTGGGGTGGGTGGATGATGGATAATTTATTGTAAGATAAGGTTTGTGTGTGTATGTGTGTACACTTGTTAATTTATTTGAAGGCGGAGAGCAGCGAAGGCTGGTTACTTTGTTGGTGTGTGTGTGTGTGTGTGTGTGTGTGTAGAACCTACTTAGATCGACAAACGGAGAGCAGGCCAGGGCGAGATATCAGTCATCAACAATTGCCACAAAGGTCCCTGTGCCGATTTGAACCTTCCATCGTGATGGAACGAGTGATCCTGTACCTAAAGACAACCATAGCTTGACAGTCGTACCATCGAGGTTGTCTCGGGCACGTGCACAACGTCTGGCGATGGGACCCCCTGTGAAGTTATTGGAATGTCTGGCATGCTACCGACCTTGTACTGATCCCTCTTGACGCCAGCTTCCCTGTATTGTCCACTCCCCTTCCTCCCCTCCAATCCCGTATCCCCCCCCCCCCCCCCCCCCCCCCCCCCCCCCCACCCCCCCCCCCCCCCCCCCCCCCCTTTCTCCCATCAGCCTTTCGACAGAAATAGGTGTGGGGCGCAGCTGAAGGGAGTAGCAGAACACTGCATAGCACGGAGGCATGTTTTTGGTTATGATCACTGTTAAAACCCGTTGCCGATGGCTGCGATTTATGACGATAAGTTAGAATTGGTTGGTCTCTTGATGAGATGCTTGAGTAGACTGTGTGTAGTGAGTTGTGTATGTGCACGCGCACGCGCGCGCGCGCGCGCGCGTGTGTGTGTGTGTGTGTGTGTGTGTGAGGTGGGGAGGGGTAGATAGAGAAAGAGGAATGGTTTCTGTTTAGGACCTGGGGGAGAATTGCATGACCATGAAAGGGGAGCTAAGATCCGAATAATTTTGATCATGAATTTTATTTCCTCTCTTACATCTGCCTCTTTTTCTCCTTCCCATCCCCACCCAAAACCAATCCTCCTGCCTGCGCCCCCCCCCCCCCCCCTCCCCCCGTCCTCCCGCTCCCAGGACATGACTTCATGATCAGTGTGTCCTATTATTTATGTGTGTGAGAGTATGGGCGTGGGTGTGTGTACGCGTGTTTTTGCGTGTGCGCGCGTGTGTTTGTATACGCGTTTATTCTTGAGTGCCTTACTAGACAGCGTAATACCATTGTGCTTGCAAACCAGCCATATTCCTTGATTTCTGTCTCTTGCCTCGGGTTCACTCTCTCTCTCCTAACCGCATGTCCTTACCCACCGTACTCCCTGCTTTAGCTACGCAGAACTCTGCAGAACACAGCCCGTCGCTGTCTCGTCTGCTTCCAGTTCCTTGTTTCCTGCTCTTCCATCCCAAAGGCAGATCCACAACATTACGTATTGAGTTAAGTGCTTCCACCTGATACCCTAACCCCACCTCTTCGCGTTACTACTCATCTCACAATTTGAGTTAGGGGAACGAACAATACAGCTCTCCAGCTGCCTGCTTCACCACTGAGGGGGGACAGGATCAAAGCAATTATTGTCTGGCATGCTCCTCTTGCGTCGTGTGACCTTTTTTTTTAGTACAATCTAAGTGTGATGCCATTTAAGGCGTGGATATTGGCCTGGTGTTGACAACACGCCGTGTGTACGCCCATCAGACAGCAGTGTCATTTGAAGCTGGCCCTGCCTGTACACACTGTCCAGTTCATGTCTCAGCATGGACTTTTACATCTTTCACACGGCATAGTTTGCAAAATGACACTGGACGTTAAGTTGTGAAAGCAATGATAGAATGCAGATCGTAAAAATGCAGCATCCTTCTCGAAAAATGTGACAAAAATGCAATTTTGAGGTGTGGAATCCACTAGCACTAGAACGTGCGAATAAAAGCTTTTTGTGTGACAAAAATGCAATTTTGAGGTGTGGAATCCACTAGCACTAGAACGTGAGATTATAAAGCTTTTTGTGCAAAACCAATAAAGAAGATAAGAATAGTTAAATTTTTCATACATTAAGCACAAAACCATCACACATTGTTACTTTTTGCATGAAGAGTGCTACTGTCAGCATTCTTTAGTGCAAATATTTTTTAGGAAATCAAAATCTGGGAGCAGTGCGACGTTGGGAAATCATGAATACAGTTGTCAGTCGTTTTTCTGATGCTTTATTTATGTAGATGTTCACTTTGCCTGACTACTGATGATGATGTATCTGTTATTCTAGTGAACGGGCAAAATGTACCCAAAGATTGTGAAGATTTGACCGGTAATGAAGAGTTTAGATAGATGGGAATATTTTGATTTATTCCCCATCAACAGTAAAAGGTCTAAGTCTCAATATTCTATTACTTAATGTTGAGTAGTTACGATCGATTGCTCGATAAAACCCTTTGAAGGCGTCAGTCTCGACAAAAAAAATGTTAGAAAAAATTTGTTATACAGTTTGTATGTTTAGGACCCAAAATGTGACGCTTGTTTACAATTTCCGTGCATTAAACACGAAAGATACACAGTGTTTACATTTTTCGTCCATACTGGAGCATTGTTACACTTTTTATGGGTATTGGTGTATTTTCACATTTTACTTGGATATTAGTGCATTGTTAAATTTTGCATGGAAATCGGTGTATTGTTACATTTTTCATGGAGATTGGTACATCGTTACGTTTTGCATAGAAATGATGCATCGTTGCGCTTTTGTGTTAAGATAGGTGTATTGTTACACTGTGTGTATCGATTGGTGTATTGCTCCATTGTGAAATGTATTGAAACACCATTTTGACGGTCCTCTTGCTGGATGTCATGAGTAGTCCGTCGACTGTGCATCATGCACCATTATCAATCTGTCAACGAGCTGTCGAGAAAATGTTCAAAGACAGTAACGCATTCTTCGCTAGCGACCTTGAATCAAGTTTGAAGGTTGAACGCGTCACTTTGATAGGTTTTTTGACAGTCCCACAAATGACTGGTCGTTGTGAGATCAGTATTGTTTTGTTTTATTTTTTAAGAGAAAATATACTACCCATCTAGATAAACTGCTTTAAAGTTAAACATTTTGAGTACATTAACGTGTCCTCTTTCACAGGCACGATTCCATTGTATTGTAACCTTTCCAACACGATCTCAGTTCAGCCACTTCTTCCACACACACCTTCGCCTATTTTCCTGCCCGCCTCATCGTCTTCTCCCCCTTTCGCTTTGAAGTCGCGCCATCTTTTAAGGAAGCGGATGGATTCTGAACGAGCCTTCCCAGATCTGTTTCGGCGTTGATGTGGCTTGGTAAACGATTTGTACCACACGCCCTGGTTAAAGATCAGACGGATGCTGGTGCATCACGTGATGCTTGCTACTCTCAGCAGGTAGTTGTCTTCACTGCTTCGGCTTTGATCACTGGCTCTCGGGACCGATCAGAAAGGTGTGGAGCAGCTGTACCATCCGTGTTTGGTGGCGGGTGTTTGGGCGGTGGTCTGATGTGGGTAGCTCCAGTGAGCTATAAACGAGAGAGACCCCGGCAGTATCAGAGGGACGTCTGACGGGTTGTGTGGGTGAGGGATCGGGAAGTGTGTGCCGTCTGGGCAGGATCTTCACCAGCCTTGTACGCAGTTGATTTCCTCGGGATAAAAGCCCAGTGGTGGGAAAATCCTATTAAGGTCTCTGAGTCATATTGCCTATCTCCCTTCCAGCTCTGTCTTCATGCCTGTCTGTCCGTCTGTCTGTACCTCCATCCATCTGTCTCTCTTTCTCCGTCTGTCTGTCTGTCTGTCTCTCTCTCTCTCTCTCTCTCTCTCTCTCTCTCTCTCTCTCTCTCTGTTTCTTTGTGTCTATCTCTCTCTCTCCCTCCTTCCTACATCTCCACCCCCACCCCCACCTCCACCCCACCCCGCACTATCTCTCTCTGTCCTTCATTTCACTGGAATGAAACCCTAGTGATGGAAAGAATCCCACTGATGTCTCAGAGTCATTCTGTCTACCTCCGTGCCGCCTCCGTCTCTCTCTCTCTCTCTCTCTCTCTCTCTCTCTCTCTCTCTCTCTCTCTCTCTCTCTCTCTCTCCCTTCCGCCTCCCTTCCTCCCTCCCTCCCCCTCTCTCTCTGTCTCACACATACACATACACACGCACGCACGCATACACGCACGTGCACATGCAAACACACACACACACACACACACACACACACACACACACACACACACACACACACACACACACACACGCACGCACGCACGCACGCACGCACGCACACACACACACACACACACACACACACACACACACACACACTGACTGGAACACAGACAGCCGCTAATTCGGCTGGCATCTAATTCTTTGTTTCTGGCTGTGCTATCCTAGTGATAGCTGCACAACACTGCTTGTAGCGTTGACCCTGTCAGCCCTGACATAGCATTTGGCTGTGCAGCGTTCACAGCCTGCTTTGTTGCAGCCTGGCTTGTTTCAGCTGAGCTGTTGGAAGACTGGGCCTGCCTCGCTCATAATTCATTAACCTGGGATCATCACAGAAAAGGGGCCCATGGCTACAGAATTTTTTTAAAGACAGTATTATATTTTCGTTGTGCTTGAATTATCCAGTGACGTGTGGATCCGTGATAAGTAGACGACGAACAGATCCTTCATCACTTCATTAGTATTCATCAATTAGGTTGATTTATGATCTCTCATATATGAGACATATATGCCAATAAAACCTGACTATCATAGTCAGATATTGTTGTCTGCAGCTGTCATAAAATTACATGCCTTTTCTTTTCTTTTTATTTGTACTGTTAGAAGTTATTCAACGAAGTCGTCCACAATGATGTTATCTAAAATTGGCCTCGCTGTAGCGTTACCTCATTGGCTTGTGGTATAGGAAGAAGAACGACTGAGCAAAAGCTCGGTAAATCATTCAAAATGTGTTTACTGGAAGCAGCACACGGTGCGAGGTGGATATACCTTTAACATACTATTCCTGCGCTTACATATGTAAAGAATAAGAAGACCCAAGAGGTCGAAATGCATCGCGTTATGTCCTCTGATCTGTTCTGTCTGCGGAAATAATATCGTTTTTTTTTTTTTTTTTTTGTAAAGAATAAAGTTAAATTCGCTAGACTTGAACTGAGATTGACGCCGGAACGCTGATCATATTCTGGTGGCCATGTGCGTTCCTTAGTGCCTGAACCAAAGGTCGGACTCCAGCCCGGAGTTAAGTGCTTCCATACAATACCCTCACCTCACCTCTACCCGTTTCTGCTTGCCATGGTAGTACCTCCCACAGTATGACGCAAGGGAACGAACATCACAGCTTGCCAGCTGTCTGCCTCATCAGGGGAACAGATCAAAACCATTAAGAGTCTCGCATTCTTCCGCTTGCGTCAGTTACCCCTAAGTGCGTTCGATCCAAGTGTGGTGCCAGTTTAGTGCGTGAGTGTCGGTTTGGTGTTGGCTGCCTACACCCGCTGTACGCACGTCTGATTGTGCTCGTGTAATAACGCCTACTTTTTACAGCTTGTTTGTTGTTTTGTTTTTGAGGGGAGCACAGAGAGAGAGAGAGAGAGAGAAGGCTGGCTGATGAATGGATAGAGATATAGTGATAAACATGACATCATATAGCACTACATGTTCATTCATTTTAATAAGTTCATTATAAAATCATTACGAAGTCATGACATGTCTGATACAACACAAAATGTAACAGTGTGGCAGTCGTACAGAAATGTAGCAATGCTGCAGTCATCATGAAAAATGCAATAATGTACGAACTTGGGATTGTTAATGTTGTAATCACTCATTTTAAAAGTACATTGTTTTTGGTGCGTAAACCATGAAAAAAAATGGTATTCTTATAATTTTCGTGCATTATGCATAAACATGTTAAAGATGTTTTCTCGGGAAAATCTTGCATTAGCCTTCTTCAGCGTAGACAGTATTATGAAAATTAGAATTTGGGAGCAGCAGAGTGTTGAGAAAACCATAAATACACTTGTTAGTCATTTTTCTAACATTTACCTTGTATAGATTTCTAACCTGATTATAAAGTCGCTGTTATGTGGAAGAAGTGAGGGAGTTATTAGGTATGTACGAGTTGAAACAGGATCAAATAAGAGTTTATTAGTCATCAACAGCAAGAAATTTTCAGTATTCGGCCCGTTCAGTAGTTATCAGTTGATGAAGAAAGCAACATACTTAGAATGAGTACGAAAACAAAAGAGATACATTGTTCTACATCCCAGCAAAAATGTGTAACAATCGTTTCAGTTTCAGCGCAGCTGGTATGAAAAGTGTTAAAGATGGTTAGTTTTTTTTTTTTTATGTCCACACTACAGCATTGCCACGTTTTGTGAAGAGATTGGTGTTTTGCTACAGTTTACGTCATATCAAGGCGCCATTCGACAGAATGAACATTTTAAGACCATCGATATTTTGTTTTAATGGGGGGGGGGGGGGGGGGGGGGGGGGGGTCATTAAGACATTTTGCACGAAAGATTACATTTTCGGAACCGCAAGATTTTCTTTTTCAAACAGATGGGTGCGTTTTTTTATCTTTTTCCACATAATCTCAGCTCGGCCCGTCTTTCTATACCCAGTTACCCGTTTCCTAGTTTGCCCCTCCTCCTTCTTGTTTCACTCGGAGGTCGTGCTGTGTGTTTTAAGGAAGTGGCTGGATTCTAAATGAGCCCTCCCCAATTTCCTTTCATGTTGATATGGCGTGGGTACGGTTTGTACCATACCTCCCTGATCAAACATCATATGGTGGCTGGCGCTTTTTTTTTGTGCCTCGATTTTGATTACAATACACCCAGCAGATAGTTGTTCAGTTCTCTGGACATTGATCATTGGCTCCCTGACTCGTGGGACCGGTCAGAAAGTTGTGGAGCAGCTGTTTTTCGACCCGTGGTGGCAGGAGTGTGGGTGGTGGTCTGCTGTGGGAAGCTTCAGACTGCAATAAACAGAGACCCGGACAGACGGATGTCTGGCGGTGTGTGTGTTGGTGATGGAAGGGAAGGTTATGTCCTGTCCGGCCTAGTCTTGTACAGCAGTGTGCTATACATCTAATTTCTTCAGCGTGAAACCCCAGTGGTGGGAAGAATCCTACTGAAGCCCCTGAGTCGCTTTGTCTTCCTCCCTCCCACCTCTCTCTCTCTCTCTCTCTCTCTCTCTCTCTCTCTCTCTCTCTCTCTCTCGCTCTCTCTCACACACTCACACTCACACTCACACACACATACACACACCAGCTAGTCTTCAACAGAATTGTACATTGCCGTCTGATTTCTTCAGGGTGAAATCTCATCGGTGGAAGAATCTCTTTGGGGCCTCTCAGTCACTTTTGTCAACCTCCCATCGATCTCTGACAGTCAGTTTCTCTCTCTCTCTCTCTCTCTCTCTCTCTCTCTCTCTCTCTCACACACACACACACACACACACACACACACACACACACACACACACACACACACACACACACACACACACAAACACACATGCACAGTGGATCATGGTCACAAATTATGCGGCTTCCAATTCCTTGTTTTCGACTCTGCTACTCCAATAATAGCTCCACAACATTGTGTTTCGACTAAAGTGCTTCCACATGGTGTACTGATCTCACCTTTTTCCGTTTCTGCTTTATCGTGCTAGTATCTCTCACTATGTGACGCAAGGGAAAGAACACACAGCTTGCCAGCTGCCTACTTCACTAGGGCAAAAGATCAAAACAATTATTTTCTCGCATCTTCCGCTTGCGTCAGTTCCGCCTATCTGCGTATGATCCAAGTGTGGTGCCAGTTGAGTGCATGGATGTTGGTTTGATGTTGGCTACACCCCCTGTACGCACGCCTAATTGCACTCATCATGTAATGGCGCCTGGTGTTTGGACTGGTTACTGAGAGGGGGAGGGGTGGGGGGGTGGGGTGAAAGAGAGAGAGAGAGAAGACTGGCTGGTGAACGGGGGGAGATAATCACAAACTGACGTTGTAACGCATTTCCAGCCCATTCCCTTTATCCAGTTCAAAAGATGTTTCAACATGGACTTTTATGTGTCTAACCATCCTTAAATCGGAAAGTAATACAGAAAGAGTAAATTGTTATACCTCCCCATACAACACAAAATGTAGCAATACAACAGTCTGCACAGAACAATGTAACAATGCCGCAGACTTCTCGAAAAATGTGTCAAAATTGCAATTCTTGGTTGTGATGTCCACTCAAAATTCAAAACTAACTTTTTGGTGTGTGTGGTCCACGAAAAACGTAAATATGCGTTTTTTTTAAATTTTTAAGCACCAAAAAGAAAAAAATGTAAAGAAAAAATCGTTTTCCTTAACAAGTGCTGCATTAGCATTCTTCAGGTTAGAAAGCTGTTTTTAAAGCAAACATTGGTGCAGAACAATACAACTGTAATGTCAGTCATTTTTTTCTGATTTTTACTTTTTATAGATTTCCATCCATTGATAAGGTTTCTGTTATCCAACTGAACAGGGAAACAGTGAAACAAAATCATTATGTATCTAAAATGTGAACAGATGTCAACGATATAGACAAAAAAGTGTAAAAAACTTTTAACTCATGTTCAATCTGTACGAAAAATTTTAAATCGTCATAGGTTTCGTCCACATTGCGGCATTGTTACATTTTGCTCAGAGACTGGTGCTTTGTTGCACTTTATTTTGTATTAAATCACTACTTTGACAGTCTCATCGCTAGAATGTGATGTGTCATCAGTCTGTTCTGTGTCTCGTGTCAGTGTGTCTGACAGCAGTCAACAAAAGTCTCCAAGACACAAAACCGAGTTTTCACTTTGTGACCTTGAATCAGTTTCCAGGTGGAAAGGGTCACTTAAGCTGGTTTTAACAGCGGAGTCGTCTGAGTGAATGGATGTTTCAAAATCATTTCCTATTTCATTCTGATTGAAAATATATAGTTGTTTTGCTCAAAATATTACGTTTTCGGGGTTTAATCTTCAGAACACAAAGATTCCCTTGTTCATACGGATGTTGCGTTGATACCGTTTCTTTTCCCACATAAACTGTCAATTTCAGCTACCCTTTCCTCACTCAATTACCCATTTCCATGCGAGCCTGTCCCCTCTTTCCCTTCATGTTTAGCTTTGAAGTTGTGATTTAAATAGAGAAAGTGGATGGATTCTCAGTGACCCCATCCTCAGTGTCCGTCAGTCTTGATGTGGCATGGTAACGGTTCATTCCACACGCCCTGGTTAAACATAAGACGAATGCTGACGCATTCACGTATGTCGGCTTTATTCACAATGCAATCACAATGCACTTGGCGTATAGTTGTGTTCATTCTCCGACTTTGATGATCATTAGCTCCCTGATTTATGAGACCGGCCAGAAAATTGTGGAGCAGCTGTTTTGTTCCGTGTTGGCGGGAGCGTGGTTGGTGATCTGCAGTGGGGAGGCTCAAGAGAGCGATAAACAGAGAGACCCGTACAGACGACGTCTGGCGGGCGGGGTGGTGCTGGCTTCTTCTGCGAACTCAGACTGATACTCCTGCGAACACTCCCTATATAGACAGACAAGTATTAATCCCATCTACCCAACAAAGGGAGTGGAGTTTTTTGTGTATGACCGTTTTTTTCATCCCGCCATTAAGGCAGCCATACTCCATGTTCGTGGAAGGTGCATGCTATGTGTAACGTGTCATCCATACCAACGGCCAAACTGGCCTTCTCTTCCGAAAGTTGGGTGATGGGATTTTACGTTTGTGCAAGATGTTATGCGTGCGTTCACACACGGAACCTCGGTTTATAGTCTCATTCGAAGGACTATATGGGAAATGGAGTCAAAACTAATGTTAACTCCGAGGGAAAAATCCCCCTGTAACGAAACGGCCCGGCGGAGATTCGAACCCGCAACCCTTGGATTACGAGTCCGGCGCTCTATTCCGGGCCCCGTGTTGTGCTGGCGATTGATGGGAAGGTCTGTGCTGTCCGGCCCAGTCTTCTATAGAACAGTCGTCTCTAATTTCTTCAGCGTGAAACCCCAGTGGTGGGAAGAATCTCTTTGAAATCCTTAAGCCACTTTGTCTTCCTCCCTCCCACCTCTGTCTGTCAGTCAGTCTGTCTCTCTCTCTGTCTGTCTGTCTCTCTCTGTCACTCTCTCTCTCTCTCTCTCTCTCTCTCTCTCTCTCTCTCTCTCTCACACACACACACACACACACACACACACACACACACACACACACACACACACACACACACTCCCCTCCCCCCCCCCCCCCCCCCCCCCCCTCCCCCAATCTTCCTTACCTCCCATAAAGTCCCATTCATAACCACATGTCCATGACTGACGACTGGTATATTGATGAAATTCAGAGTAGAACTAGATGGAAGTTATTTCAAATTAATTAACGTCACAAAACTAGTTTGCCGAAATCTGGTGATGCAATGTGGAAAAAAAAATCCACCGTATTTCCGGGATATCTTTTCTCAGACAAATGCTGGTAAATGCGCACGTGTCTTGCTTGCTTTTTTTTTTTTTTTAAACTAATCACTGTCGATTCAAATTGTTTTGATTTCATCCAAACATTGGAGAGATTCAACGAGATAGAAATCCGATTCCAAAAGGAAGAAAAAAATCAAGCTGTGGATATTATGCATAACATTTTACTAGAAGTAGATTGTAGCGGGTCTCTGTTGAATTCAGTCTTTCAATTTACATCATCCTTCAGCAGTTTTATGTCCTAAATGGGATTACAATTCCACGGCCAGTTTAATGCATTCTAAACGCTGATTAACATTCTAAAATCCTCCTGTTGACATTGCAAAGACCCCAAGAGAATCAAGAAGGGCGCGGCTGTCGTAGATTATCATTCTTCCCTTGTGTTGGATGTGGTTAAGAACGAACAGAAAAGGAAACTCTCCTTCCTACATCTGATCGCATCACGTTTCTTCAGTGGTCAAGCGTGAAACGGATGACCAGAGGTTTCCCCGTCAAGCTTGACCGACAGCGGACGTGGCGATCAGGGCCGGACAGGTCGAGGGCAGCAGCAGGTTTTGACAACTGTTCCTTGTGATCACCACGCCGACTGGCCGATCGAACCATCTAGGCCGTCAAAGGCCGTTTCACGCCAGAGTGCTTGGTGACCAGCTCCTGTGTGAAAGTTGCCTCAAGTGACGACGGTATGTTGTGCCGCGAGTTGTCGGACTTCACGGCTCATTCGTTTCAGAATCATTGATGTGCCGGTAAACAAAGCGTTTACCGGCTTACCTCTCATTAGCTGGAGGGGTGGGGTGGGTGGGTGGTGGTTGTGGAATCATGGATTAACTCTGCGAAAGTCTGTACTTTAATTGCGGGTGGTGTACAGAAGCCGAGAAGGAGGGTGCGGACGGGGGTCAGGTCTGTCCTATCCCACGGAAGAAT
>JADBJO010002571.1:42500-45000 GCA_016801955.1 Conus betulinus | reverse complement strand
GGGAAGGGAGGCAAGATTAAAAAAAAAAAGATGGATGTAGGCGTGTACGTTGACCTCTCACGTGAGCTACAGTGGATGAAGTGGGGGCGAGATTCCGGAACAGTTTAGTTCAGCCAGGTGTGTAATGTGTGTGTGTGTGTGTGTGTGTGTGTGTTAAAAAAACGGAGAGAGAGAGAGAGAGAGAGAGAGAGAAGGGGGTGTACTTGCGTAGCTTTCGTTTCGCACCATCACACTTCTGCTATAAAATCCAGTTCAAATTTGTGCATTTGCACATTACTCCATAGAGGAGCAAACCGTATTCAGTTGAACATGGCCAGGTCAGAGGGGTGGTGTGTTGTTGTTGTTTTAAATATGCCGTGGGAAGGGAAGGGAGAGGGCCAGGGAGATGGTTCCCCGGGACTTCGTTATATTTTCCTCACAGCAGTCGTGCCCACAATCAGTTTGCCCTGACTAGCCAGGGGGACAGGCAGGTGTGTGGGATAATGCAACAGTCTCCGCAAACTTCGCCACTTGACCTAATCTCCCAGTTCCCCCTACTTTCTACCAAAGAAAGGAAGAACGAAAGCAATAGAGAAAACCACAGTCAGGGAATGACGTAATGTGTCCGAGTGGCTGAAGTCATATTTCATTTTTCTTTCAGTCCTTCCACAAGATCTGACACACAATCAAAATCAAACCACACGAAATACTTGTTCAAAAGAAGTCTGAAAATCGCTTAAAAGTACAAAGAAGTTCACTCATCTCCGATGGATTGTAATCCGACAAGCCTGTTCTGGTCCAGTTTCCAGAATCCAGATCTTACCTGGAGTATTCTCCTTTTCATGACTGAAAAAAAAAAAAGAAACCAACAACAAACCGCAGCTGTTGCATTGCGGTGTAATGACGCACCGACCGACAGGAAGTTGACAGAATTCGGCGAACCGCCTCACGTTACAGTAACGTGAGAGACAGCGGGTGAAAAAACAAACAAGCAAGCCAACAAACGATGTTTGAAGAACCAAGTCTGTGATTCAGCTGCAGAAAGGGGTCTCCATTTCTGTGGATTCAGCTTCCTTCCCTGTGAAGTCCACGGGAAGATGACGTAGAGGCAAACAAAATGAAAGTTTATGTTGAAGGACTAGAGATAAGAAAAGACATCTTTTCTAATTATGTGCTGGCTCTGTTTCGATCCATGCACCATAGAGGGTAACTTCAGATTTATGCATGAAATACCAGGAATTCTCACTCTCCTGGCGGGAGTAAACAGAGTCCTCTGCAGCGTTCATTGTTTATCGAGAAAGTTTGGAATTCACTTCGGCGGATGAGGGACAAATTTCAAATAATTATCGCTGTTGAAATACAGGTAGATGTGACTTGGCAAAGGCTGAAAATAACTTCCATGGGGATAAAGTGAGATCGGCAGAAACCGGCTATGAAGAAGGAATGAAACTGACACTGGAATATCATGTTATTCTGGACATGTTTTATGTTCTGGTGACGTTAAGAAAGGGCACAGAGCTAAGCGCTCTAGGGCTTGACAGCACTTTAAAATGGATATCGAAATACATACTTGTGCATCAAACCGCGGTCTAGGACCAATTTTGATTTAACTTTTTAAGTCTCCAATTTAGGACTAAACAGGGCGTGGTCGTTTATTAAGGCTGTACGTGGATGAGCATGCGTGAAGAGCTGAAAACTCCTTTCGCTTGACATCACAGACTCGCAACACAAATCGACATGCTACAGTTGTTTCAACCACCAAAATTATTCAGTTTTGAAATCAGATTCTTATGTGTCTGTGCGGAATCGCAAGACTTATAAATGGTTAGATAATCATAAGAAGAGCTAACTTGTAAGGAAGATTTATTTACAATCGTGAAAACGCGCAAGACTTGTGTGAGATTTCGAACCCGAATGTGTAGAACGACTTCAGGGTGATTTTACGTAAGAACTTAAGGAAGTCACCGAAGAAAGGTGCTCTACCGACCGCAGTTGAAATAGATGATATATAAAGATATATGGCGTTATAGAAGTACATCTGTACACCTGGCAAACCTCACCCACTGCCCCTCTCTCCTTTTCCTTGGAACTTGTGTGTGTGTGTGTATGTGTGCGCGCGCGCGCGTGCGCTCGTACGATGAACATATCACTGTGCGCAGGAGGATGTGAGAATGCAAGGGAGAAAGTAATCGTGAAGTAAGGTCTCTGTTTTATCAGTATCTGTATGCCAGAAGAAGTGTAAAAACAAATATTTGGGTGAATGATTAAGTGATTAATGGATTTTTTTTTTTAATCATTGCATTTAATGAAATTTGTTTAACATTGTTGCTGATCACAGTATTCAAATCCTTCCAAAATGAATACTCCGTACTCCGTCAGGAAGAGAGTTGAGTCTTCACGTCAAAATCGGAACCAGCTTCATGTCCCCTTCCATGCCAGCTAAACAGGTCACTTGCCCTATGTAATCCGGCGACGTTAGACGAAGGGAAGCAATCGGTTCAGAGGCCGAAGGTGATCTCCC
>JADBJO010002571.1:30000-37500 GCA_016801955.1 Conus betulinus | reverse complement strand
TGCCCAGTTTTGTGTGTGTGTGTGTGTGTGTGTGTGTGTGTGTGTGTGTGTGTGTGTGTGTGCGCGCGCGCTAACAAAAAGATGTTCTTGGTGCAGATGCAGAGTCATGATTTATTGACAGTCTTGAACGTGTTTTGCAGGTAAGCTTGAACACTGACTCGGTCATGAAGTAAAACTCATGGCCATGGGTCCACACAGCATTGCCATCTCCAGAACGTGAAGATCGACACTGAAAAAGCTATTTTTTAACATGTCGGGCGCTCAGACTGGAACTTGCAAACTTCGGAAATCGGACTCGCCGTTTTAAATAACGCGAGCTGTTCTGAGACCTCTCTGGTCATTGACACTGACGCATGTGAAAGTACACACTGTTCCACGACAAAAGAAAAAAACGTGAGTGTGTGTGTGTGTGTGTGTGTGTGTGTGTGTGTGTACTTTCCGTCAGTATGCAGGTAACTGACTGAAGAAACGGATTAAAAGATTCACGTCCCTTACAAAATGACAAAGCGGGTGAACAAAAATGGACTCGTCCATGAGAAAAGACAGACTTTTAAAAACGTATTTTCATGTGTGTGTGTGTGTGTGTGTGTGTGAGAGAGAGAGAGAGAGAGAGAGAGAGAGAGAGAGAAATGTTAGCATCGTAAAATGGAGATGGCTTTAAAATATGCGAATTATACTTTGTGTTGAAAGAGGTAGGTCGAGATATAAAATTATATTGATTTTGGTATATATTCTCTCTCTCTCTCTCTCTCTCTCTCTCTCTCTCTCTCTCTCTCTCTCTCTCACACACTCTCACACACACACACACACACACACACACACACACACACGTATTTAAGCATAGTGCAGAGGCAGAAGAAGCGGGCAGACAATCAGCACCAGCAACATCAGTTACATGACTATTCTATCCACTTAACAAGACACCTGTTTGTCGTGTCCCCCTTCCCATTTTCTCTCCCCCCCCCCCCCCCCCCCACCCCCCACACACACACACCAATTCCGCATCATGTAACACGAGTTGACTGCAGTGGGAAGCTTCCGGTGAAGTAGTCTGATCAGTGGGGTCTTGGTTTTGGATCAAGTGTACCGAGAGGCGGCACATAGGAATGTCAGTGACCACCGTCTGTTTTCAGTAACCCCTACTAAAAAAAATCGCAAAAATAGATTAGATTAATAAATAAATGAATAAATCACTCCAGTACGGAACTAACTGACGGTAGGATTCCTGAGGCTTTATGCAGTGCACGCGTCTTGAACGTGTTGAAGTTTATCAGATCTGAGGCAAAGTCCAAGGAGTTATAAAGTACGCCCAGCTCAACACCAGTGTAGCTAGGAAAGCATAAACGCGGCCACGTCAGTACGTGATGTACGTGCAAGGGGTGTCCAGTGTGAAAAGTTGTTCACCCGCTGTTCAGTATGATACTGAACGAAAGAGAACGCGCTTCAGGCTGAAACGGAGTGCCTCCAATATAACGCTGTGCGGTCCTTTCGTCTTTGATAGTAGTATAGTTGTTTTATGACCGGGGAGCAAATTGGGGCGTGACAAAAGTGAGCAGGAAGGAAAAAAAAACCATGGTAAACTGGTATGGCTTGTCGTCTGTGAAGGTGAGGGACGATGGGTGGAAGGAGGAGAAGGAGGAGGGGGGGAGAGACAAAGCACAAGTGGGCCGTTGTCGTAGCTTGTCGTCATGCCTGACTAAACGTCAGGCATGTGGAACTGCTTCACCTGCGTCACAACACACAAAAAAGAACTCCGTTCACTGACCGGCGTCACTCATGCCGCCCCTCCCCCCCCCCCCCCCCCCCCCCCCCCCCCCCCCCCAGTCCTCGCTCTTCACTCACACACACACACACACACATACACACGCTGTGCGCGCGCGCGCGCACACACACACACACACACACACACACACACACACACACACACACACACACATCGGAGACACACAGAGACAGAGAGAGAGACAGAGAGAGAGAGGAAGGGGGAGGGGGGGGGGGAGGTGGGGAGGAGAGTTAAGGTTAACTGTGTCAATTCTATGAATTTCAAATCGGATGTCAAAGTCTGTGACGGTCAGTTGGCATTCAGAGTCGTAATTTAGTCATCAGCGACCATTGTCGACGTCTGAATTATATGGAGTTCGTTTTGCGTGGCGTTTCCTCAAACCTTTCCCCACGCCCTCCCCACCCCCCACACCCCTCTCGGACCCCCTTCTCCTGCACATATTTGGG
Organism: Conus betulinus; assembly: GCA_016801955.1. Taxonomy (NCBI): domain Eukaryota; kingdom Metazoa; phylum Mollusca; class Gastropoda; order Neogastropoda; family Conidae; genus Conus; species Conus betulinus. Next base: position 35,271 of record JADBJO010002571.1, on the reverse strand, counting down.
GAGACAGTAGATACTGGCCAGAACACCAGTTAAAAGTTCCTTTCTGTTTTGTTATCAAATTATCAAACGGTCAACCACAAGAGCCGCAATAAACTTTAACGTGAAGAGGACAAAGAGAGTTAGTAAGGAAAGGAATGGGAATATGGGGGATACACGGGACACGTGCGCAACGCGACCACCAAACCAATGCTCTCCCAAGACATTCCTAGACAGACACAGTGAATCACCTTCAACATTAAAACTGATGAACACCCAACAAATTAAACTACTCTTAAACTACACACCTCACAAAATTGATAAACTAATATACCAACCACTTCCTCACAGTGTAGACAACGAACTGACAGGGATGAAATAGCAGCCATGCTTCGAAGGGAAAGGTGTTGTGTCAATCCTTCCTGGTGACTCCCTTCGGGATCTGTGCTGCCGCTAGTGACGTACTTGTGGAAGTTTAAAGAGTACACAATCCACGGTCGTGGGTGAAAATAGTCTGCTGGTGTGCCATGAGGCGTATTGTTGTGTGGGTTGTGGCAACGAGTCAGAGCAGCTTTTAAAACTAAAAACCACTTCCGCTTTCCTCCGACACAGGCTCTGAAAACGTTTCAGTCTGGCGTCGAAGTACGGTTGGATTGCGAATGTTTGAAGTTCTCTGAGGTAAGCAGAGTTTGTTCGAACTTTTAAATGATTTTCAATAGTTTTCTGTACGTAAACTGAGGCTTGCTTTACGTGGTCAGCTCTTGGCTCCCAAGTTTGGAATGTGATTATTGAACGTAATTTGGATTTAATGAGTGAATGAACAAATAAAGTTAACCAACAGACAAAATCTTAGGAAGTTGACAGATGATTACGTGCCTTCCAAATCAGAGAAAGCAAAACGGATGTTGACGCTTGGTTGGTTGGGTATCGTCCAGATTAATGAAAACTGAACACATGTAATACTTAGGTGATTAGAGTCTCACGATCATTGAAGGCAAAAACGGATGTTAATACTTGGTTGATTTCGTGTCTTCCAAATCAGTGAAAGCAAATGGATATTGATACTTGGTTGATTATGTGTCTTCCAAACCAGCGAGATACAAAACGGATTTTGATACTTGGCTGATTATGTGTCTTCCAAACCAGCGAGATAGAAAACGGATGTTGATACTTCGTTGATTTCATCATCATTGGAGAAAGTAAGCGGATGTTGACAGTTGTTTGAAGACATGTGTCTTCAGTTGTGTGTGTGTGTGTGTGTGTGTGTGTGTGTGTGTGTGTGTGTGTGTGTGTGTGTGTGTGTGTGTGTGACAGTTTCACACAGTGACATTAGACGCGCGTGTGTGTGTGTGTGTGTGCGTGCGTGCGTGCGTGCATGCGTGTGTGTGTGTGTGTGTGTGAGAGAGAGAGAGAGAGAGAGAGAGAGAGAGAGTAAAAAATGAGCCGTTCAGAGACGGACTGCTTATTGACAAACTTTAGAGGTTTTGTGAGGGTTTATTCGATCTGGGAACAGAGACAAGAACTCAGAACCGGTTGAGACACGAGGAATGATATCATTTTTACGTTTCAGTTTTCGGTGACTCGCTTTCCACAGTCTGTACATTTGAATTTCCACGTTAGCGGAATAGACCGCCGCATGTGACACTGCAGCCAATCTGTACGGACCCTGAAGAGTATGAATCTCTCATTAAAGTTAACTGTATAAAGTCTTTGACACCGTTTCAAAATACAGCACAACTGCGTCGGTAGAAGCGTTTGAGGAAGTTCCCGGGCCTGCTGTTTTGGAAAAGAAAGAAAGCTAAGAGGTTTTCTTTTCGAGAGTGTGTAAGTGCGTGCAGGCGTGCGCGCGCGCGCGTGTGTGTGTGTGTGTGTGTGTGCGCGCGCGTGTGTGTGTGTGTCCGTACGTGTGTGCATGCATGCGTGCGAGCGTGTGTGTGTGTGTGTGTGTGTGTGTGTGTGTCCATGGCGCTAAGCGACATCTGTAAGCTCGATTTCAAAAGTTGCTATAAGAAACTGCAGCCGTTTCCACCTTTAACCGTGATCATGGAATACAGGCCGAGCGGCCTCGTGCGAACACAAGTACCGTGCGGAATTTCTCCAGGGGCAGCGTACATTCCACTTCAGGTGGGTCCACTTCACCGCTACCATACCTGCCTTGTCTGCCAGTCGTGTGTCCGTGGCCGTGTACACCGTAAGACAAATATTGATGTATCCCACCTACCTCTGACAGACCCGTGTACTAGGACTAATGGAAAACCCATTTACAAAGGAGTCTTGGGTGACCACGATACTTGGGGAGAAGCTGTGTGTGTGTGTGTGTGTGTGTGTGTGTGTGTGTGTGTGTGTGTGTGTGTGTGTGTGTGTCTATGTCTGTGTCTGTGAGTGTGTGTGTGTGTGTGTGTGTCGGTGTATGTCTGTGTGCGCGCTGTTGAATTTGATATGTCGGCAAGGGTCTCCCCCCCCCCCCCCCCTCTCTCTCTCTCTCTCTCCTCCCCCCCTCCTCTCTCTCTCTCTCTCTCTCTCTCTCTCTCTCTCTCTCCTCTCCATTTTACTTTTTTTTTTTTCGTATCGTACCGTAGTTGTAGTCACTTTTTGCATGCTTCTTTCTGTTGCCTTATCTTACTTTGCATTGTTGACCCTACTCAGGGCGAGGACTGGATGTAAAAAAAAGCACATCAGTGCTTATCTATTATCCTCGTAAATAAAGAATTTTTGTCTTGCTTTCTCTCTCTCTCTCTCTCTCTCTCTCTCTCTCTCTCTCTCTCTCTCTCTCTCTCTCTCGTCTCTCTCTCTCTCTGTAAAATTCAACAGACATCTCTCTCGTCACGGCCCATGTGAAGCCAGCCTGGAAATTAATTCAGCAAACGAAATTCAGCGATCAAACAAATCAGTTCAGTAAGATATTTCAGTGCGGTCTGCTGATCAGTACACGACAACAGTAGTTTTGGCAAAGAAGGAAACAACTCTTCAAAAAAGGATGTGAAGTTAAATTTCAGAACACTGTCGTGGTTCATGTGACAGTCGACATACGCACGTTTGCCTCTAGTCTAAAAAAGAAGAAAAAATCAAGTCGTGGTGCATCGAGGATGGGCTTGAAATGAACCTGAATGCCACCAGTAGAAAATAATCGTACATCACATGGATCGTGACTTGAGAGTTGGTCGCTAAATCTACCCCCCCCCCCCCCCCCTCTCTCTCTCTCTCTCTCTCTCTCTCTCTCTCTCTCTCTCTCTCTCTCTCTCTCTCTCTCTCTCTCTCTGATTAAATTTGATGTGAAAATATATTCTGAATACTGTAAACAAAATTCAATTCGTTTGATTTTTTGAATCTTTTTTTATGACTGTTTTCATACACAGTAAAACGGAGTAACATTGACCTAATACAAAGCCAACTTAGCGCTCGTCGTGTAACGGGGACAAAGAAGGAAAGAAAAACAACTGACGAAAGACAGAGAGAGAAAGAGTGAGAGGAGGAGGAGGCATTTGATTTTTGGTTGAATTTAATTTTTTTTTTTTTTTTTTCGATTAACGGTTCTGTTTATTTATGGATTGATTCACCGTGTTTTGTCTCTGTTTGGAAAGATAAAAGCATACCAACCAGCCAGCAGGTTTACAGTATACATGGGCTGTGTGCAGAAGTAACACGGACTCCGGAGTGATGGCCTCCACCACAGCCTACCAGAACATCCCGGGGCCTCCTCCACGACGCCGACCACCTCCTCCCCCTCCCCGCTCTCCCAGCCCCGAACCCGGCCCTCCCCCGGCCCTCCCTCCACGGAGCTATGGCCCGCGCAAAGAGGAGGGCAGCGGCGCCCCGAAAAACCGTCGGACCCTGGGGAGGGGGAGGTGAAGGTGGACGAGAGCAAGGTGGACTTCAAGAGCGTGCTGCAGCAGTGCCGGGACCAGCTGAACCCCCGGGATGACGCCTACACTGCGCAGCTGCGGAAGCTGGACGTGAAGTTTTCGGGACTGAGGGGGAGTAGCACTACCTCCACCACTCCCCCGACCAGCATGAGCGTCCTGCACTCCCGCACGCCCATGGGCATCTCAACGTCCTACAAGCGGCAGCCTACGGTGGGCCCAGGAGGCGACGCCACCGGTGGCTTCCGCCACCAGCTCCATCTCCTTCACACCTTCCGTCTCGTCCACATCCAGTCTGGGAGCGCGGGCGTCCTCCCCTCACAACTTCCTGGAGTCGTCGTCGTCGGTGGAGAGCCACGTCTCCATATTCCTGCTCTCCACACTTCTCAGACCAAAGAGTCGAGTGGCGAGCCGTCCATAAAGGGCGTGGTGGACAGAGACACCAAGCCCGTCCCGGTTAGCTCGGCCAAGCCTCCACAATTGCCCGAGAGGGCTGTTCTACCCCCCGGAACACAAACCGTCCCCCGGCGGTCTTCCTCCAAGGAGTGAGGGACCTCTTCCCAAAGACACGGGCGTGTCTGATTTCCACACCAAAGTTTCGGAGTGGCAGTTCATGCCGCCACCCGGAAGTGTTGCGAGACAGGAAGTTAATCGACAGTCATGCGCACCAAGGCAAGACAGACAGTGGGAGTGCTTCCCCTTTGAAGGACAGTTCTCGGAGTCCTGCCGGGAAGAGGCGAGAAGTACCCCCACCCCCACTCCCCAGCAAAGACGACTATGATGGGGTGGGGGCGGGGGATTCGTCACATTTACCTCCCCCTCCCCCAGAACTGTTGAGCGACGGTGGAGGGCATCCGGCTATGCAGGAGAAACCGGATTCGTGAGTATCCGTTCTGTCGTCAGCACCTGTCTGTGTCTGTGGTATAAGTTCTCTAAACGTCTGATGTATACAATCGTGCACTGTCCTTTCTCGTGCCTGTTTGGTTGTGGTGTTATTTCCCTTTACGTCTGATGTTTGTTACGTACATGCACCGTGCTTCCGTTTGCATGCTTGGCTGTGGTATTATTCCCCTTGACATCTGATGTTTACAATCATACACTGTCCTTTTTGCCTGTATATGATGTTTTCTCTTTAGCTCTAATATTTACATTGCGGCATTTTCCCCCCCCCTTACCCTTTTTTAAAACTTTTTTTCCCTATCAGCATCATCATCATCATCATCATCATTATCATCACCTTCTTTCTTCTCTTTTTGTCCCTCTCTTTCTTTCTTCCTTTCTTTCTTCGTATACCACTGCTGTATCAGTGCAGGCTTGATGTTTCCATGATTAACTCGGGTTCTAAACAGTGGGACTGCTACCACCACTTCTTCAAGATGCTGACTCACCTTCTTATCATTGTTAATATCGGTTCACTTTAACATGACATTTGAAC
>JADBJO010002571.1:17500-25000 GCA_016801955.1 Conus betulinus | reverse complement strand
GCGAACAGAAAGTACATCCACATAGCCGAGCCTGACCTCAAATTGTCATGACTCATCTGTCCTCACGTCAATGATTACCCATTACAGTGCTCCGAGCTCCCCCTCCCCCGGCAGATTTTGGACATGGATAATCACATCCTTTTAGCTTGTCCCTAGCACGTAGAATTTGTTGACTTTTTGTAAGTTACGGCCCCTTCCTCTCTCTCTCTCGAGTCTTTGTGTGTGTGTGTGTGTGTGTGTGTGTGTGTGTGTGTGGGTTGTGGGTCGGTGGGTGGATAGGAGTGAGGGAGGAGGAGGAATGGGCATGAGGATAGGGGAAGGGAGGAGAGAGGCGCGAAACGCACTCTACACTGTAACCAGCCAGGAGTCTGATTATCACACGGTAACACACACACACACACACACACACACACACACACACACACACACACACACACACACGCCGCGCGCTTAAACCCACGCATATCCACAGACGCGCGCGAGCGCAAGCTATCGTTATTCATGTCTTTTTCCAAACAAATCGTGTCAAAGAAAAATAGAGTTGAGACCCCATTAGTTTTCGAACAGGTTTGGACAGCAGCCAGGTTTTCTTCCTCTTGTTTTTCTTCGTCTTTATGACATGGAAATTTGCTCGAGCGTTATGAATAACACAGAACTTCCGAATGTTTACCCAGGGACACGGTTTACAAAGCCATCCCTCTCTGAGGCTGCACGTGTTTTCCAGGTGTAGAGGGGGAGAAATCTTATAAGAGCAGACGCATCTCATCTCGCTAGCCGTGCCCTTGCTGTTCCACGCCACAAGTAGCGAGAAGAGCAACATTCTTGACAGATGATGATGATGACTCAGGAGTGAGAAGTATTTGAAAAAGAATAAAAAAAGAAATAAATTAGGAGTCAGGGCTTTCTAAAGGAAAGCACAACGGCAAGTAAACCAGTCCAGAACATGCAGCTGCCTGGTAGGAGGAAAAGAACTTGTCAAGACATACACGTAGGCTTTTTTTTTTTTTTTTTTTTTTTTGCCCCCCCCCCCCCCCCCCCCCCCCCCCCCCCCCCCCCCGGATTGGGCGTTTTTGAAACACCTTTGAGTTGTCTTGTTATCCAGGGATTTTGCTGGTTCCGTTTTGTGAGTCGGTGTATTGGCGGGTCATCCTAACAAACCACGTGACTTTATCTGCGGACCGTTCCATTCCGGTCTTGAAACTAAAGTGTTTAGTCCTGTAATCTGTTTGTCTGTATCGTCTGGCGGAACTAACACCCTTTCTTTTTTTTAATTTGAAACTCGGTGGTTAATCCGTTTCTCTTCGTCGTTTGTTATTGTTTTTAATCTGCCCTGATAACGTTTTCAACTAAAGCTCAGTGACGATCATGCCTCTCTCCCGTCTGTCCGTAGTGTAAGCACCTGTGTGTTAAAATCATCACTAATTCAAAACTGCCGCCCTGCACCCCCCACTTTATCCACCTTTCCACCACTCCGAAAGTGGTTATTCTTCATCCAGATGCAACAGTCGTGCAGCAATCGACCTTTGCAGCAATTTTTATCAGTTTTATCCATGTTAAAGTTAGATCTATATACTTGTGCGTTTGTATGCACGAGCGCTCGCACGTGCGGACATGCACACGCACGCGCGCGCGCTCTCTCTCTCTCTCTCCTCTCTCTCTCTCACTCTCTCTCTCTGTCTCTGTGTCTTGCATGCACTCACGTACACAGAAAATACATCTTTGCAAATCATTCTTTGAAAAAAGATAGTACTTTGGAGAGAAGGGAGAGTATGAGAGGCAGAGCAACAGAAAGCAAGATGGGGGGAGGGGTGGAGGGGGATTCATAGTAAAAAGTCATGACAGGTTGAAGTGGTTTGTTGTTGTCCCGGGAATAGGTGGGTGGATGATGGGGGCCGGGGGCGAGTGGGAGGGAATCAGTCTTTGAACGACGCGAATGCGCACGTGGAGGATGTCAGGGGAGTGGAAGAAGAAGGCGGGGCGGGGGGTGAAGGGGGGGGGGGGGGGGGGGGGGCGGTTCCAAGGAGTTGCATTGCTGCATCACGAACAGTCTGCGCCATGATTCACAAACATGTCTACTCGCCATGCAATTAGGGGAGGATTTGGGGCGGACTTTTTTTTTTTGCTTTTGTCAAAGGATAGGCAAAATTGGTCTGAGTCTGTCATAGTTTGAGAGACTAACCAGTGACACGTGTAGGACCGTGGCCCCCGAGAGGGAGGGCCACGGTAGGACCGACGGTAAAGAGCGTTCTTCTTGATTGGTTACTTGCGACCGAGAAAGTTGCACCTTCACCCGAGCTAGAGCGATGGTTCGCCACTGGCAGCGAAACGCGGACAATGGTGTCCCCCCTCACCTCTTCCTTTGCACACCCCCTCCAGTTCCGTGTGTGAGTGAAGGGACGTGTGGCGATAGGTATTGCCGTCTTTTGTAACACGTTTTTCCGCGGCTGTTGTGCAGGGTTCCACCGGGGCTCCGCCCCCTCCCTCCCCCACCAGCTGACTGCTTCATTACCTGTTGTGCTGACCGTGACTGTGTAGGTACAGTGGTCAGTTGCCACCTGTGTTCAGTCACCGTGGTGGTGGCTGTTTGATATGCAGCAGGTAAACATGTACTGCAGGTGTACATGGTTGTGTGTTTACCTGGTCTACAGGAACACACGGTTGTTGAGTGTCACATGGGCTGCAGGTATACACGATTGTATATTACTTTGATTGCAGGTGTACGTGGTTGGGGTATTACTTCGTCTGCATTTATGCATGGGTGTGTGCTGCCTAAGCTGCAGGTGTGCATAGCTGTGCGTCGGTAATATTGCAGGAATACATGGTATTGTAGCCATTAGGTCACGCAGCTATAGTCACATAGTTACACAGTCACGCGGTTATTGTTGCATAAAACATTGTGGCAGCTTCTGACCTGTGTTTTACGGTATGTTCTGAGTGTAAAGAACAGTCACCAAGGCCTAAATAGAACGCTGGTTTAATGCAGTCTGCCTCCATGTTGTTTTTGCGTCAGTTGAGTTGAGGACACAGATTGTGGCAAGCGGTCGATGTTTTAAAAACTTCAGTTGCTTTCTCCTGACTATAATCAGCTTGTAGCAGTTACTTCGTCAGAGCAGTCTCAAAGGTGACTTGAAACGGAATAGCGAACGTCGATCTTTTACACAGACACTGATCATATTACGGAGTTAATTGTGGCCAAGGCCTTGAATCATCACACGGTCCTAGTTGTTCGAACTATAGGCTATAATATGGTCAAGGTCAGAGCGCTGTGCTGTGTTTCTGAAGGTCTGTATAATTCCGTCCCAGTTTCTGAAGGTCTGTATAATTCCGTCCCAGTTTCTGAAGGTCTGTGTAATTCCGTCCCAGTTTCTGAAGGTTTGCATGGGAGCATCGTGACGCAGGCTTGAGCGAAACTTGCGGCTTTTGCGTCCGTCTCCGACGTGCTTTTAGGTCGACAATGATGATACGGCCCCAGTCAGAGCAGATGGCAGGAAACTCGTTCATTACGTCCTCTCTCAGCGGGTAATTGTCTCCCTCCACCCCCCTCTCGAGCTCCCATGTCAACCTCTGAAGTGTTTTGTAAATCGTGAATGCAGACCCCACCCTGTTTTCTTTTTGTTTTGTTTCAGATTGCTGGAGTTCTTCTGGTCTTCTTTTTGTTTTCCTTTTTTTTTTAAACAGACTCCATGTTGTTCTATCCTGCAGGCCGCATGCCGTGTTTGTGTGGGTTTTTTTTTTAAGAAACTGCGAGCAAGTGTAGTCCTTAGAACTTCTTTGCAAGACGTGTGCACACAACTCGAGCCAGCATTTCTCAGACGTCACAGGTGAAAGTGCATGAATGAATATTCATGAGAAGAAAGAAGTGACGTCCTGACCGGGGAGGAAAACAAAACAAAAAAAAAACCGTCAGATGTTGCGAGTGCGGGACAGACGCTTGAATAAACTGAGGAAAGTAAACAAAATGCTGCAGATAAGATCGGATCTGACAGTACAGTTGCCAGCTGAGGGAAGGAAAGGCAAACTAAACGAGACTCGGATCGGTGAGTGATTACTGTTAGACACTGAGATCGGAGGGACAGTGACAGTTTGTAACGGTTTCGAACTCTGACGGTTGTTGCCTCGTGGAGACAGTTCTTCATGGGCAAGCAACGGGACGTGGACAGAACTGACGTCACGTCTTCTCTGCCGAGTGCGCCGCCGCCCTCGTCGTCGTTGTCGAGCAGTGTGTTGGGCAGTAGCCACGTGGCCGTGACCAACCCTATGGTGATGTATGCATGTCAGCGCTGGGGTCTCAAGTGAGTAGGCATGGCATGCCACATGCGTGATTGCTGTCAGTTTTTAATCAACCTTCTGTCTTGCCCCTCTCTCTCTCTCTCTCTCTCTCTCTCTCTCTCTCTCTCTCTCTCTCTCTCTCTCTCTCTCTCTCTCAGTCTGTGTATATATATATATATATCTATATATGTATATGTATGTATGTATGTATGTGTGTGTGTGTGTGTGTGTGTGTGTGTGTGATGTGGTTTTATTAACCCCCGACCTTTTCTTAACGTTTAGATGTGTTCTCAGCATACTTATTTTACCATCTTGAAGTGATCTGCAGCAAGAGACATGTGAGTGGAACATCTTCACGTGGGTAAAATGCCAGAGTGACTAATGAAGAAGTTTGAAAAAATACAAGTGGCTGACAGCAAGCTATTTTGTGATGCACGTTCAAATCAAGTGTTGCCTTTGGTGCTGCAGACCTAGGGCATCCTTGTGGTCAGAACAGTCAACTTCATTGCGGTCACTTTGTTCTCCTCCCAGGAAAGTCACACTCCTCATCTAGTGAAATGATTAACTACCCCAGCACTGTTCTGCCTGAATTCTGCGTAATCTACTCCTCTTCTTCGCCCTCTTCCTTGTTCACTTCCTCCTTCTCCTCCCAATGCCCCATCTATCGCCTTTTTAACTTTCTTAAACCTGCTTTCCTTTTCGCCGTAAATTGAGAGGGATTGGTTGAAAATTCGGACATGGCAGATGAAAGATACAGAAAGTCATTTCATTTGCATTGTTCGGAACTTCCATGAATCAACTGCAACTCTTTCTTTGTGATGGAACACTGTTTTTTTTTTCCCACCGATTCTTTTCTGTCAGATTTGTACTGACTTCCGTCAAAAGAGAATGTGTTAAGAAATGGCACAGAGTTTAGTGCTATTAATTGTTCGTGTGTGCTTTCCACAACGATTTCGTTGTTCTCAAGATTTACAGCTTTGGTCAGTTTTCATTACTGTTTGAATGCCTAATCAAAATGCTTTAAGAACTTCTTCTTCTTCTTCTTCTTCTTCTTCTTCTTCTTCTTCTTCTGCTCCTCGTCCTTCCCTTCCCCTCCTCCTCCTCTTCTTACCTCCTCCTCCTCTTATTCCTCCTCGTCCTCCTCTTTCATCTCCTCCTCTTATTCTTCTTATCTTCCTCCTTCCATCGCCTTCTCTGCCACCTCTTCCTCCTCATCCTCTTCATCATCTTATATTTTAGTTTGAAGAAAATCCTTCAAGACCTGAGTCGTTCGTGGGGAACAACAGTGAAATTGTCCATTGGAGTCGGTGCTGGTAGTGACCAACTGCACAGATCGTTGTTTCTTGGGAGGTTGGCTAATGGGCTGCACCGTGAGTGGACGGGTCTGGAGAGATGCGTGGCGGTTGTTCATTCATACACAACAAATGAATAATGGTTCAGTTTCTTTCAGAGTCACCAGCTGTTCTTTGTAAGTTATTGCGTCGATAAACAAATTCCGTAGAAGTATCTGATTTCGAAGGGAATTTGTGTTTTTTCTGTATGATGTCCATACCAAAAAACAAACTTTCTCTCTCTCTCTTTCTCTCTCTCTCTCTCTCTCTCTCTCTCTCTCTCTCTCTCTCTCTCTCAGTATATATCTGTATGTATACATATAAGGTGTGTGTGTGTGTGTGTGTGGTGTGTGTGTGTGTGTGTGTGTGTGTGTGTGTGTGTGTGTGTGCGTGTAATTAACTTACTTTTCCCTTCCTAAACTTCTGCTCACGACCGAAGGATTGACTATGCGTACACTTGTTCCCCTCGACTATTTCAGTTGATCAGATTACAAATGCGAGACATCAAAAACCGCCGTCAGATACTTCTTGACCAAATTTTCAATGGGACCCTTTTTTCAAAAATGATTTCAGTGTATGTAATGATTCTTGAGGGAAAGGGAAATGCTCCCCGTGTCCACGCTGCGGATTCCAATCGATGTTTTCCCATTCCCTCAACCGACAAGGATCACCAGAATTCGACGCTCAGACCAGAAAACCGACCTGCGCCTGACACGGCCCAAGCCGACCTTATCCAAACACACCACGCGCTATTTCTGTAATTGTTTCTTTCCGTCGGCAGCCGGTTCAACGTCTGCTGCTGTAAAGCCAGGCGCCACCACTAGCTTCGGTGACTGCTAGTTTCCACAATCCTTTAATTAGCGTCCATTGACGTTGTTTTTGGCTTCGCGGGTACTGTTGGGGGGTGAAATTTGAGAGAGAAACACAGACATGGTGTGGAAGCGTCGGTTGAGGAAGTTGCAGGCATGTGTGTTGGCGCTGTTCACTGTAGTGGTGGTGGTGTTGCTGTTGGCGTTGTCAGTGAATGGTGGTCGGCTGTTCTGTCGTTTCTTGTTTGTTCAGGAGTGCATGCTGTTTTTCTGTTTTGAACATTGCCTCTCTCTCTCTCTCTCTCTCTCTCTCTCTCTCTCTCTCTCTCTCTCTCTCTCTCTCTCTCTCTCTGTTCAAACATGCCCCCTTGTCTGAAGGGCTTAATTGTTGAACAGACAATAAAATATTTGTCGTTGTCGCTCTGTCTCTCTGTCTGTCTGTTTCTCATGTTGTTTGTGTTTATGTCTATTCACGTCTGCATGTCTTACATTGAGGGTCGTATTTATGGGGTTTACAATCTTTCGAATCTACGTTTTACTTCAGCATTGATAATATTTGGCCTTCGTCATCGACACGGCTATGTACAGCATGGGTTGACTTTTCATCCGATTGTACCCCCTCGTCTTCACCCACGCACATATCTTTCTACCTCGTACCTACCCATCACCGATCCCCAACGCAGAGTACTAACCACCACACAATCATACCCACACTACGCACACAGTATTCACGCCCTACCCCTTTCCCCACACACGCACACACTAACTGGCATGATATGTAAGCTAATTGATGTAAACTATAATCCAAGCATAAGCATGACCTGCCTTGAATGCAGTGCTTTTAGCATGTTGTGTCTGTACACCCTTCAGGGTTCTCGTCTGAGTCTGAGTCACATGCTGCCCCCCCCCCCCCCTCTCTCTCTCTCTCTCTCTCTCTCTCCCCCCCCCCCCCCCCCCCCCCCCCCCACCCATCGACTTCCATAATTCCGCTATCCTCCCCCCACCCTCCCCCGAAAAACGCACACACACAAAAAAAAAAAAAAAAAACATCACCATGTTCCATCCCCATTTATATTTTGATTACTCTCACC
>JADBJO010002571.1:7500-12500 GCA_016801955.1 Conus betulinus | reverse complement strand
GTCGGCGAACGATGCGTAGAATTCGCTGGATGGAGTGAACGTAGATGGACAAAAGTTGGGATCCGATTTGTCATTTAACTGACAAGTATTCATTATCTTCTTGGGAAATAAAAGCGTAAGCAAGATGTGTTTGCCCGTTCAGAATGAAGCTTCGACATCCATAGGTATTTCTGCACACAGCACGCGCATCTAGGTCACACGCACCTCCACCGTGAGAGATAAGGGAATCACGACGTATTGTGAATGCTTTCGCTCTCAGTCTTCGCTCACCTCTGTGGGATGGTTCAGGTGCGTGCGTGCCCTGCAGATGCCCTCCTGGCTCCTCTCTATCCGCGGCAGTAAGCGTCTTTCTCTCTGGTGCCCGTGCCTGCCGCGAGACAGAATTATCAGTTGCACATACCTGTTCGTGGAGGATACTGACATGAAGAGATGGGGGGGGGGGGGGGGGGGGGCAGTCTGGCAGTCTGGCATACCCTGCGTTGTGCAGAGCGAGGGTTTGCCTGTGACGATCGGCCCCATGTGAACGATAATGGCCGATAATGCTGATGGTACTTGATGACCCTTAGTCGTTAGGTGGCATTGCTTGACCTCCTAGTGAACGGAGCAGACAAATGGGAGGGATTTCTCTGGAACGGAATCGTCGCTCTCCCTCTTTGTATTCGATCTTTATTCGTTCCATTCATGCGTCAGAGTCAGCAACACCAATTCAAGAAATAGAATTAGAGAAATCCATCGACAAAGGCCAACACATAGTTCGTTTAGTGTCTTTTTCCCCTCCGAAATATGTTGTTTCCAAAGTTTAAAAAATCGAAATCTGAATTACATGTAAGGAATAAAGAAAACGAAAACGGAGTACAAGTCCCTTTAATAAGTAAACATTTTCTGTATCAAATCAAAGACATTTGTAAGCACAACAGTAACCCACAAATGTTCAAGAAAAAATTGTTTTGAAAATGTAAAACGAAAACACAACCGAATCAAACAAATGACTGAAAACAGAACACGAAAGACTGGGCTGTTGCCATGGCTTTTCAAACCCTGAGAAAAAAGTAAAATCTTTACTCATAAAGATGAATACGGGAGCCGGTGTTTAGCAAAATTTAAGTTCATGCTTCTGTTGTGGAAATGTTGAGTAAAACAGGCAGAAATAAAAGTGAATGATATACAATGTAACGTTTTCTCCCATGTAAAAAAAAAAACGATGACAGACGTATAACTCTAAAACCAGCGTTGCTGGCGGTGTTTGTTCACGAAGCACGTGAGAACGAGAACGACACAGAACGAACGGTGTGCTAGGTGAAAGGTATTGCAAGCAGCATTGGTGTGGAGATATGTGCCTTTAACGCTTTCACTTAGGAGGCAAAATTTGCCTTTCGTACTGGTTTAGAGGTTTCAAGCTCTTAGTCTTATACAAGATAAATTTGACTATTTCAGTCCGCTCACTAGACCCTCATTTGTGAGAGTGCGTTCTAGGAGTAAGCAGAAGACCTAGGGTGACCACATCTATGAGCAGGTAGAAGTACTAAGTGACTACTGTCTCGACTGGAAACAAGTTAGACATTTCCTAAACCTCGGTTCTCCTGCGTGTTCCCAGTCCTCAGTCTGAATAGAGTCACTCTAGTTCTCCTGCGTGTTCCCAGTCCCCAGACTGAATAAAGTCACTCAAGTTCTCCTGCGTGTTCCCAGTCCCCTGACTGAATAGAGTCACTCTAGTTTCCTGCATGTTTCCCAGTTCCTCAGTCTGAATAGGGTCACTCGAGTTCTCCTGCATGTTCCTAGTCCTCAGACTTGAATAATGGTCACCGTAGTTCTCAAGCCTATTACTAGTCCCCAGTTTGAAAAGTGGTCGCTGGAATTCTCCTGGCTGTTTCAACGGCCCAGTCTGAAAAGTGGTTGCCATAGTTTTCCTGCCTCTTTCCAGTCCTCCGTCTGCACAGTGATCGCTTTTGTTCCTCTGCCTGTTTTCAGCCCTAATCTGAACAGTGGTCACTGTAGTTTCCTGCCGTTTCCGTTCCCCAGTCTGAACAGTGGGCACTCTAGTTCTGCCAGTTTCCGTCCCCCTTTCTGAACAGTGGTCATCTAGTTCTCCTGCCAGTTTCCGTTCCCCTGTCTGAACAGTGGTCAGTCTAGTTCTCCTGCCAGTTTCCGTTCCCCTGTCTGAACAGTGGTAGTCTAGTTCTTCTGCTTGGTCTGAGTCTGGATAGTAGTCACTCTTATTTTCCTGTTCGTTCTGAATTCCTGTCTGGACTGTGGTCAGCCTAGTTCCCCCGCCCTTTCCAAGTTCCCGGACTCACAACAGCCGTGGAAGGTCCGGTGAGCAGACCGAAATATGTGGACTTTATACCTGATCCCGGGAGTCTAAAGAGCACCAACTATGACGCCACTGCCTGAACTCCTGATGTTTTGTGTTTATTGTCTTCTGTTGCCGAGGTGTGCGAGTTGCCGAACTCTTCTAATGCAGGCTGCGGAAACACTCCAACGTTTCTGATTATCTGCCCCTGTTGTTCCCCTTGTTCCATCCCCACCCCCTCCCATCTTTTTTTTTATTTATTTTGGGGAGGAAAAAAAGCAGAAAAACCCGGACAGGTGCCTGTTTATTCTGTCAGTTATGTGTGAAGTGTTTTTTCTGGCTGGCGTTTGTACACATGTGCCATGAGGAACAGGGAGAAAGAAACGGACGCAAGGTGAGTTAAAATGAGTAAGTGTTGACAGACGATGTATTTCTCTGTTTATACGTTAATGTTATCGTCGGAATTGCGGCGGACATTCTCTAGTTCACTATCCTTGTTGCTGGCATTTGAATGCTACCAATTTTCCGTTTGGACCAGTTTCTTGATGCTGTTGATTATGTTTTTGTTGGGAAGAATAAGAAATCAACACTAATGTGAATTACGCCAAGATATTTGGCACGTGACATCAGCAGACATTGTGGTGCTTGTTTTTCGGGGTGGGGTGGGTGGAGATTGGCACCTCATTGTCTGCAACAACAAACCAGCCGACTAGTAAATCCCAAGTGAAGATGGTTTTGGAGCCTGCATTAGTATCACGTGCATTCCATGTTTAGTTGTGCGTGCATTCGCTCGTTAGTCCTGTTAGCACCGCGCCGTTGTTAGCGCTGACACACTGACCAAGCTGCCAGCTTCCGCCTGGAAGTGGAAAAGGTTCTGATCCCGGCTCTCGCTTCCCCAACACAAAAACATTGCCGCGGGTAATAGTCGGAAAACCTGATTGGTTTGGTAACCGGCGTGCCAGAGAGACTGCCGTGGGATGGGAAGGAATTAGCACCGGGAGGAAACGGGCGAATGTTTTGACGGCCGCTGCGGCTGCTTTGGAGTGGAATACCTGACGTTTTTACCTGAGTGGGATTGGGTTCTTCGTCGTTTGCGTGCGTCTTCTTTCCTTGTTTTTTTAGGTCAGGTGAGGAGGATACGAGGGTACAAAATTGTTCGGCGGGATTGAACTGGTTTTTAAGTTCGTCCTTCATAGCAGCTCCATGCCTGAGTCGGCTCTCTGTCTGACTCTGTCACTGTCTGTCTGCTCGTTCTCTCTCTCTCTCTCTCTCTCTCTCTCTCTCTCTCTCTCTCTCTCTCTCTCTCTCTCCTCTCTCAGCCTCCATCGGGATGGAGGTCCCCCACCATTTTATGGTCACATGAATCCTGGCTTTCATATTAATATGAATTGGACTACATCTAAATGGCAGTGTAGCAACAGTTTCAGATGATATGGTTAATAAAAGTATGCTTTTCATTTAGCTTTCGTTCAATGAAACGAGGAAAGCTAGAGAGAGAGAGAGAGAGAGGAGAGAGAGAGAGAGAGAGAGAGAGAGACAGACAGATTATGATACGTGCTCGTTTTTCTGAAGGCTCTTTTTTGCTTATATTGTACATTTGTAACGTCCCTTTCTCTGGTTTTGGACTAGTTGACGTATATTAGGTCTACATTTTGGCTCCAGACGTTTGAGGTAATCAAATGGCAGCTGCGTATTATTTATTTGGCACACGTTTATGCTTACATAACACTATCCATTTCAGCTCTTCATGTGCAGAGAAGGACGGGTGTTCACTTTGCCCGATTCTTGGTGGGATAGGGGGAGGGGGCGGTATAAGTTTTAAGGGTTGCATGTTAATCTTAAGTTTCCAGTACCATCTTCTACAACATCCAGTTTGTTACCGGCATCCTTGATTTTAAGAACGTTTTTTTTTTTTTTTTTTAAATCATTATAACGTGTTCAGTGTTAAGATAAACAGAACAATCAGAGTAAGTGTGTGGCCTGGCTTTGTTATTTCATTTCTTGTCACTGATGCTAACTTTATCTGTCCCGGAGCGTGAAAAGTTCTACGCAAAGAGTGTGTGTGTGTTATATATATATATAATGTGGGTGGGGGTGGGGGTGGGGTGGATTGGGGTTGGGTATGGGGAGTATGGGGGTAGGGGTATGCTTATGGGATTTGAGCATAATAAGAAACTTTGTACTTGCGTAACCCTGACTGAAGAGTAAGCGAGCTATAGGCGAGACGAACCTGAATAAGAGACTGTTGCAGTTTCTGTTTGTGGGATCTTGTGAGTATCTCTGACCACAAACAGTAGGCCTTCTGTAGGGCGTACTATTTTTGCTCTGACGAACAGCAACAAGACAAAGCCATTATTAGAATGTTCATGATCTGCACACGCCCTTGCAAAGAGAAGAGACCCACAGTATTAACGAACCGCAACTTTGAGCGCAGCAGCTATATCTCTTTGGCAGCCCTTCCATAATCACCGCGTGCTGCTGTTGGTCACTCAACAAAGAACCTTGTGTGCAGACAGACATGGTTAGCTGTCTGCCGAGCAACTCAGTGACGACAGACCTGATTATAAGGGCGTGCCAGACCTCCAGTCAGGTGCCCGGAACCTGGTGCCAGCTGTGCCCAACACGTGACAATCGGCGGGGAAAGAGGCCCTGAAAGATAAGGACTATACCACAAAGATGTAACATACCTCGGTGGGTTGCGCACGTGACG
>JADBJO010002571.1:0-5000 GCA_016801955.1 Conus betulinus | reverse complement strand
CTACCCCTACCCCTTTCCCTCACTCCTGCTGGCAAAGAATGACAAGGGAGACTATATCGACGAGCTGCTTGCGTGAGCTGATAATGTTGGAAGGTGTATATACGGGAACGTCAAGCTTGTCAAGGCCGATTTGTCGGCAGTTGGGCCATAGACGACTTGCAGTGGCGGGGAGAAGGCGGAAGAGGGGGGGTGGGGGGGGGGAGAGAGAGAAAGGTATACACTTGTGTATTATGTCAGTGGGTGGGAGCCGAGGCCGCGGGAAGTTTGTCTATGATGAAAGGCCTGCCTCCTCTCTCTCTCTCTCTCTCTCTCTCTCTCTCTCTGCTGCTTTTTTTTTTCTGCTTTTGCAACGACTCGGATTTGTGTATAGAATATCAAGTAACAAAAACCAAGATGCTTTAGAGAGAGAGAGAGAGAGAGAGAATGCGTGTGTGTGTGAGTGTATGAAGACGTTACTGGGAGGAGCTCTTTATTCAGAAGGAAAGTTAAATAATGGACAAAGAGAAGAGGTGCATCTACACACAATTATGAAATGGGAGGGCTTTTTATTCAGAGTAAGTGGGTAATTGAAAATTGAGTGATTGGGAAAGGGGGTAGGGTTCTGCCTGCACTCGGCGGGTCTTTTGAGGAACTGAATTTAATATATAGACAGATAGAATAGAATACTGTTCTATAAGAAATCTTTTCCTTAGTAGTCAGTGTTTTAAAGAAAGGGGGAGGGGGGATAGGGATGTTTTGGTGTACTTTATTTCCCCGCATTCCCTCACTGTTTCCCATCGATGTCTGGAAATATACTTGATAATGTCGGTGACACGTGCACAGCGCACAGGTGTCGGAAAAAGCTACCTGATAGTGTTAGTGACTCATGCACAGTACACAGGTGTCGGCAAAGGCACCTGTCAGTGTTGGTGACACCTACACAGAACACAGGTCGCAAGAGCGACCCATACAGACGACAGACCTTGCTACTGCCTGATGAATTCGTTACAACTCGCAGCGGCACAATGCAAATAAAACACACCACTCGGACCCGCACATCATCAATACCTGTCTCCTTCGAACTGTGGAGAATACGAACATAGAGGACCATCACGTGTCATCCAGGTTGCCTTGTCTACCACGTTGTAGCGTGGGTGGTGTGTATCTAGCCATTGTTTACACTGAATGCGTGACAAAAGATACACAGTCAGATGTCGGCCAACATTACCTGAACGACATTTGTTGTATATAAATGCGCGCAAGTGTGTGCGGGGGGGGGGGGGGGGGGGGGGGGGGGGGGGGCGCTATCCAGACGATATATTTGTAGAAAAGTGGAGGGTGCGTGTAAAGAGGGAGATGGGGTGTTGTCTGACATGTTGAAAAAAAGAGGTACCAAAGAAAGTAGTTCTCACTGAACAGTGTACAGGTATGAAAAAGTAGTAGGGCTCTGTCTAAAAACAAGTTCTGTCTAGGGGAAAGTAGTTCTGTCTGACACAGGTATGAACCATCAGAGAACGTAGGCCTAGCTGTGTCTAGAAACTCATCTTTTGAAAAGTAAGGGGGGGGGGGGGGGGGATAGGGGGATAGTCTCTGAACAATAGAGGTATGAAAAAAAGTAGGGGAAGTAGCTCTGTCCTGACAACACATTCATTACAATGAAGGAGAAAGTAGTTATTTCTGAACAATAGAGGTCTGGAAAAGTAGGGGGAAGGAGATGTGTCTGAAACCCCCATGTTTTCAGTACGGAAATGCAGTTTTGTCTGAACGTAGGCCTATATCAAAAAGCTGGCGGAAGTAGAGCTTCCCGAAGGACGGGGGGGGGGGGGGGGGGGGGGGGGGGGGGGGATGGGTAAAGTACTGTTGGTTGAACGACCGTTGAATTCGAATTGGTTCTGCTGTCCGAAAGACTTACAATGAAAATGGACTCTTTCCAACCTGTTTGGACTACAAGGAACCCTTCCTCTGCCTCCGGAAAGAAGAGAGACGCGGGATGTTGTGCACACTGCACACGGACACACCTGCTAATAATGGGTCACGATGATGCCCGATGTTTTATTTTTTTACCAGCATGGCCGTTACTAACGGCTATAGCGGCCCAAAACGGGTTTTCTTCTTTATGGAATATTTCTGAAAAGTACTTCACCGATGTCTTCTTACTCATTGACGAAATATATTATGACGCGTGTTTGATTGTGACGTGTTCTTTTTTTTTTTTTTTTTATGACGCAAGTTTGAGCGTGATTTTTTTTTTTTTTTTACACGCATATTTAAGATAGATCTAAAACTGGTAGTATGTTTATATGCTTTGCATGTTGTTTTAATTGAGTGTTGGGATATGTACAAAGGCACAAACATTTTACTGAGGGCTCCTTGAAGACTTTGTTCCGAGATTTCCACCAAATGCGATTTTCTTCCCCACCCTCTTCCCACCCCCCATCAGCTCCGGCTTCCCTATCCCCGTCAAGGAAACGAATCTTTTTTTTTTAATCTGAGCAGAACGTTATTGTGGAAAACTTTGCTTTAGCTCGATCTTTTAAATTACTGACCAGACTTACTTGTAAGGTTTTAGCCTTGGCTTTTTTTTTTGTGCATAGTTCATTAGCTTGTTACAGCCCTGATGTGGCCTCCGTGATTGATGGTCTTTACACATGACGTGACGTGACCTGAGCGACATGTGTAGTAACGAACAATGCTGTCTGAACAAATAAGTCTTGTGTTGTATAACAGGGTGAAAGTGTAGAGAGACTAGCACCTGTCCATCCCAGCTACTGACCTGCCTGCCTCTCCACCCTTCGCCGGCTCGGGGCTCACAGGTCGCCATGTGGTAGTTTCTCCTCACCCCCACCCCCACCCCCACGTCCTACTCGTCCACCCCACCCCCACCTCTCCAGCGGTGACACAAGTGACTGACCTGCATGACTTGGCGCTTGTGACCCAACCCTTCATTTCACCATCGTGCTAATCGCCCACTGTAAAGAGAGGCCTTCACAGCTGGTTCCACAATGAAGAGATGAACCGTGAAAGGACAGCCCTCCAGAGGCATTTGGAGGACAGTTGTGGCGCGTGTTCGAGGCGCATCTTCGCCGACCATCTCTGGTGTGGCTTTCGCCGTTTGTGCTGAAATGACAGAAAGAAGAAAGGGAAAGTAGGAGGAAGACAAATGGGAACGACCAAAAGCGTTTCTCTCTCTCTCTCTCTCTTTCTCTCTCTCTCTCTCTCTCTCTCTCTCTGTGTGTGTGTGTGTGTGTGTGTGTGTGTGTGTGTGTGTGTGTGTGTCCTCGCTTTCTGCTTTTGATTGTCATCATTGAGATAAATGTGCCTGGACAATCACGGTGTAATGTAACAAGGGACTAATCATCGTAACTAACACATTAAAAAAAATGTACCCAATAAAAGTAATTACTGTAGCATACAGACCTGAAACAAACGTACGTATGCTGCTTCACATGACAAAAGCGTGCTCGCTGCCATTTAGACCTCCACCTCTCTCTCCCTCTTAATTGTGTAAACCGATGGACGATTTCTCTCACGGTAATCACTGACAGAATTCCGCTGCTTGTTGCAGGTTCGCCGACGACTCGTATGGAGCCTACAGGAACCGGGGCAGCCGCCAGGTGGGCACGTACAAGCGTTCCTCCTCCGCCGCCCTGCTGCGCCCCGACAACCAGCATCTAAAGGGCGCAACTGATGCCAGGCCGTCTTCGGCGATCGGCGGCTGGGCAACCAGGCATGGAACAGCGACACGCAGCTGCAGGCCAACCGGAAGGTCGAGGTCCAGGGAGCGAGCTCCAGCGTCAGCAGTGGAGTTCCTCAGCGACCTCCAGATCGTGCCGGAAACATCCATGCCGAAGGCGTCACTGCGCGGAGTGTGGGAAGAGTGTCGGGTATTTCTCAAGCTTCCATGTCGTCAGCCCCGGGACAGACTGCGGGAAGAAAGTCGGGATGACGGAAAAGTGTTCACAGCTCACCCCTTCCGCGTGGAGCAGGCTCCTGCTGTCATGGAGAAAGAGGCCGTAAACAGTCATGACTCTGTACCGTCATCCAGACTGGTCGGCACAGAGAAAAGAGAGCTTCTCCATCTCTGTCTCCCACCCCCTCCCCCTTGAATATTTCCATCACCTCCAGCAGTAGTAGCGGCCAGAGGTGGGGCCACGCCATGCCCTTACCAGCACTCACCGTGTGACAGGAGACGACGTCAAAACCGCTGCCAGGGAACGCAATTCCCGGCAGCCCCACTCCCATTCTGTGTCTCATTCTCGCCCCGCGGTGCTGACAGCCACAGACACCCCACAGCCCAAAGACAGACCTTTAGGGTCTTCTCCTATCGGCTCTACGCACTACACCACCCGTTCCCGCATTCTGTCAGATCGCACGAGGCATGGGGACATGTCCCCGTCTGCAGACAGCAAGCAGAGGTTCGCGGAGGTGGCGGCGCCTTTCGCTTCAGATCCTAGGAGCCTGCCAGGTCACGTGCGGACCTACTCTCAGAGTTCTGACCCTTCCCGCTCCACAGCTTCTCTTATAGTCGCCGGGAGAGCGCCCGGGTCTCCCACATACCTCCGGAGGCCATCGCTATGGTGCCCCCAGGCGTAAGTCGGAGGACCAGCTGTTGTCGGACACAGAAAAAGAGACCAGTTCACCTACGGAACAGGTGCTTATCAGTCACGGGCGTCAGCCTTCCCAAGAGGAGCTTGAGTGCGACCAACGAGCCAAGGAGCTGGCCAAGGAGGTGGCGACAGCGAGAAGAAGCTGTCGGATGTCTTGAACTCGGACGCCAGCAAGAAGCGCATGGAATACATCAACGGCATCTTCTGCGAACCCGTGGAGGTGAAGATCCAGGCCAGTGTCCGCATGCATCATTCGCAGAGCGCTGGAGATGTGCCCTCGACCAAGCCTCCATTGCTCAGGTCATCTCTGTCGGCCGATGAGGATCAGCTGAAGAAGAGGTAAAATTTTCAGCAGAAGAGGGTTAAAAGTTTTAATGTCCATGTAATGTGATCTGAACTGCAGTGAGTTCCGTT
>JADBJO010002570.1:287033-303070 GCA_016801955.1 Conus betulinus | reverse complement strand
CACCTGTGGACTTGTTATTGACAAAGTCTGTGTCCTATGTTGTTTTTCAATCTGTCACCTGTGGACTTGTTATTGACAAAGTCTGTGTCCTATGTTTTTCTGGCAATCTCTCACCTGTGGACTTGTTATTGACAAAGTCTGTGTCCTATGTTTTCAATCTGTTTTTGTTATTGACAATCTGTCACCTGTGGACTTGTTATTGACAAAGTCTGTGTCCTATGTTGTTTTCAATCTGTCACCTGTGGACTTGTTATTGACAAAGTCTGTGTCCTATGTTGTTTTCAATCTGTCACCTGTGGACTTGTTATTGACAAAGTCTGTGTCCTATGTTGTTTTTCAATCTGTCACCTGTGGACTTGTTATTGACAAAGTCTGTGTCCTATGTTGTTTTCAATCTGTCACCTGTGGACTTGTTATTGACAAAGTCTGTGTCCTATGTTGTTTTCAATCTGTCACCTGTGGACTTGTTATTGACAAAGTCTGTGTCCTATGTGTTTTTCAATCTATCACCTGTGGACTTGTTATTGACAAAGTCTGTGTCCTATGTTGTTTTCAATCTGTCACCTGTGGACTTGTTATTGACAAAGTCTGTGTCCTATGTTGTTTTCAATCTGTCACCTGTGGACTTGTTATTGACAAAGTCTGTGTCCTATGTTGTTTTCAATCTCACACCTGTGGACTTGTTATTGACAAAGTCTGTGTCCTATGTTGTTTTCAATCTGTGGACCTGTGGGACTTGTTATTGACAAAGTCTGTGTCCTATGTTGTTTTCAATCTGTCACCTGTGGACTTGTTATTGACAAAGTCTGTGTCCTATGTTGTTTTCAATCTGTCACCTGTGGACTTGTTATTGACAAAGTCTGTGTCCTATGTTGTTTTCAATCTGTCACCTGTGGACTTGTTATTGACAAAGTCTGTGTCCTATGTTGTTTTCAATCTGTCACCTGTGGACTTGTTATTGACAAGTCTGTGTCCTATGTTGTTTTCAATCTGTCACCTGTGGACTTGTTATTGACAAAGTCTGTGTCCAATCTGTCACCTGTGGACTTGTTATTGACAAAGTCTGTGTCCTATGTGTTTCAATCTGTCACCTGTGGACTTGTTATTGACAAAAGTCTGTGTCCTATGTTGTTTTCAATCTGTCACCTGTGGACTTGTTATTGACAAAGTCTGTGTCCTATGGTTGTTTTCAATCTGTCACCTGTGGACTTGTTATTGACAAAGTCTGTGTCCTATGTTGTTTTCAATCTGTCACCTGTGGACTTGTTATTGACAAAGTCTGTGTCCTATGTTGTTTTCAATCTGTCACCTGTGGACTTGTTATTGACAAAGTCTGTGTCCTCATGTGTCACCTGTGGACTTGTTATTGACAAAGTCTGTGTCCTATGTTGTTTTCAATCTGTCACCTGTGGACTTGTTATTGACAAAGTCTGTGTCCTATGTTGTTTTCAATCTGTCACCTGTGGACTTGTTATTGACAAAGTCTGTGTCCTATGTTGTTTTCAATCTGTCACCTGTGGACTTGTTATTGAAAAGTCTGTGTCCTATGTTGTTTCAATCTGTCACCTGTGGACTTGTTATTGACAAAGTCTGTGTCCTATGTTGTTTTCAATCTGTCACCTGTGGACTTGTTATTGACAAAGTCTGTGTCCTATGTTGTTTTCAATCTGTCACCTGTGGACTTGTTATTGACAAAGTCTGTGTCCTATGTTGTTTTCAATCTGTCACCTGTGGACTTGTTATTGACAAAGTCTGTGTCCCTATGTTGTTTTCAATCTGTCACCTGTGGACTTGTTATTGACAAAGTCTGTGTCCTATGTTGTTTTCAATCTGTCACCTGTGGACTTGTTATTGACAAAGTCTGTGTCCTATGTTGTTTTCAATCTGTCACCTGTGGACTTGTTATTGACAAAGTCTGTGTCCTATGTTGTTTTCAATCTGTCACCTGTGGACTTGTTATTGACAAAGTCTGTGTCCTATGTTGTTTTCAATCTGTCACCTGTGGACTTGTTATTGACAAAGTCTGTGTCCTATGTTGTTTTCAATCTGTCACCTGTGGACTGTTTATTGACAAAGTCTGTGTCCTATGTTGTTTTCAATCTGTCACCTGTGGACTTGTTATTGACAAAGTCTGTGTCCTATGTTGTTTTCAATCTGTCACCTGTGGACTTGTTATTGACAAAGTCTGTGTCCTATGTTGTTTTCAATCTGTCACCTGTGGAATCTGTCACCTGTTATTGACAAAGTCTGTGTCCTATGTTGTTTTCAATCTGTCACCTGTGGACTTGTTATTGACAAAGTCTGTGTCCTATGTTGTTTTCAATCTGTCACCTGTGGACTTGTTATTGACAAAGTCTGTGTCCTATGTTGTTTTCAATCTCACCTGTGGACTTGTTATTGACAAAGTCTGTGTCCTATGTTGTTTTCAATCTGTCACCTGTGGACTTGTTATTGACAAAGTCTGTGTCCTATGTTGTTTTCAATCTGTCACCTGTGGACTTGTTATTGACAAAGTCTGTGTCCTATGTTGTTTTCAATCTGTCACCTGTGGACTTGTTATTGACAAAGTCTGTGTCCTATGTTGTTTTCAATCTCTCACCTGTGGACTTGTTATTGACAAAGTCTGTGTCCTATGTTGTTTTCAATCTGTCACCTGTGGACTTGTTATTGACAAAGTCTGTGTGTCCTATGTTGTTTTCAATCTGTCACCTGTGGACTTGTTATTGACAAAGTCTGTGTCCTATGTTGTTTTCAATCTGTCACCTGTGGACTGTTATTGACAAAGTCTGTGTCCTATGTTGTTTTCAATCTGTCACCTGTGGACTTGTTATTGACAAAGTCTGTGTCCTATGTTGTTTTCAATCTGTCACCTGTGGACTTGTTATTGACAAAGTCTGTGTCCTATGTTGTTTTCAATCTGTCACCTGTGGACTTGTTATTGACAAAGTCTGTGTCCTATGTTGTTTTCAATCTGTCACCTGTGGACTTGTTTGACAAAGTCTGTGTCCTATGTTGTTTTCAATCTGTCACCTGTGGACTTGTTATTGACAAAGTCTGTGTCCTATGTTGTTTTCAATCTGTCACCTGTGGACTTGTTATTGACAAAGTCTGTGTCCTATGTTGTTTTCAATCTGTCACCTGTGGACTTGTTATTGACAAAGTCTGTGTCCTATGTTGTTTTCAATCTCCTGTGGACTGTTTTCATTGACACTTGTTATTGTCTGTGTCCTATGTTGTTTTCAATCTGTCACCTGTGGACTTGTTATTGACAAAGTCTGTGTCCTATGTTGTTTTCAATCTGTCACCTGTGGACTTGTTATTGACAAAGTCTGTGTCCTATGTTGTTTTCAATCTGTCACCTGTGGACTTGTTATTGACAAAGTCTGTGTCCTATGTTGTTTTCAATCTGTCACCTGTGGACTTGTTATTGACAAAGTCTGTGTCCTATGTTGTTTTCAATCTGTCACCTGTGGACTTGTTATTGACAAAGTCTGTGTCCTATGTTGTTTTCAATCTGTCACCTGTGGACTTGTTATTGACAAAGTCTGTGTCCTATGTTGTTTTCAATCTGTCACCTGTGGACTTGTTATTGACAAAGTCTGTGTCCTATGTTGTTTCAATCTGTCACCTGTGGACTTGTTATTGACAAAGTCTGTGTCCTATGTTGTTTTCAATCTGTCACCTGTGGACTTGTTATTGACAAAGTCTGTGTCCTATGTTGTTTTCAATCTGTCACTGTGGACTTGTTATTGACAAAGTCTGTGTCCTATGTTGTTTTCAATCTGTCACCTGTGGACTTGTTATTGACAAAGTCTGTGTCCTATATGTTGTTTTCAATCTGTCACCTGTGGACTTGTTTATGACAAAGTCTGTGTCCTATGTTGTTTTCAATCTGTCACCTGTGGACTTGTTATTGACAAAGTCTGTGTCCTATGTTGTTTTCAATCTGTCACCTGTGGACTTGTTATTGACAAAGTCTGTGTCCTATGTTGTTTTCAATCTGTCACCTGTGGACTTGTTATTGACAAAGTCTCTGTGTCCTATGTTGTTTTCAATCTGTCACCTGTGGACTTGTTATTGACAAAGTCTGTGTCCTATGTTGTTTTCAATCTATGTTGTTTTCACTGTCACCCTGTGGACTTGTTATTGACAAAGTCTGTGTCCTATGTTGTTTTTCAATCTGTCACCTGTGGACTTGTTATTGACAAAGTCTGTGTCCTATGTTGTTTCAATCTGTCACCTGTGGACTTGTTATTGACAAAGTCTGTGTCCTATGTTGTTTTTCAATCTGTCACCTGTGGACTTGTTATTGACAAAGTCTGTGTCCTGTGTTGTTTTCATCTGTCACCTGTGGACTTGTTATTGACAAAGTCTGTGTCCTATGTTGTTTTCAATCTGTCACCTGTGGACTTGTTATTGACAAAGTCTGTGTCCTATGTCTGTTTTCAATCTGTCACCTGTGGACTTGTTATTGACAAAGTCTGTGTCCTATGTTGTTTTCAATCTGTCACCTGTGGACTTGTTATTGACAAAGTCTGTGTCCTATGTTGTTTTCAATCTGTCACCTGTGGACTTGTGGACTGTGGACTTTATTGACAAAGTCTGTGTCCTATGTTGTTTTCAATCTGTCACCTGTGGACTTGTTATTGACAAAGTCTGTGTGTCCTATGTTGTTTTCAATCTGTCACCTGTGGACTTGTTATTGACAAAGTCTGTGTCCTATGTTGTTTTCAATCTGTCACCTGTGGACTTGTTATTGACAAAGTCTGTGTCCTATGTTGTTTTCAATCTGTCACCTGTGGACTTGTTATTGACAAAGTCTGTGTCCTATGTTGTTTTCAATCTGTCACCTGTGGACTTGTATTGACAAAGTCTGTGTCCTATGTTGTTTTCAATCTGTCACCTGTGGACTTGTTATTGACAAAGTCTGTGTCCTATGTTGTTTTCAATCTGTCACCTGTGGACTTGTTATTGACAAAGTCTGTGTCCTATGTTGTTTTCAATCTGTCACCTGTGGACTTGTTATTGACAAAGTCTGTGTCCTATGTTGTTTTCAATCTGTCACCTGTGGACTTGTTATTGACAAAGTCTGTGTCCTATGTTGTTTTCAATCTGTCACCTGTGGACTTGTTATTGACAAAGTCTGTGTCCTATGTTGTTTTCAATCTGTCACCTGTGGACTTGTTATTGACAAGTCTGTGTGTCTATGTTGTTTTCAATCTCTCACCTGTGGACTTGTTATTGACAAAGTCTGTGTCCTACCTGTGGACTTGTTTTGACAAAGTCTGTCACCTGTTTTCAATCTGTCACCTGTGGACTTATTGACAAAGTCTGTGTCCTATGTTGTTTTCAATCTGTCACCTGTGGACTTGTTATTGACAAAGTCTGTGTGTCCTATGTTGTTTTCAATCTGTCACCTGTGGACTTGTTATTGACAAAGTCTGTGTCCTATGTTGTTTTCAATCTGTCACCTGTGGACTTGTTATTGACAAAGTCTGTGTCCTATGTTGTTTTCAATCTGTCACCTGTGGACTTGTTATTGACAAAGTCTGTGTCCTATGTTGTTTTCAATCTGTCACCTGTGGACTTGTTATGACACAGTCTGTGTCCTATGTTGTTTTCAATCTGTCACCTGTGGACTTGTTATTGACAAAGTCTGTGTCCTATGTTGTTTTCAATCTGTCACCTGTGGACTTGTTATTGACAAGTCTGTGTCCTATGTTGTTTTCAATCTGTCACCTGTGGACTTGTTATTGACAAAGTCTGTGTCCTATGTTGTTTTCAATCTGTCACCTGTGGACTTGTTATTGACAAAGTCTGTGTCTGTCATGTTGTTCTCAATCTGTCACCTGTGGACTTGTTATTGACAAAGTCTGTGTCCTATGTTGTTTTTCAATCTGTCACCTGTGGGACTTGTTATTGACAAAGTCTGTGTCCTATGTTGTTTTCAATCTGTCACCTGTGGACTTGTTATTGACAAAGTCTGTGTCCTATGTTGTTTTCAATCTGTCACCTGTGGACTTGTTATTGACAAAGTCTGTGTCCTATGTTGTTTTCAATCTGTCACCTGTGGACTTGTTATTGACAAAGTCTGTGTCCTATGTTGTTTTCAATCTGTCACCTGTTTATTGACAAATGTGTCCTATGTCACTGTCACCTGTGGACTTGTTATTGACAAAGTCTGTGTCCTATGTTGTTTTCAATCTGTCACCTGTGGACTTGTTATTGACAAAG
Organism: Conus betulinus; assembly: GCA_016801955.1. Lineage (NCBI taxonomy): Eukaryota > Metazoa > Mollusca > Gastropoda > Neogastropoda > Conidae > Conus > Conus betulinus. Next base: position 296,836 of record JADBJO010002570.1, on the reverse strand, counting down.
TCTGTGTCCTATGTTGTTTTCAATCTGTCACCTGTGGACTTGTTATTGACAAAGTCTGTCCTGTGTCCTATGTTGTTTTCAATCTGTCACCTGTGGACTTGTTATTGACAAAGTCTGTGTCCTATGTTGTTTTCAATCTGTCACCTGTGGACTTGTTATTGACAAAGTCTGTGTCCTATGTTGTTTTCAATCTGTCACCTGTGGACTTGTTATTGACAAAGTCTGTGTCCTATGTGTTTTCAATCTGTCACCTGTGGACTTGTTATTGACAAAGTCTGTGTCCTATGTGTTTTTCAATCTGTCACCTGTGGACTTGTTATTGACAAAGTCTGTGTCCTATGTTGTTTTCAATCTGTCACCTGTGGACTTGTTATTGACAAAGTCTGTGTCCTATGTTGTTTTCAATCTGTCACCTGTGGACTTGTTATTGACAAAGTCTGTGTCCTATGTTGTTTTCAATCTGTCACCTGTGGACTTGTTATTGACAAAGTCTGTGTCCTATGTTGTTTTCAATCTGTCACCTGTGGACTTGTTATTGACAAAGTCTGTGTCCTATGTTGTTTCAATCTGTCACCTGTGGACTTGTTATTGACAAAGTCTGTGTCCTATGTTGTTTTCAATCTCACCTGTGGACTTGTTATTGACAAAGTCTGTGTCCTATGTTGTTTTCAAATCTGTCACCTGTGGACTTGTTTATTGACAAAGTCTGTGTCCTATGTTGTTTTCAATCTGTCACCTGGGACTTGTTATTGACAAAGTCTGTGTCCTATGTGTTGTTTTCAATCTGTCACCTGTGGACTTGTTATTGACAAAGTCTGTGTCCTATGTTGTTTTCAATCTGTCACCTTGTTATTGACAAAGTCTGTGTCCTATGTTGTTTTCAATCTGTCACCTGTGGACTTGTTATTGACAAAGTCTGTGTCCTATGTTGTTTTCAATCTGTCACCTGTGGACTTGTTATTGACAAAGTCTGTGTCCTATGTTGTTTTCAAATCTGTCACCTGTGGACTTGTTATTGACAAAGTCTGTGTCCTATGTTGTTTTTCAATCTGTCACCTGTGGACTTGTTATTGACAAAGTCTGTGTCCTATGTTGTTTTCAATCTGTCACCTGTGGACTTGTTATTGACAAAGTCTGTGTCCTATGTTGTTTTCTCTGTCCTATGTTGTTTTGACAATCTGTCACCTGTGGACTTGTGTTATTGACAAAGTCTGTGTCCTATGTTGTTTTCAATCTGTCACCTGTGGACTTGTTATTGACAAAGTCTGACTGTGTCCTCCTATGTTGTTTTCAATCTGTCACAATCTGTCACCTGTGGACTTGTTATTGACAAAGTCTGTGTCCTATGTTGTTTTCAATCTGTCACCTGTGGACTTGTTATTGACAAAGTCTGTGTCCTATGTTGTTTTCAATCTGTCACCTGTGGACTTGTTATTGACAAAGTCTGTGTCCTATGTTGTTTTCAATCTGTCACCTGTGGGACTTGTTATTGACAAAGTCTGTGTCCTATGTTGTTTTCAATCTGTCACCTGTGGACTTGTTATTGACAAAGTCTGTGTCCTATGTTGTTTTCAATCTGTCACCTGTGGACTTGTTATTGACAAAGTCTGTGTCCTATGTTGTTTTCAATCTGTCACCTGTGGACTTGTTATTGACAAAGTCTGTGTCCTATGTTGTTTTCAATCTGTCACCTGTGGACTTGTTATTGACAAAGTCTGTGTCCTATGTTGTTTTCAATCTGTCACCTGTGGACTTGTTATTGACAAAGTCTGTGTCCTATGTTGTTTTTCAATCTGTCACCTGTGGACTTGTTATTGACAAAGTCTGTGTCCTATGTTTTTTTCAATCTGTCACCTGTGGACTTGTTATTGACAAAGTCTGTGTCCTATGTCCTGTTTTTCAATCTGTCACCTGTGGACTTGTTATTGACAAAGTCTGTGTCCTATGTTGTTTTCAATCTGTCACCTGTGGACTGTTTATTGACAAAGTCTGTGTCCTATGTTGTTTTCAATCTGTCACCTGTGGACTTGTTATTGACAAAGTCTGTGTCCTATGTTTTCAATGTTTTCAATCTGTCACCTGTGGACTTGTTATTGACAAAGTCTGTGTCCTATGTTGTTTTCAATCTGTCACCTGTGGACTTGTTATTGACAAAGTCTGTGTCCTATGTTGTTTTCAATCTGTCACCTGTGGACTTGTTATTGACAAAGTCTGTGTCCTATGTTGTTTTCAATCTGTCACCTGTGGACTTGTTATTGACAAAGTCTGTGTCCTATGTTGTTTTTTCAATCTGTCACCTGTGGACTTGTTATTGACAAAGTCTGTGTCCTATGTTGTTTTCAATCTGTCACCTGGGACTTGTTATTGACAAAGTCTGTGTCCTATGTTTTTTTCAATCTGTCACCTGTGGACTTGTTATTGACAAAGTCTGTGTCCTATGTTGTTTCAAATCTGTCACCTGTGGACTTGTTATTGACAAAGTCTGTGTCCTATGTTGTTTTCAATCTGTCACCTGTGACTTGTTATTGACAAAGTCTGTGTCTATGTTTTCAATCTATCACCTGTGGACTTGTTTTGACAAAGTCTGTGTCACCTCTGTCACCTGTGGACTTGTTATTGACAAAGTCTGTGTCCTATGTTGTTTTCAATCTGTCACCTGTGGACTTGTTATTGACAAAGTCTGTGTCCTATGTTGTTTTCAATCTGTCAATCTGTCACCTGTGGACACTTGTTATTGACAAAGTCTGTGGACTCCTATGTTGTTTTCAATCTGTCACCTGTGGACTTGTTATTGACAAAGTCTGTGTCCTATGTTGTTTTCAATCTGTCACCTGTGGACTTGTTATTGACAAAGTCTGTGTCCTATGTTGTTTTCAATCTGTCACCTGTGGACTTGTTATTGACAAAGTCTGTGTCCTATGTTGTTTTCATCTGTCACCTGTGGACTTGTTATTGACAAAGTCTGTGTCCTATGTTGTTTTCAATCTGTCACCTGTGGACTTGTTATTGACAAAGTCTGTGTCCTATGTTGTTTTCAATCTGTCACCTGTGGACTTGTTATTGACAAAGTCTGTGTCCTATGTGGTTTTTCATCTGTCACCTGTGGACTTGTTATTGACAAAGTCTGTGTCCTATGTTGTTTTCAATCTGTCACCTGTGGACTTGTTATTGACAAAGTCTGTGTCCTATGTTGTTTTCAATCTGTCACCTGTGGACTACATCATTTGCCGAAATGCTGCATCCTCTCTCTCTCTCTCTCTCTCTCTCTCTCTCTCTCTCTCTCTCTCTCTCTCTCTCTCTGAAAGTAAATATACAGAAGAGTAATATAATTGTATTCAGAAAAAGGTGGCTATCTGGGAGCAAGAGAACACTGGAATTGTAACGGAATAACTATGCCAGTAGTAAATGTAACATCTATTTTTCATTAAGTTTTAACTTTGCTTGTAAAGATTTTGCGAGTAAAGCAAAGTACGCTGTTTTGTGTATAATGAGGAAACTAGGAATTTGGGGTTTGGATAAAGCTGCAGTCGATTGTGAGGAAGTCCATTTATTTGCCCTGAAGAGGTTTCTTGGTGTTTCAATACAAACGTCCAATGATTTGGTTTATGGGGAAACTAACAGCCACCCAACATACTTGAAATTCCACAGTTAGATGTGTTAGGTACTGTTTAAAACTGATACAAATGAATAATTGTAGATTACCGAAGAAAGCTTACAACATGCTATGTAATCTAGATGCCAGGGGGAAAAATAAACTTGGCCACAAAAATGAGAATTAGATTACATGAACTGGGTTTCGGTTATGCCTGGTTAAATTAAGGAGTGGGAGATGAACCCAATTCCGTGCCTGGCTGGTTGATAGCAGATGGCAAGAATGGAATTCTCACATGAATGATAGTACTAAATTTGATTTGTATAGACACTTTAACTCCTTACACTGTATTCCGAATTACTTGTCAATGAAAATGGACAGACATCTGAAATTTATAGTGACAAGGTTTAGATTTGGAATATCAGATATCTTAGTTCATCATTTTCGTTACAGGCAACATTCCGATTCTGATCTTACATGTCCACTATGTAAAAACGCGTGTGAAAATGAAGTTCATTTTGCATTGCAGTGTACTGGCTTGAGTGATCTTAGAAATGAATTCATTCCTCCTAGTTATTATCGACAACCATCCTTGTTTAGACTCATCTTACTCATGTCTTGCACTAAAGAAAATGTTGAAAAAAAAAGCTTGCATTATACTTATATATAAAGCTTATAAACGCCGGAGCTCAGCATGCTCTTGACTAAGTACTGTTTTTCATTTCTCTGTTCCTGATACGTTTATGTTATCACTTTTTGTACATGTTTAATCCACCCCTTCATAAGGCGCCGTGGCCTGTATTGAATACATCATCCGTATCTCTCTCTCTCTCTCTCTCTCTCTCTCTCTCTCTCTCTCTCTCTCTGCGAACACACACACACACACACACACACACACACACACACACACACACACACATATATATACATTTTTTTTTTTTTTGAGTAGACGTTTGTCAGTTGGATTTGTGTGTGTGTGTGTGTGTGTGTGTGTGTGTGTGTGCGCGCCCGTAATCCTCGTGAGCACGTGCTCATGATGAGAGAAAATCAATAGTATGTTCATTGATAATTACAGATTTTGAGGCTGAAAAGAAAAAAATAAGATGGCTTTGGATGAATTGATATATTTCAAATAATTTCGAGAATTTCTGGATTTAATTCCACAGTCTATCGACAAACTCTAATTCGGAGATCAAATGAAATATAACTTTTTCTCTAGATTTCCTATTGCTGATATACTTTAGCTGAAATCTTTACGGCTTATTTTAGCACAAAACTCCAGCCTTAAGCAATCATTATATGCAAGTTTCTCTGTCTATCACCCTTCCTCCTCTCTCGTATTGACTGCAAGCACCAAATGATTTGATATATGGAGAGACAAATGGATACCCCATTTACATAAATTCTGCAGCCAGGTGTGTTAATGTTCGATACTGGCTAAAGTTGACAAGAATGGATGAGACAAGATTACCTCGAAAAGCACATTGTACCTTGTTCGATTTGGATTCTCACACAATGAAAGAACAACTAAAATCATGTCCATTTATCAATATAAAGCGCTTAACCTACTATCTGTGTCTGTTTCTTAATGTATCAATTTTGATCAGTTATATTGTTTTCCATTTTTGGAACGATGTTTTTGTTGCACCCACTCAATAGGGACAATGCCCTATTATTGAATAAAATATCCGTATCCGTATCCTTCCTCCTCTCTCTCTCTCTCTCTCTCTCTCTCTCTCTCTCTCTCTCTCTCTCTCGATATATAAAACTCTCTCGATATAAATAGATAGACGGACAGATAAACAGATTAATACACAGATATAGATAGATAGACAACTCACTATATTTTCATATATGTATATGTTTATGTATGTGTGTATGGGTGGATCGATGGATGGATGGATGTGTGGATGGATGGATGGATCTATCTATCTATCTATCTATCTATCTGTCTGTCTGTCTGTCTGTCTGTCTGTCTGTCTGTTTGCCTATCCATCTATCTATGCTTATCGGGGACTCTGTAGTCAGACACATCAATCTGAAGAAACTAGAATCACACAGTGACCCTATGTTTAAGATATGTGTGTGCCTGGTCAGTCCCTTGTGCATCTTATCCAGTGGCTGCAAGTTTTAATGAGTCGTGATCACGTGAAGACTTTGATAGTGCATGTGGGTGTACACGACTGCCCAGCAGGACCCATCGCTGCGAACGACTGGCGTGACCTACTATCCTTGTGTAAAAGGCGTTTCCCTGCAGCTTACATAGCCCTAAGTTCAATTATCCCTGCCCGTGGTCGTCACCAATTGAACAATACTATTGTCCCTTCTAACAAAACTCTGTATGCCACCTGTACAAGTATGCAGGTGGATCTGATTGACAATTCCAGCTCCTTCGTGACCCGAAACAGTGCTCCCCGCCAGGCCCTATATAGGGACTCTACCCACACAAGCATGAGAGGAACAGTATGCCTGGCAGCAAATTTCAAAAGGGTTCTTCCTCAGACGACTGGCCGCAACACTGAAGGCGTTTTCAATGATTTAGGTCATTCTAATAACGCCCATTATGTCCCTAGAAATGTTCTGAGATCCTGCGATGTCCCAAACAATGGATATAGAAATTCTGGCCCAATGCTCAAACACCATCTAAAACATTATGGCCATTTTAGAAATGCAGGTTTCCCTCTTGTATCATCAGCAGGTGAGTTCCCCCTATTACCGTCCCGTACTTACCACCAGGGCAGCTCCCTAAGCCATGGTGTTGATCACCAAACCTCACCCCAGATTATGTAACCAATGACCGGGGCAAAATGCCATACACTCGTCATAATCATTTAGATCAGGGTATGTCTTCATGTCCCCCTCCCATCTTTCCTCCAGTTCCTCCCCAACTTTCTTCCCCACTCGTATACCCCAGCTACTACCCCAAACTACCCCAACGACCTTCTCTAGTGCCCCCTTTCCCCACTCCCCCTGTTCCTTATCCAGTACCTGGCCAACGGTTCCCAGCAGGTCAATCTCAGCCCCCTTTCCTCTTGGGTTCAACCCTTCCCTTTGTCCTTCCTCCGTCAAAGAGCAGTCATGAGGATGGCTGTTACTGGTCTGCAGTCAACCCTGCTAGTCACTGTGCCCAGCAACTCATCACCCTGGCCTCTCAACTGATTATCCAGCGTGACCAGCACAGACCTATTTCCTGAGAAAGAGAGTGAGAGAGAGTGAGAGGGAGGGGGAGAGTGAGTGAGAGAGGGAGAGAGGGAGGTGGGAGGGGGGGAGAGAGAGAAAGATAGAGTATGTCAACTTAGGCCCTCATTCTGCTCGGAGACAGGACATTAACTTTTGAATGATATTTAGGACACCCAGTGTTGGAGATAGTTCTTTTCTCTGGCTGTATGAGACTTGTATCTTTGTGATATAGTGTACCCGGGTTTGTTGGCTTAATTGCTGTGGTTTCGTTCTTTAAGACTGTTGTTTATTGTTTGCCATGAATTGCCAATTGATTTACAGTGTACCCAGGTGTTTGTGTACATACTTTGTTGTTTATTAGTCGAACTTTATAGACTTGAAGTAACTTATCGTTGGTTTATTTTGTCTTCCCATCGATAGTATGACGAACGATTCTGGTGTCCACAGTCGTAACAAATGGCTGATCAAAGCAGGACTAAAAGTTAGCTATCTTAATGCGTGTCATCTCCTTAATAAACTGTGTGATGTGCCTTCTATGCTTCTTAACTCAGATGACCATTTTCACTGCTTCGGGGTTTTCGGAATCTCGATGAACTAATTTAGTCTCGGATGATTTACTCATGATTCCAAGATATAGTCTCTTTAGGAAAGATGCCAACAGTAAATTAGATACAGGTCTAGTTTGCTACATTCATCATACGATTAACTATAAACATATTAATACTTTTGACAAACACAACATCTAATGCTTATGGATAGAGATACGTTTAAAAGGAACTAAGCCAATCATAGTAGGATTTCTATATAGGAACCCGGATGAACGGGTGGGGGTGATTTGACCGCTTCCAGTTCACGATGGACGAAGTTGCTGTTCATTCAACTGATATTATCTTACTCGGTGACTTTAATACAGACTTGCTCAAACCTTACGATAAATGGAGAAATATATTTACGAGTCTTATAAATTTGTTCAGTTAGTTAATACTCTGACCAGAATAACTTCACTATCTGAAACGCTCATTGATCACATCTATGTGAATAGCCCTGGGAATATCATCAAATCTTCCGTTCCTGTTTATGGTTTAAGTGATCACTTTCCAATATGTTTAACGTGGTCTAAAAAAGGTATTAAAATCCCCAAATTCAGACATAAGTATATATCCTTTTCGTAGTTATAAAGATTTTGTCTCTAATGAATTCCTATGTGATTTGTGCATTGCAGATTTCTCTAATGTTTTCCAGCATACAGACCCTGATAAAGCGCTTCAAGATTGGTATGATACTTTTTATATATTGTTTATGATAAACATGTTCCCTGTAAGACCAAACGTGTTAAACCCAAGGGTAAGCCACCATGGCTGAACTCTGACATTGTCGCTGAAATCAAATTGCGTGATACCTTATTAGAGTCAACTGGTAAAGATTCTAACTTTAAGAAACAACGAAATAAGGTAACATCAATGAAAAGATATGCTCGTAAGAAGTATTTTTCTGATCGTATATCGTCTAAGAAAGATACAAAACAGATTTGGAAAGCTATGATTGACAGGTAAATCGTCTAAGCCAAACAGCTCCTTTATCAATAGACTTATCTGCGGAATATCTTAATAAACATTTCACTTCTATAGCAGAAAAAAAAAAAACTGTTAAGGTTAATCGTTCGAAAGACACAACGATCTGTTGGCTCTAAAGGAATATTGTGCCTCCAAACGATTAGATAACAATTTTAATTTCAAATTCATTAGTGTGTATGAGGGATACCAAGAGCTCAACTTACTGAAACAGTCTTCATGCAGAGGTTTAGATAATATTGATAATAAAATTTTGAAAATCTCCTCACCTATCATTGCTGACAGTCTTACTTACATTTACAAACTTGTATATAGAGAAATGTTACTACCCTCAAGCGTTCAAAAATGCAAAGGTATTGCCTTTATTCAAGTCAGGTGACTCAAACGACTCTTCAAATTACAGGCCCATATCAATTGTATCCAATTTATCTAAACCTTTGGAAAAAACATCTCATACGAAATATGCAGGCGCATTTAATTATAAATGATCTTCTTAATCCTAATCAAAGTGGCTTCAGAGAAAATCACTCCTGCCACACCGTACTAACAAGCCCTATTGAACAGTGGCATTCTAACATGAATAATAATCTTCTTACAGGTACTGTTTTCGGTGATTTTGCTAATGCTTCTGATGTGATTGACCATGATCTTCTCCTTAGAAAACTAAAATTGTATGGGCTATCTGTAAAATCTGTCACTCTCATTTCTTCCTTCTTAACAAATAGAAGACAGATTGTTTTTCAGGATTCTGCATCGTCAACCTCTATGCCAATAAATTCTGGTGTACCCCAAGGCTCTGTCCTTGGGCCTATTTTATTTACAATCTACATTAACGATCTTCCGTTGCATGTCTCCTCTTCGTGCAACTCTTTGCTGACGACACTACTCTCCACAATACAGGTGCAATTGCATACATTGTAGTAAACAACCTTCAGAGCAATATTATTAAACTTAGTGACTGGACAGAACTTAATAGTATAGCACTTCATCCAAAGAAATCTAAATTTATATTAATTACAACACGTCAAAAGCGACAGAATATTAAAAGTATATTAAAAACATTGACCGTTTATGAACAAACCAAATCACTTGGTATAACCATTGACAATAATTTATCCTGGTCGAATCATATTACAACTTTTATCAAAGAAAAAATCAAACAAAAAATTTTCAACTCTGTACAATTAAACATTTTTTGGATCAGCATACTCGTAAATTATTTTTTCATGCTTACATTCAGACTGATCTTGACTATGCCCCAACCTGCTGGGATTCAGCTTGTAAAAGTACCTTAAAACTTTTGGAGAGACTATATAAACGATCTCTTAAACTTATACTTCTTAAATCGTCTCTAGAATTAAATCATTATGAGGAATTAAACATTTTTCCATTCCATCAGAAATGTTTATTCATGTATAAGATTATGAATAACCTTGCACCAGATTATTTACATGAACATT
>JADBJO010002570.1:274533-282033 GCA_016801955.1 Conus betulinus | reverse complement strand
GGAGGTTAGAGTGGTTAGAATGAACAGACGTGTCATCCGCGAACAGCTCGCAGGAACCTTTTATGTGTAAGGGTAGATCGTTTACGTAGAGTAGAAAAAAAGAAGAGGACCAAGAACTGATCCCTGTGGTACACCGTATTTTTGTCGTAAAAAATGGACTGCTTGTTACGTAAGAAGACTGTATGCTGACGGTCAGTAAGAAACGATTTTATTAGTAAAAAAGGGCGTTATTATCAGAGAATTTGTAAAGTACCAGTTTTTTCAGTAGTAATGTATGGTCTATAACATCGAATGCTTTTGCAAAATCAACGAACAAAACTCCAGTAAATTTCAATCATCAATATTGGTTAACCATTGATCAACGAGGTTTGATAGTGCTGTGTGGCAAGAGTGGTTAGCTCTAAATCCAGACTGGCTGGGATGAAGCAAATCGTACTTTGAGATATGAGACATGGCATGTTTGTTAATATGTTTTTCTAAATGGTTTGGAGAGAACAGAAAAAGTGAAATGGGTCTATAATTAGAAGGATCAGTTTTATCGCCAGAGATTTGTAGATTGGTATTATCTTAGCTTGCTTGAGAATATTTGGAAAGTAACATTTATCTATACAAAGGTTATATAGAAAAGTCAAGGAGTCGCAATGAGAGGGGCACTGAGTTTCAAAATCTTCCCATCTAAGTCGTCAAGACCACGTGTACCTGTCTGTTTCATATGCACAAGATAGAAGTAAACATCGTATAACTTTATAGGGGGAATAACTAATTCTGATTTAATCGCTTTAGACTCACTGTAATCGATCAAGAGTTTTAGGTCATTGGCTTTCGAGTCATCGTGTTTCACAGTTTGATCAGCAAATATTAGAAAAAATGATGGTTTAGAGTATCAGCAGATATATCACTCGGAATTGTGTAGGTTTTATCAAAAGATTCTTGTGTGAGAGAGTGTTTATGGCCTTCCAAATTGGTTTAGAGTTATTTTTAGAGTTGTTATAAAACTAGGTTTCTAAAATATTTCTGTTTTGAACTGCGTAGCATAGATGTAACTTTATTTCTTTGTTTCTTAAACTGATCAAACTGTTTATTTTTTAATAAAGTATTTCTTAACCATATAGCTTCTTGAATTTCATCTGTAAGCCACGGGGGGTTTGGGGGATGTTTAACTCTTTTGGTTTTAAACGGAGCGTGTTTGTTGTAAAATCTCTATAAAGGTTCTGTGCCAAAATTCAAAGGCTTCATCAGGGTTAGTGTATTGATAAACTTGAGATAATGATGAATGGGCTAAGTCAAATAAGAAAGAATCCCGATTAAAGTCGGCAAATGATCTATATGTGATAACTTTATGTCCAGTTTTAGGAATTTTTGTACCTTTCTTTAACCAAGTGACACATACAGGTAAATGATCACTGTAGCCACAATGTGGAGGGCATATTTCAATGATGTTTTGTTTTGTGTTAGCATAGATGTGATCTATTAAAGTTGCAGAGGTTGGGGGTAATACGTGTTGGTGAATCAATTAACTGAGACAGGCCTAAATTACTGCACGTTACATTCCATCGATTATTGATCTTTAGGAGGTCTATATTAAAATCACCCAGAAGAATAGTTTCGTTTCCAGCAAGTAAAACAGCTTCCATCATGTCGTTAAATTTATCATGCCAGTCAAGGCATTCTGCGGGGTTTCTGTATAAGAATCCTACTAAGATTGGTTTGTTTTTTCTTTATATTGACTTCGACCCAGATTGATTCAATACCGTAACATTCAAAAGAAATTAATTCGTTGACCACCTAAGAGACTGACTTGAATAAAGTATTAGGCCAGTTTGCATTGGGAGAGTAGGGTCAAGGCGAATATGATTGTAACCAGGTACTGAAACGTCAGTGTTAGGAATATGTTTAGTTAATCTAGATTCAGCACAGCAGAATAGGTGGAACTGCTTTCCGGAATTATAAAGTATGGAAGACAGTTCATCACGTTTGTTAATCAATCTATTAATTTTTAAAATCCCAATTCTCTGAGACCTTCCTTAGAAGGCCACGTGTTCACTGTGGACATTGGTAAAAGAGGAATCAATAAAAGGAATTGGAACAAAAAAATCACAAGTACAGAATGACATGTCTACAAATACAGTTTAAAGGATGATAAATAAATGCGAAATAGAGCAACTCGACAAAGAAATCACAATTCAAGTGTGTATCACACACGGCACCAAGAAAAATAATTAAGCAAAACCGTTGCCAAAATACACACAAAACAAATGAGATAAAGTAAATGAATAATCAACAGGTAAACAGTAAGAAGGTAAATTAGAAAACCGTAAGAAAGTGGAAAATCGTTATCAGATTTCTAAGACTAAATAAAATAAAATCAATATCAAAACTACAAAGGGGGCGTCACCACTGCAAGTCGCCCAGGAACTAGAATCAATCAGTAAATACACACAAATGGAATATGGTATGGTATACACACAAATGGAATAGTGCAACTCGATAAAAAAATCACAAATCAAGTGTATTCCACACACGGGACCAAGAAAATAATAAGCAAAACCGTTCCAAAAACACACACAAAACGAATTGAGATAAAGTAAATAAATAATCAATAGGTAAACAGTAAGAAGTAAATTAGAAAACCGTAAAAAAATGGTAAATCGTTATCAGATTTCTACTGAAGACTAAATGGAATAATATCAATATCAAAACTACAAAGGGAGCGTCACCACTGCAAGTCGCCCGGGAACTAGAATCAATCAGTAAATACACACAAATGGAATACGGTATGTACATCGAATCTTCAAGATTCAATATTCTAAGGAAGATCAACCACAAGTTTGAGAACCACTCATAATTTGGAGTTAGGCAACTGAAACACGGATCTCTCTCTCTCACGGATCTCTCTCTCTCTCTCTCTCTCTCTCTCTCTCTCTCTCTCTCTCTCTCTCACTCACACACACACACACACACACACACACACACACACACACACACACACACACACACACATACATGCGCGCACACATTCAGAATAACACACACACACACACACACACACACACACACACACACACACACACACACACACATGTGTGTGCGTGCGCGCGTGCGCGCGGCGTACGCATTAGCATAAACGCCCTTAAACACTGCTTGCAGACACATACACACACATAGAAGAGTGATTTTCATGACGTGTGTATATTGCTGTTTAGTGCCATGTCAATCTCTGCTATTGGTAGTGTTGAATGTTCAACATTTGGGAAGTCATCATGTTTAATAAATGTAAATAACGATTCATGTCACTTATAGGAGGGATGTGATGGGCATTGGGCAAAATGTTCATGTGACGAGGGGCTGAAAAGGCATCAGGATTCAGACCATAATACTGTGACCCTGAGTCAATGCCAGTGTACATTCGAGGGGTGGGCTGTCTGTGTGGGGATGGGTGAGGGGCAGGGGATTCGTAAGGGTCCGGACTAAAATACGATGCCCCCGACTCTGTGCCAGAGTTGACACGGCGGTGGGCAGTTTGTGGGGAGGTGGGGTTCTGGCTGGGAGGGGCGATATTGAGTGTTGGTTTGTTTTATCAAAGAGGGGAAATGTTGCACTGACTGTATTGGGGGTACACCATTATCCATAGTTCGGCCACTGTTATAGCCAAGATCTTCCTGGTGTTGGGAGAACACATGGCTATAACCAGAGGTCTGGTTTGGGTCTAGTGGACTGTGATCCGCAGTAGAATTGGAATGCACACCACTTTGAGTAATATTACCAGTATGGATGTTAGGACTGAATAAGTTTCGGGGATCAGGATCATGCATATTGGTAGAATATGGGAAAAGGTGAGGAGGGCAGGGATTATACCGGGTATCACGGGTTTTGTTGGTAGGTTGGGAGGAGCGGGGAATGCGGTGGGAAGAGGAATACATTTTCCGTTCAGTAGACATGTCAGATGGAAAGTCTTACATTGCCAGGACTGGATCTGAACTGAAACTCTCTCGTGGCTGATCCCGTTCTCTTTGGTTGTCTCTGAGCAGAGGCAGTGTGTGCACCAGCCAGTTCAAGATAGTTCGCTTGAATCTTGAAGCCAACTGGGCTGTACCTTTAAGACTGGGGGGTAAGGTCTTGGTACATGATAAGCTTTGGAGCACCAGAGGCTGCGACAAAAACATCAGTGTTATCCAGAAGGGTGATTTTGGAATCATAGCAAGCTTGTTTGAAATTCCAATTTGACAGGAAAACAAAATTGTTGAGATTGTGCCTGCCTTTTGCAGGAATTACGGAGCTTAATGCTAGTTTGGAAGCTGGAAAAACTTGATGGCACAGGTTTATTAATTGCGTCCACTGTTGAACGGAAACCTGTTCAGAGGAGCAGTCAATGATGCCAACATGAATGATCAGCGCTTTAATTTTATGATTAGTAGGTTGGCGAATAAGCCATTGTTTCAAATCATAGGTAGATATGCCTGAGACACATATTTTAAACAAATTATATGTGCGCAGTGCTAATCTCTTTGGGTCCAAAAACTTTAAGAGGAGTCACCGATTAAAAGTGCAGTTGCTCGATCATTAACTGAAATTGTGTTTAAAATGTCACGAGGACAGAGGTCCGGACTTGTTTTCTCAGGAGATGGAGAACGTCTCTTGTCACTATCAGCATCGTTGTGTTTCTGAGCGTTATTATCACTGGGTGTCATGATATATGAGTTTCTCACGGACAAAGGGTCAAACATATTACTGACGGGAATAGCGTAGTCAGTAGTGATGGGAACTGTAGGGGGATCTTCTTTACAAATGTCAGGTCGGGCAGGAAGATCAGTTGAAATCAGAGTGTGAAGCAACAGGGTCGTTCACTTCACAAGGCCTGTTGCCGATATCAGCTGGGTCAGCCTCAGATGTGGGGCACTGTCCTTGTGAGGCAGGGGGTCTGCTCTCCATACAGCTGGTGTCACTGCAGTGGTCGGATCGATGCACCACGGGTGCAGACGACTGTCGTGGTGAGGCAGGCGGTCTGCTCTCCATACAGCTGGAGTCACTGCAGTGGTCGGATCGATGCACCACGGGTGCAGACGACGACTGTCGTGGTGAGGTAGGGGGTCTGTTCTCTACACTGCCGGTGTCGCTAGGGTGCACAGCTGGCTGAACCTCAGATGTGGAGGACTGGACAATTTGTTGGGGCATGATGACACTCTCCACACAACTGGAGTCTCCACAGTGGTCAGTGGAATGCTGTACAGGGACACAGGGAGTAGCCAGATGGGATTGTGGGTTATACGGGTTACTGTCCGAGCAGTTGTTGCTTGAGAGTTGGTGGGAGTAAGATGATTGGCTGTGGTGTGTGATCTATGTGATACTGAGTCTTCACTGTTATGCTGTGTACTGGTGTCGACTGCTGACTTTTTGGATTTCAGGATTTTCATTTCTGAACGCAAGCTGCTAAGTTGGGACTTGAATGACTGGTTCTCTTTTGTTAAAACATCTAAGGAATCACTTAATTGAGATATTTTGATTTCGAGATCGTCAATTCTCGAGTAGATGGAGTCCCTACTGGACTTGATGAAAGTTTTTAGTTCATTCTTTGTTGCTGTTTTTTGCGTCCTCAATCAATGACACGATTGAGTGTTTCAGATCTTGTTGGGATGCACCCAAATCATCCATTACTTCTCTGAGTTGGGATTGTTGCCTGCATAAGTGGACAAGGGGACTCAAGACTTTGTTTTTGGTTTGCCGAAGGCAAAGTGTGCGTCTGCGGAGTTTTTTTACTTTTTGAGCCAGAGGCGTTGACTTGAATTTCTCTGGTTCCATGTCAGCGGGAAAGAGTGACGCTAATGCTGGGGATGGGGTGGGCGGGTGCAGGACAACTTGCTGACGAGACTTCGGACAGGACAGAATCAGTGAACCGTCACTGACTGAACAGGGTGGGGATAAACAAGAAGCAGGTGAAGCAGTATCTTCTTCACTGGCTGTTGCTGGCTCTCCGTGGGGACTTGTCTCATGCAAGGGCTCGGTCGCAGCTGCTGACTGACAGTGGGGGATCCATGGTGAAGGTGGTGAGGGTTGACAGGTTCATGGTAGAGGTGGTCAGGGTTGTCAGGTCCATGGTGGAGGTGGTCAGGGTTGCAGGGCCAAGCAGGTGGATGAAGGTCAAGGGGATGCTAAGTACGGACGAGGTTAGACTTTCGATGTCCTTGTCGAGCAGAAATGTACTCACAGGATGTTTCAGTCTTTCACATTCTTCTTGACCCCAGAGGGTGCAGTCTCTTCTTTGGGCAAGAAGAGTGCCCGACATTTGAGAAGTCTTGAAATATAGAGTAATAGTAATTCTTTCAGATGTATTCCAGAAGACACGTATAGTAGTTTTGGCGAGTTCAGTTGGAAGTCCTTGGATCCATAGCACAGATGGAAAGGGTATCGATTCATCATTATAATCAAAATCAGTGACTTGTAGTTTCACACAACTATCATAGATGGCTGAGTAACGGTAGAGAAGGATATTCCACCAGACGCACAGTTCATCTTCTCCACACCAAAAGATCTTCTGGATTAAGTCAGCGGTGTCGATCAGTTTGTTTCCATTTGAAACTGTATTAATTACATGTGTCTGTGGCGAATCGTTCGAGTTTGAAACTGGATCAGTTCCGTGTGCCTGTGGCTTATCATTGGGGGGCACTGTTCAGACATGACACAGGTTAAAAACACGGACTCACGCTACACATACACGCACGTGCCCGCAGTGCCATACTCCGATGTTCAAGCACAGGCCATCATTTACAGATCATTGATCACACACATGGCCACGGTCACAGGGCGAAACTTTTCACTCACTGTTGCACGGGATACACACCTCCTATTCAGGAATCCAGAGTATGAACTGTTTTGATTTTCCACTTCTTTAGTTAGTTAAGTATCAAAAATAAAATTAATTATCACAAGATTCCAAAACGATTGGAGGAATCAAACGATGTCAGCAAATGCACAGCACCTTCCTACAACTTCTTGCAAGAACCCGCATCCGTACGTCAACTGGAAGCCGGGGAATCGTGGAAAACCTGAGAACAACATGAAGAGTGCGACTGTCTTCGACTGCGACCCGCGAGACAGAGAGAGAGAGAGAATACAAATACCGTTAATGCATTCACTATACACCAAAGCCTACTGAAAAGATGATGATGATGATGATGATGATGAGAGAGAGAGAGAGAGAGAGAGAGAGAGAGAGAGAGAGAGAGAGAGAGAGAGTTGCGTGATCTTGAATTTTAACCAGAACTGTTTCGCACCTTCAGTCCATTGTTAGGTTCATATTCATCTGACTGAACCAGCTGCAATTCATTGTTAGTTTCATATTCATCTGACTGAACCAGCTGCAGTCCATTGTTAGGTTCATATGCATCTGACTGAACCAGCTGCAGTCCATTGTTAGGTTCATATGCATCTGACTGAACCAGCTGCAGTCCATTGTTAGGTTCATACTCATGCGACTGAACCAGCTGCAGTTCATTGTTAGGTTCA
>JADBJO010002570.1:257033-269533 GCA_016801955.1 Conus betulinus | reverse complement strand
TTTTATTTTTTTTCTTTTTTTTTATAATTATTTTTTTTAATGAAATAGAATCTCATTCACTCGAAACGCTCCTTCGCAAACGCATTTAGCTAACATATATCTATCCAACATGCAAACACGAGACTCGAGTATTCATTACTGCGTAAAAAAAAAAAAAAAAAAAAAAATACATTCAATTTTGATTTCAAACAAACGAAAGAGCGAAGCAAACGAATGAAGCAACAACAACAACAACAACAACAAAGCAACAACAGCGAACAACAACAACAACAACAGCAAAACTACCACCACTAACATTAAAGAACAACTGCACTACCTGCTACAACAACAATAACCCAAACAGCTGTTTGTGGGGGAAACATAGCGAATCGTCATTTGCATGAGAAATCCCAACATATGCTTGACTCTCATTTGGCCTCATGGTCATTACAGAGATATTTGCGATGTTCAGATGTGACTGAGTTAGATCAAAGGAAGTATATAACTCTTTTACTCAAGACTTTAAAATGCGCACTGAAAGTAGTGAGCCAGTTTGTTGATACCTGTAATGTCTTGACTCTATGCGTTCGGTGGTCAGTGTCTACTGCGAACTCGACAAAGCAAATGGGATTCTGATTGTTTTGATGACTCTGAAGAAACCAATAATTGGACTGAGGGAGGAAATCACTTTAGATCGAAACTGGAAGTAAGAAAGAAAGTCTCATCTCACCAGCTTAGACGGTACGGGTTAATTTATGCTCAAGTGATACAAAGTGAACAATCTTGTCCTGACACTTACATTTGTTGTAAAGCCGAGCAGCTGTACTGCATCTCTGTCTACACAAGAAGCAATGGCTTTCATGACTGTGTTTATGGAGAAGGTGAACAAGACAGTCAGATACTGTTCTACCCATATTGTTATCACTGGTCTGTTTTCAGCATTTGCTTGTATCAAGATCACCTCTGTCATGGTCTAAGTCAGTGCCCACAACAGAAGGAAGAACAGATATGTGGTATAACGTGCCCTGTTCACTATGTCCTGATTACTCTTAAACATGTAGAAACACCGATGTTTAATTCATTATTTCTGTCAAGCTTATCAATGTGTAGTTTATGGAGTTTGCCAAACACTCTCTTGAACTCTTGATGCAGCCGACTTCGTGGGGCCACCTAACTAAAACCTGTATCCATAGCAAACAACTGTTTGTTGTAGATGTCCAACAAGATGCAAAAACATACTGCTGTTCCCTCTTACGAAGAAATATATAGAATATCCACATAACATACTCACACCTTAATGTAATAGTGTCCCTACCTTTGTGCAAAAAAAAAAAACAGTAGTTTCTTCTTTTTATCATTGACAACACTGGGCCAGGTGACTTTAAAATATGACACACATCGCTGAACCAGACATACACAGCATTCCATCCAGCAGCCTTCCCCTGGATTTGTTTTCAATGTCGCGTCATTGAAAAATAGTAATATCTTCAGACTACATGTTTTATTGCGATAACCGGTTTCCTGAAACTGGGGAAACTCAACGTACATATATAATGCACCTCTTTGTGGGGGAAAAATGGTGTTTGAATTATGTGCAATGTTCTTTTGGTTAACACATGCATCTGCTACTACCGTGGAACGTTTGATTTCTTTAACAGTGGCACCATCCACGAGGTCATATTTGAAACAACCAGTACCCATTCGCGTAGAGCGGATCTCGTCGTATGAATTCATGTTGGCATTGCGTTAGTATTCCTTTTTTTTTTTTTCATAATAATGGTCAATACACTCATTATAAACAAATGTGGATGAAAGGTCCGACTTGCGAGCTGGATCGTTTTCTTTTCCACCTGTCATGTGAAGTATCCGTTTTAATGATCTTGTTCATCACTGTCATGTGACGTAGCCTCACATCAAGGCATGTGACGCTCCATCACGTGTAGTCTAGTGATATGAATCATTTGCCCCATGCCACAATTAAAAAGGAAAAATATTCATGTTGTTTGACTTGTGCAGTGGGCGTTCCCAATAATTGTAAGGATACTCAGTGAAATAAACAATGGTGGTCATTGGGTGAAAGTAACCACTGAGAAATAGTTAATAAAGGGCTGGTAAAGTGCTGGTCATGTGTTTTGAACACTGAGTATTTCACTAGGGAGAGGGAGGAAAGAATTAGTTTTAGCCCAGGAGATGGCCTAAAGACTCGAACCTGTCAGGACGTTGGTCAAGGGGTCCTCACCACTGACCAGTCATTACCAGCCCTTCACCCCTCACCCCGTCAGCTATTCCTCCTCTGATGCTGCGACGGCATCTGTTCTCTTAAGTGCTGAGACGGCTGTGTAACGATGGCCATGGTGTGCGGAACACACCGACAGTTCAGCCCCAGCAATTGAAGACCCCAGGTAGAGGAGTCGGATCTCATCGGTTCCCCAGTGACAGGAGAGTTCAAGGGGTCAGCACGTTTTCTGATGCAGGTATGGCATCATGAATGCATGAGTGATTTATTCTCCTGGTCTGGATCTTGGGCCAATGTTGTGTTAAAGGCCATAACTTCATAATCTTGGAGAATGAGGGGTATTCTTTCTTCGGCAAGAAGAAGGAATGTTGTAAGAATTTACTGATATTAGTTCGTAACTTGATTTATCTCTCATTGTGAGGAGAGAGAGAGAGAGAGAGAGAGAGAGAGAGAGAGAGAGAGAGAGAGAGAGAGAGTTATAGAATGTGCTTATTAATGTTCGATTCATGTAGTAAAGTGTTTTCCCCCGGAGGAGAGGGGGAGAAGAAAAAAACATTTGGTAGTGCGCCTTTTGGTTGACCAGAGGGATTGCGTGTGCGTATGGAGTAAATGCTGTCATGAATGCATGTGTGCAAGAGTGACAGTGTGACAGTGGTGACCCCGACGTAGCTACCATTGTTTTTTTGTCCTCCCTGGGAAAGAAAGAAAAAAGACAGATTTCTATCTGTGCCTGGGAAAAGGAAAGAGATCTATTTTCATGTTAAAAAAAAAAAAAAAAAAAAAAAAAAAAAAAAAATTGATTTGTACCGTCAAGGGTTTGAGGGAAGGAAAAAGAAATCAGTTAAATATTTATTGCCTATAATGTTTGCACTTGTTTTCTTTTCTATTTGTGTGGCTGAATTATTTTGTTTTTAGTGCGAGTTGGGACTTCTCTCTTCTTTCTGACTCAGAGTTTTGCTAGTGTTTTTTTTTTTTTTTGTCTTTGTTCGTTTTTTTTTTTTTTTTTTTTTTTTTTTTATTTTATTTTATTTTTCTCTCCCTAATCCCCCCCCCCCCCCCCCCCCCGGTGAACCCCACCGCATTTTGCTACCTTGAGCGACTAGTTCAAGAGTGGGAGCAGCCGTGATCATCCCTATATATCCTTTTCCCAGATCGGTGACCCCTACCACCTCTCGCTACATTGAGCGATTAGTTCAAGGAGCGGGACCAGCCGTGATCGCTCCTCATTAGGTTTATTTGTTGTTGTTGTTGTTGTTGTTGTTGTTGTTGTTTTTCTTTCTCTGTCCTATCGTTTCATTTCAAATAGTCCCCTCTTCCCAGAGTTCGAATCGACCTTGCCTCCTTCAACAGGACAGAGGTTGACAAGTACGGGGAAAACTTCTAATAAATATTTTCTTTTGATTATCAGTCTTGTGTGTGTGTGTGTGTGTGTGTGTGTGTGTGTGTGTGTGTGATATTTCTTTTGCGTTTGAGTGATTGAGCCTTTATTGATTAATCATTATCTTGTATTATTACTATAGTGTTGTGTATATTCACGGGAGACAGTGACCACTAGGGTGCGGTCTGAGGGCTTCTTTTGCTTTTCTTGATTTCATCTCACTATCACGAACCTGTGTATCCTGTCATTTCCTTTTCACCCCCTTTTTCAAAACCTCTAAATCTTCTCTTCAATAAGCTCCTATCTAGTTTTCTTTTCAACATTTTCATCTTTTAGGTAAGATTTCCACTAGTTTGTGTTTCTCCCTCTCCTTTTAATTGTTTGTGATTCCATTTGTTTTGTAAATTCATTTTCATTTATCGTATAAGGCGATACATTTGATATTTTAATTCATTGAATATAAATAAGAAAGAAAGACTGACAACCAGAACATTTAAAACTTTATAAAGAATTTATTTCAAAAAAAAAAAACAAAACAAAACAAAACTTAAGTATTATGTTTTTTCCTTTCTTTCTTAGGAAAAACACAGAGATTACCATTGAACTTCATTTAAAAAAAGTCCAAATTAATAGCTGTTTTCAAAAACAAAATTACTTTCGGAAAAATACATTCCTTGGGTTTCATATCTACCCTGTTTCAGTAAGCTGTTTTCTGTTTACACCGGAAAAATTGAATTCTTTGTTTGTATATATTATAATAAGTGTGTTTTTGTGAAACATATAACACCATCATATACCGCGTTATTTTTTTTCATACTTAGAAATTGTTTTGTGTTTATATCTGTTGACGGTTCATTATGGAAGATTTTGATAAATATGTTCAACAAGCGGAATGCTTGGGTTTTGATGGAGAAAAAACTTACCAAATATGTGCAACAATGTATAGTTAGGGAAGACAGGCTAAGAGAGAGAGAAGAAAATCAAAGGAAACTAGAACTAGAGTTTGAAGAAAAAAAGACTACAGAGGGAATCTGAATCTAAAGAAGAAAAGACTACAGAGGGAATTTGAAGAATAAAAAAAGACTACAGAGGGAATCTGAAGATAAAGAACGTCAATTTAAGTAGAGGCAGTTGGAATTAGAGAGCGATGCTGAAATTAAAAGATTACAGGCATCAAGAGAACCTCCACCAGCTCCACCAGTCAGTTCCGTAAGCACGCCTCAACCAAAAAAAAGCATACATTCCAAAGGTACCGCCTCTGGAGGAAAAAAACGGATGACATCGATAGTTTTCTTTTCTGATTTGAAAGTCACGCAACGACTTGTGGTTGGCCAAAGGGAAAGTGGACATTGTATATTACGTCATTGTTTAAGCGTAGCGCTTTGGCACTGTACCACACACTCACTGCGAAACAAAATTTAACTTGGGATCAATTGAAGGAAGAACTCCTCAAGACAATTCAATGTTCTGCCGATCGTTTTCGCGAACGTTTCCGTTCTGTGCGCCCTGACAAAGGAGAATCGTTTCCGTCGTTTTTAATTCGCATGAGTCATTGCTTATATCAAGGGATCGATTTATCAACCCCCCCCCCCCCCCCCCCCCCCCCCCCCCCCCCCCCAAAAAAAAAAAAAAACTTTCCATCACTGCGAGATCTCCTTGGAGAACAACTTTTCCAGAGCGTGAGTAAAGATCTGTCCACTTTCCTTAAAGAAAGGCTATTTGAAAGCGTTGAGGAAATGTGTCAGATGGCTGATCAGTATTGCATCGCTCACCCGGATAAGGGTGTGGCTAGGAAAGGAGAATCTTCTGTCTTTGAGTCGCATGCATCATGTACAATCCCATCGGTACAGGGAAATTACAGGAAAGGAAACTGTGGGCCGTTTCCGGGTCTTCAAGGATATACCTATTCTAGGAACGGACAGGGATCTCTCCGCGGTTCAAGTGACTTTCGTCAGTACCAGTATTCACCACCGGAAAAACCCGTTGCTCTTCAGCAAACGTTTTAAGGTTGTGAACAACGACCACTGCATAGACCTCTTGGGTCAGCTCATGGACAGAACCGAAGTTCACAAAGTAACACCAATCAGTCGGCCGCCAATCAGACAATGCGATGTTTCATTTGTGATGGCAAGTTCCATTTTAAAAAAAAAAATAGCCCTTTCAAACTAAATGATTCAAAACCCGCATTAGTATCCACCGATTGTGAAGAAGGCCTTTTTTTGGTACCACATTAATTGGTTGATTGACTGGTGTTAGAAAACGGAGCCATCAACGGATTGCAGGCTTCGGTTTTGCGAGACACTGGGTGCACCACCACGCTGGTGTAAGAAAATCTTTCGTGCTACAAAACCAGTATCTCAACACTGTCCAAATGTGTAGGTCGTTTGGAGGCAAGATAGAAACGTTTCCGCTGGCAAACATTTCGGTCGATACACCGTACTACTATGGATTTCTCACACCGCCTGTGTTATCGATAACCCAGTCTGCAACTTGATCTTGAGCAATTTGCCCAGGTGTCGCTACAGTACATGGTGGTGCTGGAGGATCGTTCGTTCCTTGTCTTGTGAGTACCAGATCAGACACCATAGAGCAGGGAAAGGCTATAAAGCTGCTAAAAGTATCAAAGTGGATGAACTCAAAAATTACCCTAGATGATCAAAAAGAAATGCAGGGAAAAGACAACATGCTGACGACAATACTTTCTACTGCTAAACAGACTGTCACTGACATACCAATGGACAAACCAACGTACGTACTGGACTCTGACATTCTGTACAGTGTGTACCTGGACAGGACAACAAACAGGTTGTCATTCTAAAGCCACTTAGAGAGATAGTAGTACACAGGGCTCATGATGCATTCTTCGCTGGACACTGCGGAATCAAAAGAACATTAAAGGGAGTTCTTGATTCGTTTATTGGCCAGGTGTCACAAAGGAAGTTACAGAATATTACCGCTCATGTGACATCTGCCAAAAAACATCTTAGAAAGGTCGCATCTCATGTGCACCTTTGCACAAAATGCCTCTCATTTCCGTCCCGTTTTGGAAGGTGTGTATGAATATTCACACATGTGACAACAAATCTGCCATGACATTTTGTGTTCCAGGCACTGGTTCAATAGTAAATGTGTGAATTCCTGCAATGCCAAAGACCACCTTAATAATCTGTTGTTCTTAGACTTTGACGATTGCAGGAACGTCAATGGCCTGTGGTCGGTCTGTAACGGAAACTTTCTTCCAGTCAAGAACCTGGCGAGCTTCTCACATGCCCATACAATAGCCAAGCACTCTCTCTCTATAGTGGAGTATTTCTCCTGTGTGTCTTTGAGGACTTTTTACCGGCGTATTGTACAGGATGTAGCAAAGCAATTTTTCCTGCAAAAGTACCGCTCCCATTCCTTTGGAACTGGCATCAGTTCTCAAAATAAAGTCTTCTGCGAGGGAGGGTAACAAAAAAAACACTCCACACCAACTGAAGTCTACAAAGAAGGTGTGCTCAGCTCGATTGAAAAGCTTCATCATTTGTTTCTGCTGATGTGGGAACAGGAGACGATGCCTCTGAAGTTGAAAGATGCATCTATAATCCATTTGTACAAAAACGCAAAGAGAACATCAAGGTTTGTGACAACCACTGAGGCATATCCCTCCTTTCCATAGCAGGCAAGATACTTGCCAGGATTCTGCTGAACCGCTGGCGAGCCAGTGCAGTTTCAGAAAAGAGAGAGAAAACTATCAATATGGTATTTGCTGCCACATCTCCAAGAAAAAAAGCGCTAGAAACAAAACACTGACCCGTTCTCCACCTATGTCGACCTGACAAAGACCTTTGACACTGTCAACAGAACGGGCCTGTGGAAGATCTTGGCCACATACGGATGCCCACCGGAATTCTGAATGGTGAGGCAATTCCATGATGGCATGCAGGCCCACATCCAGGACAATGGAGACATTTAGCCCATTCCTGTCACAAATGGCGTACAGCAAGACCGTGTTTTGGCACCCACTCTGTTCAGCATGAACAGTTCTTCACTGCATTCCTTACTGATGCCTTCAGAGCAGGAGACGCAGGCATCGACATCACATTCAGAATGCCGATTAACCTCAAGAGGCCCCAGGCAAAATCTAAAGTCATGACAGACATCATCAATGACTTTTCTGTTTGCTGATGACTGCACTCTCAACACTGCCTCTGAAACTGACATGCAGTCCAGCATCAACAAGTTCTCAGTAGTATGCGTCAGCTTTGGCTTCACCATAAATACAAAGCAGACGGAAGTTCTGCATCAACCTGAGGCAGGCAGATCCTACCATGAGTCTAACATCACAGTCAATGGTGTAAGACTCGCTACAGTGAATAAATTAACCTACCTTAGCAGCACACTGTCCCAGAACGTCACAATCGACGATGAAGTGAGCATCAAAATTACAAAAGCAAGTACAACCTTGACACAGACTACACAGCAATGTTTGGAACAGAGGAGGTATCAAGCTGAAGATGTACAGAACATATGTTTTCCCCACACTCCTCTACGTATGTGAAACATGGACATTACACCAACGACATTCCAAGACGCTGAATCATTTCCCCACAACCTTCCTCAGAAGACTGTTAAACATGAAATAGCGGGGCAACATCCCAGACACAGTGGTGCTCAACCAAGCAGTCCTATCGAGCATCTACAATATTCAGATGCTGTCTCAGCTTCGATGGGCATGTCATGTACCTCGCATGCTAGAACACTGGGCTACCCAAGAGACTCCTATGGTGAGCTGCTGCAAGGATGGCGTTTCCATGGAGATGGGAAGAAACATTTAAAAGACACTCTCAAAACATCCTTGAAGGCGTTTAAACATCAACCCCTACACATGGGAACAAAACTGCTATGGATCAAAGTAGATGACGTCACTCTATCCCTAAAGGTGCCGATGTATGTGAAGAAGAAAGGAGCACAGCTGCAGTGCAAGAAAAGAGACAGGCAAGGAAAGCCCTGCTAGCAGTCAAGGGCAGGTGTCCCACATTGCATGTCCAAGCTGTCACCGCATATTCCATGCACGCATCGGCTTAATCAGCCACATGCATACCTACAAATCATCCCGCCTACCCCTAGATGACAGAAATGGTCACCTTCGAATTCGACGGAGGAACTACAACAATTTGTGCGTGTGTGTGTGTGTGTGTGTGTGTGTGTGTTCGAAATATCTTGATGGTGGATAGAATCTAAAGTCTGCAGGTAGACTACACGCCCACAGTTCAGTTTGGAGTGGATCAAATCCCTGTAAAGATGGAGAAGAAGTTTCTTCTCAGCTCTCCAATCCATGCATGTCACAAGTCTTAAAAACGTTCAGTGCTTTCTGACATGCAGTTTTTAAGTATTGGATGTGACGTTTAGAGTTTAGTTTTTGAATTAGAAAAGAAAAAAAAAACACCCAGAACACTGGCTTCTTTCACAGCTGGAATGATTGATTTATACAGATGAAGTTCAGGATCAGGAAAGAACTGACAGAAATGATGAAAGTGCATGGACTGATTTTTGGGTGTAATGAAGGTAAACCCATTTCGACCCACTGTCAGGTCTTATCCACACAAAGTGGGAGTCGATGCTGTACACAGGCTTAGGAGGCTCCAACTGTGTAAAGTGCAAAATCATCAAAAACAAACAAAGGAAAAAAAAAAAACAACTAGAAAACAAAACAAAAACAAAAACAAAACAAAACAGAAGAAAACAAAACAATAAAACAAAACAAAACAAAAAACCAACCAAACAAACAAACAAAAAAAAAAAAAAAAAAAACAGACAGGAACCCTGGCTTACAGAATTGATGATTCGTTAATTTTCATTATTAGGAGAGTAGGAGAAAGAATGCTTACTGAGGTACATCCATGGATGTCAGACAGCATGGTGCCAATACAGACTTGGAACTGTCGATCAGCCAGAACGTTTTTAATTTAAAAAAAAGGCAGCTAACCATGAACATGAAGTTGATGAAGATCCCATAAGCATTTCATTTTTCCATGTGGCAACATTGGCTTTCTCCAGATAAAAACGATAATATGTTGTGTGTTAATGAAGTCGTTACAGATGGTGTTTCCCAGGTGTCTAAAAGGTCAATGGTAGGGTGGTACTTCCAAAACCTGCGCTGTTCTTTGGCCAGAAGGCTATCAGTTTCCAGCTTCCACATCAGATGGAAGCTAACTAAAATTTCCATTTGTTTGTAGAGGCAGCTGGTGAGGGCTAGTAGACGATAATTTAAAGTGTTGGTTAGGTCTTTTCCAGGCTTGGAAATAGGAACGACAAGAGCTCTCCACCAGGAGAGAGCGTAACGAACCTTGTGGTTCATGTATAATTGTAGACTTTCAGACGGTTTTTTGGATACCTTTCTGTGAGATGTTTCAAAAGCTAGTAATGGGTATAATCCAAACCAGGTGTAGAATCGTTATAGGTTTGCACAATTGATTTCAGTTCATCAATTGAAAATGGCAAGTTTCACACTTCAGAATTGTGTAAACTGAAGTTGTAGGAATGCATTTCTGCTTTCTTTTAAGCATCAGACTTACTTGAGGAGGACGAGTTCTGTTAAGTATACCATCAGATTGGCAACAGCTTCTTTGCCAGTTATCAGAGCATCACAAACACTCAGGTGATGAACTGATTGATTGGTGTTCCTCTTTTTGATTTTCTTGATGATTTTCCAAATGTTTTTTCTTCGACGTTTTGGATGTCAGCTTGGAGTAGAAGTCTCTCGAAGTCTGCCGTTTGCTTAATTTAAAAGTATGTCTGGTTTTGGCTCAGAGGCTTTTTATGGGCTCGAGCGTTGGGCGCTGATGATCTGTGATACACACAATGCTGTCATTAACAAACAAAGAAGAATCGGAAGCCAGGTTTACAGAACTGGGACCTGACTTGCGCACCGTCGCGGTAGGACGTGCCGTCGTGTCGCTGCTCTCAATTGAGTTTTCTCCCTACTTTTTCGGACTGGATTTTTCACATGTGAATTCACACTGGTGTTTGGGATCGTTTCCTTGTCCTAATATGTGAAAAGGTTTATCCCTGTTGTGTAGTTGGCTGAGTCACTCAATATTTGTGTCCTGACAATGGACTAATGCAGTGAAGGTAGACATTGGAAGGAGCCCATATTGGCATTTGAACATGGAGAGCAACAGTGCTTAGTGCTTTTCCTATTTTTTTGTCATGGTATGGATAGGGAGATGGACACAAAGTATGAAGAAAAGTATGAAGAGCTATGAGTAGTGCGATATCAAAATATTTTTCAGTTGGGAGAGGGGACAAAAGGAAACCTTCGTCATCTTCGACAAGTGACTCTTGTGTCAGCCCTGAGACTGTAAGTAGGACAAAACAATCTAGTAAAAAAAAAAAAAAAAAACGACAGGACACAGACAGTATAGAAGACATGGAGATACACGAGACATTGTGTGAGATTAAAGCCTCAATGACCAATTCTCTCAACTAAGGAAGATGTGCAGCATATTGTTAAAGTCGAGATTGACAAATTGACTGCGCTTTTTACAAATCCAATTGAGCAGCTAGAGAGCTCGGTTTTTGGTCTCCAAAATGAAAAAGATACGATGAAGACGGAGGTGGTCAGGTTGCGGGAGGAGAACACCGAACTGAGGAGGCAGTTGACCCAACGCTCTCTAGAAGCCAGCGACGTCAGGCGCGCCGTCAACGACCAGGAGCAGCATTGGTGGAACTGGAATCTGAGGGTGTTTGGTGTCTGTGAGGCGCAGGGAGCAGAAAGCGTCGACGACTGTGTAAAGAAGGTCGTCGACGTATTTACCAAGCAGCTGGGGGTGCCTGTGTCCTCTGCTGATGTGGACATTGCCCACCGGTCAAGGAGGGTGACCGCGGCGGGGGCGGGAGACCACGCCCCATCATTGTGAGGTTCTTCTCCCGACGACAGAGAGGTTTGGTGCTCGCTTCCCGCAGGAAGTTGAAACAAACAGGGGTGACTGTAAGTGAAGATCTAACCCAGACTAATTACAAACTTCTGCAAAAAGTACACTCCCACTCAGCAACCATGGCGTCCTGGTCGAGCAACGGCAAAATACTGACTAAATTAAAAAATGGAAAAACTCTGAAAATAGACACTAACACAAATATTGATACTTTGTTTGCAAGAGAGATGGCATGATACGTTCCACTAATGTTTACATCATAAGCTGACATTGCGTTTACTATGATTTCCAAATGACACTGCAGGGTGTGGTGTTCGCTAAATTAATCTTTGAATTTTTTTTTTTTTTTTTTTTATAACCTTTAAAATGTATCTTA
Organism: Conus betulinus; assembly: GCA_016801955.1. Taxonomy (NCBI): domain Eukaryota; kingdom Metazoa; phylum Mollusca; class Gastropoda; order Neogastropoda; family Conidae; genus Conus; species Conus betulinus. The sequence goes on along the minus strand of JADBJO010002570.1, from coordinate 257,648 downwards.
TCCTTTTTTGATGAGCGCTTGTGTGCGTGCGCTGACATGCATACACGCACGAGCATACATACCCCTCGATCACATGCACATGTTGGCTCACCTGCGCTTGCGCGTGTGCGTGCATGGTCCGCGCACGCGCACGTGCCCACACACATGTGCGCACACAATTTGGGAGCGGTGGGCACACGTGAGGGTGGGGGGGGGTGGGGGGGGTGAGAGAGGAAGGGGGAAAAGTAAAACAGCCACCTCGATATTTATACATGTTGTAATGAAGGTATTTAGACCTAAAACGGTTTGGACTGTAAAGCAAAACAAATCCTGATTCTTTTTTTCTTTAAACACTTTCATATTTTCTTTAACAGTTGTCGTTGTTTTGAGGCTTTGCACTGTTTGTCATGATCAGGTACCTTTGCTTATTTTGTGGTTTGCTTGCCAATGAGATTTCAGATTGTGGAGACCCAGCGGCTTTGTTTGTTCTTCGTGTATTTGTTTGGTGAACATGCTCATTGTTTGCATTTACTGGTTTGTTGTTCCCTGGTTGTTTTTGTGACAGGATTTCCTTCCCGCCCTCTTCCCTCCCCTTCCCTCCCCCTTCCCTCCCCCCTGCTCCCAGGTTGTTGTGGT
>JADBJO010002570.1:243665-256625 GCA_016801955.1 Conus betulinus | reverse complement strand
CATGCCATTACTATAATGACGGAAGAATTGTTAGCTTGCACGTGTTTTTCCCCACTACATAATTGTTCAGCACCACTTTTTTAATTCAGGTGGTTGGAACTTCACAATCTGTCCCGGAATCAGTTCTGTCACTCTGCTACACTTTTATTGTAATAATGCGCTTGCTTCAGTTTTCTGGTGCCCATGTCTTTCCTGACTGATACGTCTGCAGGTTCTAGTAACATCTTCGAAGTCGGCGCCTGAGTTCTCGTTCTTCTCCCGAAAAGGCTTTGAGCTGGTGAACTGTGGGAATGTTTCTTAGCTCGAGTAGAGCTAGGAAGGGCTTGATGGTTGTTTTCTGATTTTTTCATGCACATCTTCGCTGCCTTCACTGCGTTCTTTGCCTCCCCATTGGACTGGAGATAATGCTGAAACTTGTCACATCTTCGAAACCGTATGTTCTGCTGAATTTTTCAAACTAGGCAGATGTAAACTGAGTTCCACTGTCTGTTTTCAAGCGTTCTGGGACTCCATGTCTTGCCATGTATCGCTTCAAACGTATAAAAACCTCTCTGGATTCTGTTGTTTGCAAGTGATCACTCCTGAAGAAATCTGAATAGTGATCAACAGAGACCAGATATTTTTTTTCCATTGTTTTTGAATATATTACAAGCAATGTGTTGCCAGGGTAGGCCAGGGATAGATGTGTTGATGAGTGGATCTTTCTGCTTACCAGGTTGGAATGCTTTGCATTTCTTGACAAAGTCTTCGATGTCCACGTTCGTCCTGGGCCAGTAGATTATCTCACGTGCTCTTCTTACGCAGCTCTGAATTCTGGAGTCGCTTGCATGGAATTTCTCTTAGATGTCTGTTTTCTGTTGTTCTGATATGATCTGTGACTTTTGAAGACAAGGCCATTGTGTATTGAAAGTTCTTTCCTAAAATAAAAGCAGCCTTGTACTGTGAGGCTGACAACACTGTCCAACAGCAATCTTCTTTAATTAGAAAGAATTGAAAACGAAGCAATGAGATTGATCCTGGGAACCACGAAGAACACACCAGTTGAAACTATGTGATACCAGCTCGACCTTCCTTCAATGCAGGCAAGACACAAGCTAGAACAGGTAAAGACATGTTTCAAAGCACTTGAAAATCCCCAAAAGCCACTTCATGCGGTGGTCAAGGAAACAAAAGGCACTCAGCTAGGACGTGGAAAGTAATGGATGAGACAGGCAGAAAACAGTATACAGCTTGTGTGCCAGTTAGCAGAAGTCAGAGAAATGAAGAAATGGGAAAAAAGTATCCAGATCACTTGAAACGCCTCTACCAAATTGCGATCGCTCCAAAACTTGGTAGACATTGTCGACAATGGTCAGAAGGCAAAACCAACGCAGAAATTCAGATGCAGGTAGAAGACCTTGGGACAAATTATGATATTGTAATATACACTGATGGTTCTGTCACACCAAAGGTAAGTCAGGCTGGGGATACACAGTGTGAAGCAAAATGGCCAACTATCCAGGAAGACAATGGCGCGCACAGTTTAACAACTTCAAGTCTAACAATGGAGGTAGAAGCAGTGACACAAGCACTCCACTGGTTTTCATCCACAGGCCAGTTTCACACTCAGCAAGCCATGATACTGACTGACTCCATGAACCTATTTCAGAAAGTGAAGAGTGGAATGGGAAGCCCTGCTTGAAGTGAATTAATGCGCAACCTTCTATTTGAGAGACTCTTATGGATGCACTGCCCTGGACATGCTGGAGTTTAAGGAAACGAGAGAACAGACACACTGGCTGACAAGACAACGATAAAAAAACTGGATACAGCTTGGCTGATCTGATGTGATAAGAAATCTGAAGAATCATTTAAGCAAACAACAGCAAAGCCGCCGCTATATCATAGACCATCTTTCAGATCTGAACATCAAGAGAGGAAGTGGCCGCACTTCCAGACTTATGGAAAGAGCAAGAAACATCACCAAACAAACAAACAAACATAACACATTGGAATAATCTCAAGGCAAACACTGCGAAGACTCCTAGAGGTTGGGGCAAACTCATACTGGGCCTTTTCAGTAGCAGACACAAATAATGATCAAACACATTTCAACTGAGATAAGATTTTGAATCTCTCAGGGCTCCCAGCATATACTGTAGATGTGTGTGCCCTGGTGCGTGTTCATCAGTGGGGTGACGCAGGGGTGTTAATAAGAGTGTCCACGGACGTGAGTGTTCTTTGGTGTGTGTGTGTGTGTGTGTGTGTGTGTGTGTGTGAGAGAGAGAGAGAGAGAGAGAGAGAGAGAGAGAGAGAGAGAGAAGTTAGTTAGTTAGTTAGTTAGTTAGTGTTTATAGGGTCCAGCGGACTACAAGAGCCAAATCAGGACCTCAGCTATCATATCTGCTGAGTCTCTAGATACAAATACCCACACTAGTATTAACACATCGCTTGAAGTTTATAAAGACAAAAGCACAATTATCTGTTCAACTCCAGCAACACCCATATACATTATTAAAGCACTATAACTTATAAAATAAGTTTACCTCTTTCAAAAAAAGAAAAAAATAAGATCCACTGAAATCTCACGAAAAAAGAACTGATAAATCACACTGGTGGAAAAAGAACTTCTCTCTGATACACATCAAATCAGCACATTCAGTCAAAAAATGATGAACACTGAACAAGCTGTCACATGCAACACACCATGGAGGGTCTTCCCTTCTGAGTATCCAACTGTGCGTTATATAGCTGTGCCCAATATGTAACCGTGACAAAACCGATTCCTCTTTACGGTTACTTACTATCGATGGGAAAGGGTTGATTAAATCTGGGCAAATTTTAAACAATTTGTTATGAATTTGGCTAGACCATTCACTCTGCCACAGCTCACGACAATACGAGCTAGATTTATGACGAAGATCTGAGTGAGGAACAAACTGCACAGGCCTCCTGGAAAGACTTGCACCGAGAGCGAGAGCTTGTTTGGCTGCTTTGTCTACCACTGAGTTACCGTAGATTCCATGTGGGCTGGGGACCCAACAGAAAAAACTATATGCTTTCCCGAAGAGACAAGCTGAGTATGAAGATCATGAATATCCGCCAAAACTGGATGTGAAACTTCTCTTGTCGATAAAGCGACAGTGCCGACAATGAATCCGATAAAAAATAAGGAAATCGTTCTGAACTGACCTGGACACCGCACTGAGAGCCAGATTTAAAGCCTCAGTTCAGCAGTAAACAGATGACCAATCTCGCAATCTTAACAAGGTGGGCTCCTGAAAATTGCTATCACTCACAATGGCAGCTGCAGCCCTCATCTTTTTTTTTTAACCATCTGTAAAAATCTTGGTAAAATCTTTATAAAGTTCACATTGCTCAAGATAAAGTTGTTTATATGCAGCACTCGAGGTGACCTCCTTTCGAAATTGAGTTAAGTATAGATTAATCTCTGGATTGGCTATTTTCCAGGGAGGTACATCAGTCTGTAATGGACCATCCATCATAAACAGTATCAAGGTCAATGCCAGCTGCCCCGAAGTGGGGCAAAATACGAATACCCAGAGGAGGAATCTCATTTGGCTTTAAGTCATATTTGGCTCTAAAAGGTGGGTTCATGACAATATCATAGGCAGGGTTTTCTGGACTAGCCCTCAGTTTCAGATAATAGTTCATGGAAAGGCACAATCTCCTTAGCTCCAGAGGGGGTTCTCCAGATTCAACATACAAACTCTCTTTTGGAGATGTGCGAAATGCTCCCAGAGCAATCCGCAGTCCTTGATGATGAATTGGATCAAGAGCTTTGAGATAAGACTTTCGTGCGGATCCATATACACACAACCATAATCTAGCTTTGGTCTCACCAAAGCCCGATATAATCGCAACAAAGTTCGCCTGTCCACACCCCAATCAGTGTGACTAATAACCTTTAAAACATTCAAACCTGACTGGCAAGATTGTTTAATGTACTTAATGTGAGGCAAAAAAGAAAGCCTACTATCAAAAATAACCCCCAAAAATTTCACTTGTTTGGAAACTTTAATTACCTGACCATTGAGACTGATAGCTGGTTCTAAGACCTGCGATCTTTTCCTATGGAAATGAAAACACTCTGTCTTAGTAGCTGAAAACTTATATCCATTTTCAGTGACCCACTGCTGAACACGATTAACACAACTGAAGTTGACGCTCAGCTGCAGCCAAGGTTTTCCCCTTGGCAGAGATAGAGAAATCATCAACAAACAATGACTTATCAATCCCAGACTTTATGACTGAACGATATTATTAATCTTGAGATTGAACAGAAGCGGAGAAAGGATGCTACCCTGAGGGACACCCATCTCCTGCTCAAAAGGATCTGAGAAGGTAGAATGAAGTCTAACACTGAAATGCCTGTTAGACAAAAAATTAGCAATAAACATTGGTAAATTACCTTTGAAATCAAGTGCCTTCAAGTCCTGAAGAATTCCATACCTCCATGTTGTGTCATAAGCTTTACCTCTTTCAAAAAAGAAAAAATAAGATCCACTGAAATCTCACGAAAAAGAACTGATAAATCACTGGTGGAAAAGAACTTCTCTCTGATACACATCAAATCAGCACATTCAGTCAAAAAATGAACACTGAAAAAGCTGTCACATGCAACACACCATGGAGGGTCTTCCCTTCTGAGTATCCAACTGTGCGTTATATAGCTGTGCCCAATATGTAACCGTGACAAAACCGATTCCTCTTTACGGTTACGTACAATCGATGGGAAAGGGTTGATTAAATCTGGGCAAATTTTAAACAATTTGTTATGAATTTGGCTAGACCATTCACTCTGCCACAGTTCACGACAATACAAGCTAGATTTATGACGAAGATCTGTGAGGAACAAAAACTGCACAGGCCTCCTAGAAAGACTGCACCGAGAGCTTGTTTGGCTGCTTTGTCTACCACGGAGTTACCATAGATTCCCATGTGGCTGGGGACCCAACAGAAAACTATATGCTTTCCCGAAGAGAAGCTGAGTATGAAGATCATGAATATCCGCCAAAAACTGGATGTGAAACTTCTCTTGTCGATAAAGCCGACAGTGCCGACAATGAATCCGATAAAATAAGGAAATCGTTCTGATCTGACCTGGACACCGCACTGAGAGCCAGATTTAAAGCCTTCAGTTCAGCAGTATAAACAGATGACCAATCTCGCAATCTTAACAAGGTGGGCTCCTGAAAATTGCTATCACACACAATGGCCGCTGCAGCCCTCTCATCTTTTTTAGAACCATCTGTAAAAATCTTGGTAAAATCTTTATAAAGTTCACATTGCTCAAGATAAAGTTGTTTATATGCAGCACTCGAGGTGACCTCCTTTCGAAATTGAGTTAAGTATAAATTAATCTCTGGATTGGCTATTTTCCAGGGAGGTACATCAGTCTGTAATGGACCATCATCAACAGTATCAAGGTCAATGCCAGCTGCCCCGAAGTGGGGCAAAATACGGATACCCAGTGGAGGAATCTCATTTGGCTTTAAGTCATATTTGGCTCTAAAAGGTGGGTTCATGACAAATATCATAGGCAGGGTTTTCTGGACTAGCCCTCAGTTTCAGATAATAGTTCATGGAAAGACACAATCTCCTTAGCTCCAAAGGGGGTTCTCCAGATTCAACATACAGACTCTCTTTTGGAGATGTGCGAAATGCTCCCAAAGCAATCCGCAGTCCTTGATGATGAATTGGATCAAGAGCTTTGAGATAAGACTTTCGTGCGGATCCATATACCACACAACCATAATCTAGCTTTGGTCTCACCAAAGCCCGATATAATCGCAACAAAGTTCGCCTGTCCGCACCCCAATCAGTGTGACTAATAACCTTTAAAACATTCAAACCTGACTGGCAAGATTGTTTAATGTACTTAATGTGAGGCAAAAAGGAAAGCCTACTATCAAAAATAACCCCCAAAAATTTCACTTGTTTGGAAACTTTAATTACCTGACCATTGAGACAGATAGCTGGTTCTAAGACCTGAGATCTTTTCCTATGGAAATGAATACACTCTGTCTTATTAGCTGAAAACTTAAATCCATTTTCAGTGACCCACTGCTGAACACGATTAACACACAACTGAAGTTGACGCTCAGCTGCGGCCAAGGTTTTCCCCTTGGCAGAGATAGAGAAATCATCAACAAACAATGACTTATCAATCCCAGACTTTACTGACTGAACGACGATATTATTAATCTTGAGATTGAACAGGAGCGGAGAAAGGATGCTACCCTGAGGGACACCCATCTCCTGCTCAAAAGGATCTGAGAAGGTAGAATGAAGTCTAACACTGAAATGCCTGTTAGACAAAAAATTAGCAATAAACATTGGTAAATTACCTTTGAAATCAAGTGCCTTCAAGTCCTGAAGAATTCCATACCTCCATGTTGTGTCATACGCTTTTTCTAAATCAAAAAGAATAGAAACTACATGTTCTCCATTAATCAAAGCATTCCTGATAAAAGACTCGTATCGAACCAGGTGATCAGTAGTACTGCGGTTGTTCCGAAATCCACACTGGGAAAACATCCAATGCCCCAAGACACTCTAACTGCCATAACAATCGAGAATATACCATTCTCTCCATAGTTTTACATAAGCAACTAGTAAGAGCTATAGGACGATAGTTGTTAGGATCCGAATGATCTTTCCCTGGTTTAGGAATAGGAACAACAACCGCCTCTCTCCAAGATTGTGGAAAATATCCTGAACACCAAACATGATTAAACAGTGACAACAACACCTTTAAACCCTCAGCTGGCAAATGTTGAATAAAATGATAATGAATGTCATCTGGTCCAGGAGCTGAGTGTTTGCTTTTCAAAATGGCGTCCTTTAACTCATCCATGCTGAAAACGCAGTTATAATCCTCAGAACTATCTGGCACGAAAGAACAAGATTTTGACTCCGCAGATCTTTTGATACGCTGGAATTCCTTGCAAATAATGATCAGCTGACGAATTGTGGTGAATAGTAGCAGCTAACAAGTTAGCAACTCCTTTTTATTTGTAATAATTGATCCGTTTACTTGCAAACTTTTAATAACTGATGTAGCTGACTTTCCCTTAATCTTACGGATTAATTTCCAGACTTTCCTTGAATTGACCTTAAAGATAGATTTGAACAAAATTTTTTCAAGATTCTTTCTTCTTGGTTTTAAAAGTGTACCGACACTTAGCCCTACATGCCTGATGTTTAACTTTGTTTCCCACCATAGGAAATCTAGCAAAAAGTCTTTGAGCACTCTTTCTCTTACCCTTCAAAGTTTTGCACTCTTTATCATACCAAGGGGTCTTAACATCATTAGGTTTATCACGGGACTTGGGAATAGCTTCGTTAGCACTCTCTACAATCACTTTAGTGAACTGCAAAACAGGATCATCATAACTCTGCAACAGATTCAAAGGCATTCTACTTAAAATCTGTTGCTGATAAAGACTCCAATCTGCAGAGCGGAGCTTCCATGTTTCCCGAGGGGACTCCTGCAATTGCTTCGTAAAATAAATAAAAATCGGAAAGTGATCACTCCCGCTTAGGTCCGAATGAACTTGCCACTCTAAGTCCAAAAATAAGGAAGGATCACAAATAGACAAATCCAAGTGAGTCAAGGAACCAGAAGGAGAACAAAAGGTCGGTGAGCCTGAATTCAGAAGACAGAGATCATGATCCGATATAAAATCCTCAAGAACTTTCCCTTGGGAATTAGTACAGTTACTTCCCCACTGTGGAGAATGACATTCAAGTCACCTAATAAAAGAAATGGACGAGGGAGTTGAGAAATTAAACCATCCAACTGACTCTTTGAAATCACAAAAGATGGAGACAGATACAAACAGCATATCGTAACTGCCTTGTTTAACGAGATACGAGCAGCCACTGCCTCCAGATCCGTCTGAAGTGGAATATCCGTATAAAGTACCGAATTATGAATATAAAGCGAAAACACCTCTCCTTGAAAAGTCTGCAGAAGCTGGCTTGTGTATGCAGGAGAAACCAGTAATCTCATGCTTCTTACTTGCAGTTAAAAGGGTTTCCTGAAGAGCAATTATCAAAGATCTATACTCTGCCAACAATAGCTCAAGGTCCCGACCATTTGCTTTAAACTCCCCTTATGTTCCACTGGAGTATGTCCATGTAAGGTTATTAAAAGAATATCTATCAGCCCTCTTCCCCAGAAACTTCACTATCCATCAAAGAACTAAAACGGTTCTTCAAGACAAGATCAGAAGCGATGCTCCTGATAAATTTCTAAGTTGTTTGTTGCCATGCTTGGAATTTGCTCTTACTGGACTGAAACCTGCTGCACCAAATATCTGACTTCGAGATTTTCCCCTAAGAGGATCTGGAGTCCGAAAAGGACGCTCCTCACTGCGTGCCTGTCTCGTATTGCTGTTGTTGACTTGTGAGCGAGGGGACAACTCTTTCCTCCGATCCTTCACCCCTGACCTCTGGTCCACAGTACTTTGTACAACTGAAACACTCTTCCCTCACCAGCAGGGACAGAAGCCTGTTGTACATTGCTGGTCGGAACACTATTGCATTTCTGAGTCAAAACCTCAACTGATTGCTCAAGTGTAGTAAGCCGATCCAAAACCGATGACAACAATTCTGTCAATTTCTTCTCCAGAGCAGTGAATGGAGCTGCTCCCAGATCATCACCCGATGACCGGTTCGCAGAATCGTTGACCACCTTCTGTGCATAAGTAGAAGTCGAAGGAGTCCTAGCTTCCACTAATCTTCTAGCCTCAGTAAAGGAACATTTTTTCTCTCAATCTTTACTTTCTGAATCTCGCATTCCTTTTTTCCACACTGGGGGCAACTTTTTGAATTTGCTGGATGGTCACCCTTACAATTGACACAGTATACAGCACTGACACAAGATTCCTCATGCTTCTTCTGCCCACAATCACGACAAACCTCCTGACCCCGACAAGCTCGGCTGGAATGCCCAAAGCGTTGGCACTTGAAACATCGCAAAGGAGATGGCACAAAAGGCGTAACTTTCACTCGGATATAACCCACTTTGACGAACTCCGGAGGAGATGACATAGCAAAAGTCAAGAATAGCGTGTTGGTTTCAATTAAGTCACTTCCTTTAGAGATTTTAACTCTATGGACCTGCAGAACACCCTGGCTTTCCATCTCAGTCCGAATTTCCGATTCAGCAACTCCAGCCAAGTCAGCACATCTGATTACCCCTTTCGAGTAGTTGAGAAAGGGGTGAATGGAAACCTTAACTGTGATATCCATGAGCCGAGAACCATCCCTTTTCAGTAGCAACCGAGACGCCGCTTCCGTAGCACAGTTAACAAGGTAGCTACCAGATCGGAGTCTCTTAATCATTTTGAATCCTGTGGACGAGACTCCCTCAAACCACTTGCAAACAGCGAACGGAGAAATCCGAGCAATGGATTCTCTTTGGGGTCTTTTGCTTCCACTAAAAGGAAGCTTGGCCATGCGTTTTGGATACCCTTCTCTTTTTGCCACTTCCCTTATCTCATTATCTGAATCTGAATCTCTATTCGTAATCTCGTCCATACACTTGCCATGTCCATCATCGTTTCTTCTCTTTTTGTTTGGAGGTATTTGTTTAGAATTCATAATAAGGGGAAAAAAAACTCACCTCCCCTACTCCCCACCCGCCATCGAGTGCCCACAAAGGCGATGCCCCTAAGCAATCCTCTAGCAAAGGGAAAACACCAGGGTTATAGCGAAGGTATACACTGCGTGACACGCGCTCCACCCCATTCACCAGGCTCATGACCAACTGTCGAGAACGAACAGGAGGCCACTCACCTGGCTTCCGGAGCAAGCAACGTGCCACACAGTTTGACCCATGCCATGCCCACACTGTGGAGGCGACCGATTGACAGCATTGGGCCCCATGCTGCCCCCCGTCTAGGGAAAGGCCGGGCCAAAGTGGCGTGTTGAGGGGCGCAGATCCCACTCCGGGTCCCTCTCAACCACCAGGACACCATTCTCCCCCGACACGGGTCGCACCGCACGGTCAACACGGTGGAGCAAGAGGTCACAGAGAAAACAGAGAAAGTGCTATAGAAGACTGTGATGAAAGGAAAAGAAAAGAATAGGATAACGACCCATAAAGGCAGAAGATAGACGAAACAGAAAACTGCAGATTATTAAGGAGAATGTTGAAAGAGAAATGCAGGTGAAAGAACCATGGGTAGACAGAAAAAACACAAAAAACAGAGAAAAAGAAAGCCACCCTAAAACAAAGTCCCACCCTCAAGGGGCACAAGAGGGTGACCCTGAGAACTAAAAATAAGACACCCCACCCAGGGGTCCAGCGGACTACAAAGAGCCAAATCAGGACCTCAGCTATCATATCTGCTGAGTCTCTAGATACAAATACCCACACTAGTATTAACACATCGCTTGAAGTTTATAAAGACAAAAGCACAATTGTCTGTTTAACTCCAGCAACACCTATATACATTATTAAAGCACTATAACTTATAAAATAAGTTTACCTCTTTCAAAAAAGAAAAAAAAAGATCCACTGAAATCTCACGAAAAAGAACTGATAAATCACTGGTGGAAAAGAACTTCTCTGATACACATCAAATCAGCACATTCAGTCAAAAAATGATGAACACTGAAAAAGCTGTCACATGCAACACACCATGGAGGGTCTTCCCTTCTGAGTATCCAACTGTGCGTTATATAGCTGTGCCCAATATGTAACCGTGACAAAAACCGATTCCTCTTTACGGTTACGTACAATCGATGGGAAAGGGTTGATTAAATCTGGGCAAATTTTAAACAATTTGTTATGAATTTGGCTAGACCATTCACTCTGCCACACAGTTCACGACAATACAAGCTAGATTTATGACGAAGATCTGAGTGAGGAACAAACTGCACAGGCCTCCTAGAAAGACTTGCACCGAGAGCTTGTTTGGCTGCTTTGTCTACCACGGAGTTACCATAGATTCCCATGTGGCTGGGGACCCAACAGAAAACTATATGCTTTCCCGAAGAGACAAGCTGAGTATGAAGATCATGAATATCCGCCAAAACTGGATGTGAAACTTCTCTTGTCGATAAAGCCGACAGTGCCGACAATGAATCCGATAAAATAAGGAAATCGTTCTGATCTGACCTGGACACCGCACTGAGAGCCAGATTTAAAGCCTTCAGTTCAGCAGTATAAACAGATGACCAATGACCAATCTCGCAATCTTAACAAGGTGGGCTCCTGAAAATTGCTATCACACACACAATGGCCGCTGCAGCCCTCTCATCTTTTTTAGAACCATCTGTAAAAATCTTGGTAAAATCTTTATAAAGTTCACATTGCTCAAGATAAAGTTGTTTATATGCAGCACTCGAGGTGACCTCCTTTCGAAATTGAGTTAAGTATAAATTAATCTCTGGATTGGCTATTTTCCAGGGAGGTACATCAGTCTGTAATGGACCATCATCAACAGTATCAAGGTCAATGCCAGCTGCCCTGAAGTGGGGCAAAATACGGATACCCAGTGGAGGAATCTCATTTGGCTTTAAGTCATATTTGGCTCTAAAAGGTGGGTTCATGACAATATCATAGGCAGGGTTTTTCTGGACTAGCCCTCAGTTTTTCAGATAATAGTTCATGGAAAGACACAATCTCCTTAGCTCCAAAGGGGGTTCTCCAGATTCAACATACAGACTCTCTTTTGGAGATGTGCGAAATGCTCCCAAAGCAATCCGCAGTCCTGATGATGAATGAATGGATCAAGAGCTTTGAGATAAGACTTTCGTGCGGATCCATATACCACACAACCATAATCTAGCTTTGGTCTCACCAAAGCCCGATATAATCGCAACAAAGTTCGCCTGTCCGCACCCCAATCAGTGTGACTAATAACCTTTAAAACATTCAAACCTGACTGGCAAGATTGTTTAATGTACTTAATGTGAGGCAAAAAGGAAAGCCTACTATCAAAAATAACCCCCAAAAATTTCACTTGTTTGGAAACTTTAATTACCTGACCATTGAGACAGATAGCTGGTTCTAAGACCTGAGATCTTTTCCTATGGAAATGAATACACTCTGTCTTATTAGCTGAAAACTTAAATCCATTTTCAGTGACCCACTGCTGAACACGATTAACACACAACTGAAGTTGACGCTCAGCTGCGGCCAAGGTTTTCCCCTTGGCAGAGATAGAGAAATCATCAACAAACAATGACTTATCAATCCCAGACTTTACTGACTGAACGATATTATTAATCTTGAGATTGAACAGGAGCGGAGAAAGGATGCTACCCTGAGGGACACCCATCTCCTGCTCAAAAGGATCTGAGAAGGTAGAATGAAGTCTAACACTGAAATGCCTGTTAGACAAAAAATTAGCAATAAACATTGGTAAATTACCTTTGAAATCAAGTGCCTTCAAGTCCTGAAGAATTCCATACCTCCATGTTGTGTCATACGCTTTTTCTAAATCAAAAAGAATAGAAACTACATGTTCTCCATTAATCAAAGCATTCCTGATAAAAGACTCGTATCGAACCAGGTGATCAGTAGTACTGCGGTTGTTCCGAAATCCACACTGGGAAAATCCAATGCCCCAAGACATTCCGATAGTTGTTAGGATCCGAATGATCTTTCCCTGGTTTAGGAATAGGAACAACAACCGCCTCTCTCCAAGATTGTGGAAAATATCCTGAACACCAAAACATGATTAAACAGTGACAACAACACCTTTAAACCCTCAGCTGGCAAATGTTGAATAAATTGATAATGAATGTCATCTGGTCCAGGAGCTGAGTTGTTGGCTTTCAAAATGGCGTCCTTTAACTCATCCATGCTGAAAACGCAGTTATAATCCTCAGAACTATCTGGCACGAAAGAACAAGATTTTGACTCCGCAGATCTTTTGATACGCTGGAATTCCTTGCAATAATGATCAGCTGACGAATTGTGGTGAATAGTAGCAGCTA
>JADBJO010002570.1:212500-242575 GCA_016801955.1 Conus betulinus | reverse complement strand
CCATTGCAAAGATTGGACAGCAGCACGACGCAAATCATAAGAAACGAAAAACAAATCCACAAACACATATCAACGTAGCTTCAAAATAGTGATCAGCTGTTCTCCCTTTGCCCCTCCCCCCTCCCTAAAACATGAAATAAGCAAACAACCTGCACACTCACCCGGCCTCCACTCACGTCTCTCGTACACACACACACACACCATTCCAACCGATTTCATCATCAGCATTTCCATGAAGAACATATAGGCAAACACACCGACAAAAATATGAAAATGAAATTGCTTAAGTACTGTTCACAATATGGTATGCTGTTGTAATATTTGCAATGGCGTACCAAAAAGCCATTGCAAAGATTGGACAGCAACATGACGTTTATAGTTCTATAAAGTATAACACTGTATGTGGTACTAAAGACGTCAATAAATAACTATACACAATGCCAGTGACAGTAATACCACCATACAAACATTCCCCAAAACATTGGTTTGGTTTACATCAATATTTCATCAAGTGAAATACAACACTGAATATTGCAGGTCATAAGAAAGTAAAAAACAAAACAACACATTTCAATATAGAAGACAAGGATATTGATCAGCTATCCTCCCTTTGCCCCTCCCCCCACTTAAAAACAAAAATAGGCAAACGAACTGCACACTCACCAGGCCATGTTCTCTATGTAACCTTGAACAAAATGAACAGCTATCTTCTGATATGTAACCTTGAATAAAATGGTACATACGAGTTCTGTTGTGTAGCCTTGAATGAATTATGCAGAGTTCTCCTCTGCTATGTATGCTTTAAGTGGCGCAGGATTGTCCTGTTTTATAACTGTGATTAAAGCGCTGCACAATAACCCTGTGCTGTATGTGAACTTCACATGAAAGGGGCACACAGTTGTCCTCTGGTGTTGAAACAAAGCAAATGGCGCACACAATGTCCTGTTTTTGTAAGTGCTGCACACTTGTCCCAACGGTCTGAACTTTAAAAGTTGCGTACAGTTGTCCGCTAGCGTGGCCTTGAATCAAATCACACACAATTACCGTCCATTGTTAATTCTGCGGTGTAAACTTGTACAAAGTGATGCACATTTGTTCCCTGTGTAGCCTTGAAGTGGAGCACAGTTGTGACCTCTGGTGTAGCCTTGAATAAAGTTTTGCAATGTCCCTCTCTCTTTTTGTGTACAGTTGTCCTATGGTGTGACCGTTAATAAAGCTGTGCCTCCCATTCTTCAATCTGCAATAGACCACTGGTCCTATTCATCATGCTCGCAGTTCATTGTTCAAGGATTCAATGTATTCCTTGGTGTACTTACGTTTTTTTGTTTGTTTTTTTACAGGAAATATGGATGTGAAGGGTACATGTAGAATGGATGGCGATGTGATCTTAGTATTTAAGCATGCACCGATATATTTTGAAATAACGGAAAAAAACTCAAGCCCTTTCTGAAACAGCACGCAAAATGGTCTCCTCTTTCCTTCTTTCGTTTTCTTATTTCAGACTGGTGTGTGTATTGACAAAGAGGGGAGGGAGGGAGGGAGGGAGGGGTGTTATTTGTGAGCAAGTGTGTGTGTGCGCGTGTGCATATGCGCGTTTGTCTTGTGCGCGCTGCACGCATGCGCATAATCATATCCGTTTTACAATTTGACATGTTTCATCTACTGTTTGTATGTGTGTCCACGCCCGTGCGCTTGGGTTCAGTCCGAGTCTGAGGTGGAGGCGAGAAATGTGGCCAGGAGAGTGGATAGTGCTGAATTAGCTTTCCTCATTATCCAAAGTAATCGAACTACTGGTCATGTCGTAAACTCTGTGCAAGTGATTTAAAAGTACGTTCACTAATCATGATGACAAGGAATCGACGTGACCAGCTCATTTACCAACTCCCTGAAGAATAGAACACGAAAATCAATATCCTGATGGGTACAACGCGCACTTTATCACCATTTCATGTATTGATCTCTCTCTCTCTCTCTATATATATATATATATATTCGTGTCCTATTTATTTCATCTGAGAATGTAGTTATCCTAAGTTAACCTCTTTGGGTTTACTGGCCGTGCAGGTGTGGTGTCTCTTCCCCGGTCTGATGTCCGATTCTGCCACCAAAAAACTAGGCCCAGTTCACATCTTGACAAAGCAAGAGTCATTAAACACCAATTTCTGTAAAAACACACACTGACGCTTAAAATAGACACTAAATTTGTACAAAGAACACACAAAAACCGCGAGTAAGATACACTAAATTTCGAAAGAAACTCCCAGTAAAAGACCCTCAGCGCTAAGGAACAGACACTAAACTCTGTGAAGGACATTTTTCGCAGTGAAAGGATCCACATGTGGACTCTGATCACCACGTCTGGCTTTTGAAGAAGGGATGCTCACATCAGGAGGTACCAGGTGATCACAAGGAAACCTTTCAGGTACAGGATCAAAGACTTCCTCACCAGCTCTGCAGCTCAGCCCTAAAGGATCTGAAAACATGCGTCCACGTTCCAGACCTCCGAGGCGTCAGATATGCTACATCACTGGAGTGAATCTTTGCCTTTCCTGAACCATTCCCTCTGGTACCGCCTGTTCTGCACCCTTGGTCAACAGAAAACTAGCACAGGAAACCAGAGCTTCCATGCTGATCATTATGAAGGACAGTTCATCCAGAGAAAGAATGAGACTAAAACACGTAGGGAAAAAAGACCTCTCAAAACCCTGGCAAGACAAGATACTAAACCATAAATGAAAGGCACCAAATCGTGGGAAAATATGAGTTTAGAATACTCTAAACCCTGGGAAAGTAGACTGAAACTCTGTAGCAGCAGACGACCCTCATTACGAGGGTTAAAAAAAAACACAAAAGCATTTAATCGTGGGAAATATACTAAACTCCGGCAAAACGACATTAAACCTTCTGAATGAAAATGCTAAACCATGACAAGAAAACGCCAAGATCTTTGACTAGAGAAGACGTTCCGCCCTGAGAGAGAAGGCACTAAAAATGGGGAAGAAAACATTTGTAGATTTAGAAGGCACTGAACAGCAGGCAATTTGACGCTAAAACTCGTCAGGAGAATACAGTTTGAGCCATTAGAAGACATTCCTATGAAAGAACAAAACATTTTGAAAAAAGGTACGCAACCCTGTAAATGGCGACGGTGTCAGTAAATCCCTCTTAAAGGGTACTAACTCGGATAAAAGAAAACGTTGAACCCTAGCAATAATGCGAAAGTTATACTGGGAGAGGATACAGAAAACAGTGAAGATAAAGTAGAACAAAAATACTGCCCCTTGTTAAAAAAAAAAAGGCTTGATGATGTCATCCGTCTGTCTCGCGAGACAACGGTGTTTCGCCGTGGATCAGTCAGTTGTGGAGATGCAGCGCCTGCTGTGGCTGAATAGTCCGATTCCTGAGCGGCAGCCTCTTGTTGCAGTTGCTGCAGCTTGAGAGTGTCACGAGTGTCTGTTGGTGCCGACCAATTCTTTGTTATCTGCGGTGCCTCCGTTCTTCCCACTGGGCCTCTCTCTCCTCTGCTCTGCTTGTTTGATGCCGGCTTTGATGGTGGACCGCCAGCTGACCCGGTCTGAAGCTGCTGTCTCCAGGTCTGTTGGATCGAGGCTGCCTGCCCTCAGGTCACGCTTGCATACATCCTTGTAGCGTTGGGCGGGTCGTCCTGTGGGTCTGGAACCTGTACCCAGCTGACCGTACAACATGTCCTTTGGGATGCGGCCGTCGTCCATGCGGCTGTGGCGGCCAGGCCAGCGCAGGAGTCTCTGCGTCAGCGTGGCGAACGTGCTAAGCATCCTTGCTTGGGCAAGGACGTCCTTGTTGGCGATGCGGTCCTGCCAAGTGATGCCAGAAGTCTTCTGAGACAGTGCAGGTGGAAGGTGTTCAGTCTGCGTTCATGTCGCGAGTACAGAGTCCATGCTTTGCTTCCGTAGAGAAGACTGCTCAGCACGCAGACTTGGTACACTTTCATCTTGGTGTCTGACATTAGCATGGTGTTGTCCCAGTTTCTCTTCGCTAGACGGGCCATCGCTTTTGCTGCCTTGTGATCCATTGTGTTCAGCTCGTCCAGAGAGGTTGCTGGAGATGGAGCCCAGGTATGTCAGGTCGTCGACCACTTCGAGGGTGTGATCGCCGACAGAAATGCGGGGAGTGCTAATGACATCTTGGCCCATGTTTGTTTTCAAGCTGATAGTGTGGCCGAACTCGGTGCAGGCATCAGCGACGCAGGTGATGAGCCGTTGTAGCGCTTCGTCGGTGTGGGCAGCGAGGGCGGCGGCGCCTGTGAAGAGCATCTCACCGACGAGGACTTCCCCTAAAAGAAGCTGCATGCCTCAAATTCACGTGACCTGGTCTCCGCTATGATCTGATGTCAGTTTCTTGTCCTGATGACACAAAAAATGGACACTTTTAACATGAAGGGTACATGAAGAAAGGATGACATTTTCATTTTCAGACATATATTGATGTATTCTGAAATAAAAAAAAAAATCGAGTCGTTAATTTTTTTTTTTTTTTTTTTTTTTTTGGGGGGGTGTGTGTTCAAAATCCTTAAAGTCCTTTCTGAAAACAGCGCGCCAATGGCCTTCTCTTTTCTTCTCCCGTTGGTTTTCGTTTGTCCTGATATTAGCTGTAATGACTGGAGAAGACGAAACAACACAGCAAGTCGAGATAAAGTGGCGCAGAACATGCAAGTATCACAGTTTGCGGGCGACAGGTGGTGACCAGTCGTGATGCGACTTCATTTAAACGGTCAATATTGTTCCTAGTCAGAGTAAATGTTTAAGTCTCTGTATAAATTGTGATGAAAAAAAAAGCATTTTGGTCAGCAAAGTACAAAAGCATCACACGAGATGCGCGACCCGAGAGTACAAATGATACAGAATCTGCCCAAATACAGAACTTGGGGTGGTTAACTCGGGTTCTCAGATCATTGTGACACCTGTAATCACAATAACCATTTCACAGAAGCTAGTGCTGTAGAAGACAAGGTCTCAAACACGCACGACCAAGTGTGGACAGTGGCTGTTCTGAAATTTCTTATCCTGTGTAAATCAACACACCTTTGAATTTTACCGTCAGAATCTTCCATTTCATTGAAAACTCTCGAAAACATCTTTTCAGTTTCTTAAAAACGGAGCCACGTGACAAGAGCGACAGGAAAACGGACCAAAAGATGTACGAGGAAGGTACCTTGAACTTATCTGGTATGTGAAAACATGTTTATGCTCCAACGCTTTCATTAATCGCATAACATAAATCAACAAATCATAAATTTAACAGTGCAACGGAAACACCACCTCTTCTTCCTTCAAGTGAACACCTTCAGCACGTCAAAATTTCACACACAAGGGGGCGAAGAGCCAAAACTTATGAAGTAAATAAAACCCTCTTGTGAAATACAAGGTCAGAATGTAATGGATAAATGTAAGCAACAAACAGTCCCAGTGTCAACCGGTTTTATCTATTCAAAACTATTCAATTATTCTGCCATTCTGTCACGCCAATGTCAACCTATTGCAGCCTTCTACATTTAAAGCTAACCATTTTGCCATTCCTTCACGCCAAAAAGTCATCGCGAGCTACTCAGTGCGTTCCATAATAAAAAAAACAAAAAACAAAACTGAAGCTGGAAACAATTACTGAATTCAACAAATTAATAGACAAAGGGATATACTCTTTAACAATTAATGAAAGAAATGGTAAATTTTCTCCAAGAATTCGTATTTTATGCAATCTTTACAATATCATTTACAAACAGCTGGGATTCCTCAAAAAGACGATGTGCAAGGAATGCGTAAAAAATAGTAGTTAATGAAGGTATAATTAACGCTTCATAGATTATTGTAAATGTGAACAAGGTAAAGGGTATTACGTATAGTTCACAGTAGACATTGTTTGGAAAAATGAACTTAAGCATTTCATGGGAACATTTCTTTCACATGGTTCATGAAATTTAGGATGCAAGATTAAATTTGAAATGGCTACAAGTCAGAACGATAATTGCTACTAATAATGTTCTTAATGCAATGGATTTAACAAACATCAGGCGATATTCACCATGTGATGGAGACAGGGACTCCCATACGTGTGTGCGTGGTGTGCGTGTGTGTGTGTGCGTGCGCGCTTGCGTGACAGAGAGAGAGAGAGAGAGAGAGAGAGAGAGAGAGAGAGAGAGAGAGAGGGTGGGGAGCTGCAGACATACACTTACGTTTTGGAAATCTTTTGAATATTTCCTAAACGTGGTCTGATAAATATTTGGCGTAGACGGACATCTAGAAAACTGTTCTGCTCCCGACTTTATCGCATCGCCAAAATTACGCGTGAACTTAGAGCTCTCTTCGAACAGTGCTCACTTTTCAAAAACAGGTTAAGTATCACGTACAAGATTAGATATTAACCTGATAATTTCGGGCAATACCTAATATGTATAAAGGCTTCATTCTCATCAACATCGCCAGCATTTTTCCTGTGCCTTGATGCGATTCTGTTTTTTTGTATTGTGAGATAGTTTCCAGCAGATCATGACAATATTGGTCATAATTTAGTGTTTTTTTCCTGCCTTGATGTGCTTCTGTTTTATCTTAATGGTTTTCAGCAGGTCATGATAATATTGTATTTCAGTATTTTTTTTTTTGCGTTGATGTGCTTCTGTGTTTCGTCTTGATAGTGCAAGTCATGATAATATTGGTCTTATTTCAGTAATTTGAAGGCAAGGAAGAAAAATATGTACTTTGAAAAAACAATCTGTCCCCAAACTAACAATCTCTACATATAAGAAACATGGTGGACATTGAAACAGTACGTGTGCATGTGCGCGCGCGCGCACGCGCGGGTGTGTGTGTGTGTGCATGTGTAATTGTAGTGTGTGTGTGTGTGTGATTGTAAGTGGTGTGTGTGTGTGTGTGTGTGTGTGTATGTGTGTGTGTTTCAGTTCACGTCCCCATCTGAGGTGGAGGCGGTAGGGTGTGGCTATTAACAGTGAATGGTTTGCTACAAGCGTTCCTCATTCATAGAAAAAGTAGTCAGACGACGGGTCGTGTCGTAAACTCTGCGTAAGTGATTATCTACAAGTATGTACACTGACCTAATGACAAGGAATCGACGTGACCAGCTCATTCACCAACTTTACCAACCACCCGAGAAAAAAAACCCACGAAAATCAATGCCCTGAAGGATACAAACACCCACTTCACCGCCATGTACAATACGGTTGTTGCAATGACATTTCATGTATTGATCTACCTATCTCAACCTCTTCATATATTCTTATCCTACTTATTTCATCTAAATGAGAATGCAATTATCCCGAGTTAACCTCTTCGGGTTTACTGGCCCAGCAGGGGTGGTACCTTTTCTCTGGTCTGCAGTTCAATTGTCTCCTGGTACACTGGCACCGCTTCCTGATGTGTGGTGGTCATTTTCGTTCCTGCCACAAAAAGCAGTAGGCCCAGTGCACATCTTGACGAAGAGTCGTTAAACACCAATTCCTGTAAAGTACACATTAACGCTGAAACGATGCACGAAATCCTTGCGAAGATGAAAACACAAAACGAAAAGACAGACGTCGCTTAAATCCGAGAGAAAAGCCTACTTCAGCCCTAAGGAACAGACACTACACCCCGAGAACGAGGACATTTTTCCCCGTGAAAGGATCATCATGTTGACTCTGAGCACCACGTCAGGCTTTATGTGGACATCAACCTGCCAATCCAATTTAACAGGACAGGAGTGCGCACAGCTGAACGAGAATGTAAGTGTGTGTGTGTGTGTGTGTGGGGGGGGGGGGGGCGGGGCGTTTTTGTTCGTTTACATAAACTTAACTTCGGTTGGCAACACTGCTATCCGAATAGGGCGGGCAGGGACACGTGTGGATCTCATTCTGCCTCTCACCATCATAAAAGCTGCCTTTAAAGTTATCGCCATGTAACTTCAAAAGCTGTATATTTAATTTGTGCATTACATAACTGCTGCCTTACTTTTCACTCAAACTGTAACCATTAACGTTTGATTTCATTTTGTTAGATATCACACATACCCACCCACGCACACACCCACGCACACACCCACACAGAATCTAACCTGCACCTCCGAAAGGGATTCTCTGTTGTTGTCAGCCCTGCCTCGGGTGGCGGTCGCTCTGTCAGCTGTCCCTCAGGCTCCTTCTGGTCTCCCTGTCAGCAGTCCTCTGGTTCTGGTGGTGGTGCTCTCCCCCATCGGCTGTCCACGCTCCTCTTGGTGGTGTATACTGTCGCCGTTCTCACTGATCCCGATGCTGGTCTCCCTCGTCGGTTAGCCTCCCTGCATCTGGTGTCTACAGGTGATCGCTCCTCGTTCCCCGTCTGAAATGAATCCCTTCAGTGATGTTTCTTAATCGCATTTCATTATTAAGCAGTTCTAGCACACCATGTTTTTCATCAGCAGGCAGAAACGAAGGGTTTACATTACTTCTGTCTACGAGTAACACGCACTCGAAAGATGAAATGCTCAAAATGAAATATACGATACAAAACAAAGGAATATACCATTTTTACTAACAATATGTTTGCGTTTGCTTGTTCAAGGCCTTTCCATTTATCAGTTTATTTTTCAGAATGTCTTCAAGATGAGAGATTTGGATATGCACAGATGTCGGACCTTCGCCTCTATTAACGGTGTTTTACAGTGGTCGTCCTCAGACTCACCAGGTCTGGTGCAAGTGACCAGCCGCCCTGGTACGATGGTGGTTATTACTAACAGCAAGTCAAGTCAAGTCAAGTCAACTTTATCTCAATTTGAGAAATTAATTTGTGGTCACACACATTCACAGCAAATAAATAATTAGCCACATTACCCATTTTCTCAAATATGACATACATTCATATAGAGGAATTAGGATTTCAATTAAACATCTTCTCGGTTCATGAAATCAATGGACAGGGGAATAAAACTTTGTTTAAATCTGACACTTCTGCATTTAACCGATCGATATCTTCGTCCTGACTGAAGGTCATACTGATTTGCAAGGACGTGGGTCTGGTCATACGTAATCTTCTTCGCTTTACAAACAACACGGCACCTGTATAGCTCGCTCAGACTTTTTTTGTCTCTCACCAACGATTTTTCCTCCCACGTTCACCACTTTCTCAAGCACATTTCTGCTCTTCACAGTCAACCCACCACCATACCAACACATAAATGAGAAAGTTAGAACAGATTCCAAGAAGCATGAATAAAATGTCCGAAGAATGTCAGTATTCACATGAAATGATCGCAGCTTGCGAAGACAATATAATCTGGTTTGACATTTTTTGTGGACATACTCAACATGGGATTTAAAATTCAGCTTATCTATCTATAAAAGTTCCTAAATATTTGTATGATTCAACACGTTCTACTTCAGCACCTTTGATAAAAAGTGGTGGTACAGCTTTTGGATTCTTTCTAAAATCAATCAACATTTCTTTCGTTTTTGTTACATTCAGATCAAGATAGTTATGATCGCACCAGTCAACAAATCTTTGAACCTCCTTGAAGTAAACAGAATCAGAGTTGGAAAGATCCACAAGTGCCGAGTCATCTGAATATTTAATGTACAAAGTTGAATCACTTCCTGAACAATCATTTGTGTACAGAGTAAAAAGCACTGGTGATAAAACAGTACTCTGGGGTGCGCCAGTTGAAATGACTCTGGAAGACGAAACAACACTTTGATATCGAACAGACTGTGTCCTCTGTGTAAGAAAATTAATTATCCAAAGAATGAGCTTGTTACCCACATTTATGTTATGAGTTTCTTTGCCATCAGATGTGGTTGTATGGTGTTGAATGCTGATGAGAAATCAATAAAGAGAATGCGTACAAAGGAGGAAGGTTTTACGAGGTGTGAAAAAGCATGGTGGAGAAGTGCGAGTGTGGCATCATCTGTTGATCTGTTCTGTTGGTATGCGAACTGAAACAGGTCTTGGTACTGTGTAGTATCTTTAAAACATAACCGAGGACAATTCTTTCAAGACATTTCATTGCAACAGATGTGAGGGCAACTGGTCGGTAATCATTTAAACAGCTTGGGTTGCGTTTTTGGGAAACAGGACATACAGTGGCATTTTTCTATAAAACAGGAATTATACATTCTCTAAGTGACCAGGTAAACAAAACGACTGTAAACATAGGGAGAGCTGAGAAGCACACACCTTCAACAATTTTCCACAGATATTATCAGGGCCCATTGCCTTTCTCACATTTAAACGTTTGAAAAAAAACTGATCATTTTCCTCAATCACAACAGAATCACTTCCATCAACATCGTTTTTAAACATTGTTTTGGAGTTCTTCCTTCACTTCCTTTAATTCTTTACTAAAATCTTTATCATCAAATCTACAGTAAAAATCGTTCAGCTTTTCTGCAAATTGCTTCTGTTCTTTTGCTGTTTTTTGTGTTACTATATTTTGGTTTGAACATTTTCCTGAACCTGATAAAACCTTATTCCTTTCCATGCATCTCGCATATTTCCATCTGGAACATGTTTTCAACTTTTCTCTTGTAAGCTCTCTTTGATTCTTCAATCTCCGTTTGCAGTTTTCTTTTGTACAACCTTACGATCGCTTTTATTGCCTGATTGAAAAGCTCTTTTTTTCTCATTAGAGTTATTTTCAGAGATTTTGTAACCCAAGGTTTGTTGTTGGGAAATATTTGATAGTTTTAGTAGGTACAATCATGTGTTCACAGAAAGAAATGTAGCTGGAAATAACATCGGTGGCTTCGTTAATGTCAAAACTAGAATTCAAAAACAAATTCCAATCTGTACATTCAAAACAAGCCTGTAATTCATCACCACTTTCTTGTGTCCAACACTGCACTTGCTTTTTAGTGATAGGTTGTGTTTTCACTTTTGGTCTGTAAGCTGGCAAGAGATGAATTTTCTCTCCACGTGTCAGCTGTTTTTTTTTTTTTACTTGTTCATCGATCACTCGTCCCGCCGATCTCGCGAGACCTGTCGGGGTTGCGAGCGCCCCCTGGCCAATTTAAAGTGGCACCATGAATTCTGTCCCCTTTATTTTTTTTTTAATAATTTCATTTCATTATGTCATTTTTGCCGGCAATTACCAAGTGAATTGTGTCAGTACATGAATTTGTTGGATTCATGGTTTCACTCAGTTCTATGTAATTCTAACAAGGCAAGAACAGGTGGCATCACCCGATGTTTTGGGCCATGCAATATAACCCAGTTATAACTTTTCACGTAGGCCTACGTGACGCATGAAAAATGTCAATGCATTTAGTTTGCATATTACGGAGCTGTTTAGTACTGGTCAAAACACACACGCATTGACACACACTTTCATTAGCTAAAAGAGAACACCCGTTTACCTGTTTCGCTTGCATCTTCGTATCGGGTTCTCTTGTGCAGTCGTTTTGCTCATGGCTGCGGTGTCTCACTTTAGTTGCCCCTGAAGCATTGTCTCTCCTGGTGCTGTTTTTAGCGCTGTCGATTCCCACGTTCATGTCGGATACATAAAAATAATCATTTTTAACAGTATGGGTGACAAAGACTAAGATTTATTTGGTGAACTACACAAATGTCTCAAATCCAAGTCATACTCAAACTGATAAAATTAAGCGTCTCAATTCTTGGAATTAACACAAATGAACACATACAGTGTATAACCTAAACTCTTTCACGCACTCAAAACGGAGACAGATCCAAACATGCCTTGCTAACTCGGCTGCCATGGTACCAAATCATACCCAAGATTGTTACAATTTGGCGATTCATACTGAAATTATTTACACAGGTTCTGGCCGTTGCATGATGTAACTGGTACGTCACGGTGAATACGCATGGTCTTTAGTTTTTTTTTTTTTTTTTTTTTTAACTAACCATGCCAACAATAACAACAACAAAAGAACTCCCCAGAAAACACTGAATAACCCACTGAAAGTTTACTACCTGAACTAGTATCATACCTCGTCCTTCCCGATTTCGAAGACTGGAGTATGTGGTGCGACGGTCCTTTGGTCGACTGGCACCGTTTCCGGGAGCGTGCTCGTCTTCTTCGATCCTGCCGCAATGGGGGAGGAGCTCTGACCAAATCATGACAAAAATAGTCACCAAACGCTGTGGAAAAAACACACTAATCCCTGTCACATGCACTAAATCCTTATTTTTTCATATAAACGTAGACACTAAACCCTATGACATGACATTAATCCCTATGAAAGGATAGCACAAGGGTCCCATGACAGGATATCAATCCCTATGGAAGGATGAACACTAAACCCTATGACAGAACATTAATCCCCATGAAGGGATAGACACTAAATCCTATGACAAATATTAATCCCCTACGACGAGATAAACACTAAACCCTATGATAGGACATTAATCCCTTTTTTAGGGATAGACACTAAATCCTGTGACAGGACATCATTCCCTATGAAGGAATTGACATTTAACGTTTTGACAGGACATCATTCCCTATGAAGGAATGCACACTAAACGCTATGACAGGACATTCCCTATGAAGGTATAGACACAAAACCATATGACACAAGGACGTTAATCCCTATGATTGGACAGACACTAAACCATACAACAGAACATTGTTCCCTATGAAAGGATAGACAATAAACCCTATGACAGGACATTAATCCCTATGAAAGGACAGACACTAAACCCTGACAGGACATAAATTCATATGAAAAGATAGTAAATCCAATGACAGGACATTAACCGCTATGAGGGGATAAGCATTAAACCCTATGAGAGAGACATCAATCTCTATGAAGGGATAGACACTAAACCCTACGGCAGGACATTAATCGCTACGAAGGGATAGGCACCACACCCTATGACAGAACATAAATCGCCATGAAGGGATTCACACGTTGACTCTGATCACCATGCCGTCGCTTTCTGTGGAAGAAGCGATACTCACATCAGGTGGTAGCAGGTGCGCACAAGAAAATCTTTCAGGAACAGGATCAATGACTTCCCCCTGCAGCTCAGCCCCAAAGGATCTGAAGACATGCGTCCATGTTTCAGATCTCAGTCATTAGACGTGCTACATCACTGAGGTCATCATCTGATACCCTCCTGAACTATTCCCTCCGGTACCGCCTGTTCTGTACCTTCTTCAACAGAAAACTGGCACGGGAAACCAGAGCCGTCATGCGAGTCATAGGAAAGGACGCCCAAACCTGGGAAAGAATAAGACTCAAATCCCTGGGAAAGAAGACACTAAACCATGGAAAGAAGCAAGCATAAAACTGAAGGACAGAAGACACTTAACCATGTGAATGAGTAAGACAGTTAACTCTGGAAAGGAACACGACACTAACACCCGGAAAAGAAGATGTTAAACCCTGAAGAAGAAACCAGACTTCAACAAACAAGTCCAATCTTTGTGAATGAAGAAGACTCTAAACCCTGGGGAAAAAAACCCGCTTAACTCTGCTAAACCCTGGGAAGAAAACACTAAACTCTGCGAATGAAGAAGACGCTAAATCCTGTGAAGAAGACGCTACACCCCCCCGCGAATGAACAAGACGCTAAACCCCGGAAAGAAAACGTTAAAGTTTAAATAAAGACGACGCTAAACCCGGTGGCTGAAGAGAGCCCTCCGTCTTGCAAAAGACGACAAACCTTGGAACACAAGTCAATAGATTAGGGAAGAAATAACCACCGAGAAAGAACACCCCAACAACCTGTGAAGGAAAGGTGACAATCCTATCAAAGCGCATCAAAACCTTTGAAATAAGGTAAACAATCCATGAAAGAAGGGGCGTTAGTAAACCTCCATCAGCGAGTACTGTACCATTTCAAAGAAAAAGTTAAATCCCACGACAAAAAACACTGCAACTTAGAAGACGACGCAGACACACACACACACACACACACATAGTTAGTGTTATAGGGTCCAGCGGACTACAAGGAGCCAAATCAGGACCTCAGCTATCATATCTGCTGAGTCTCTAGATTGAAGTTTATAAAGACAAAAGCACAATTGTCTGTTTAACTCCAGCAACACCTATACATTATTAAAGCACTATAACTTATAAAATAAGTTTTACCTCTTTCAAAAAAGAAAAAAAAAAAGATCCACTGAAATCTCACGAAAAAGAACTGATAAATCACTGGTGGAAAAGAACTTCTCTCTGATACACATCAAAATCAGCACATTCAGTCAAAAAATGATGAACACTGAACAAGCTGTCACATGCAACACACCATGGAGGGTCTTCCCTTCTGAGTATCCAACTGTGCGTTATATAGCTGTGCCCAATATGTAACCGTGACAAAACCGATTCCTCTTTACGGTTACGTACAATCGATGGGAAAGGGTTGATTAAATCTGGGCAAATTTTAAACAATTTGTTATGAATTTGGCTAGACCATTCACTCTGCCACAGTTCACGACAATACAAGCTAGATTTATGACGAAGATCTGAGTGAGAACAAACAAACTGCACAGGCCTCTAGAAAGACTTGCACCGAGAGAGCTGTTTGGCTGCTTTGTCTACCACGGAGTTACCATAGATTCCCATGTGGCTGGGGACCCAACAGAAAAAAACTATGCTTTCCCGAAGAGACAAGCTGAGTATGAAGATCATGAATATCCGCCAAAACTGGATGTGAAACTTCTCTTGTCGATAAAGCCGACAGTGCCGACAATGAATCCGATAAAATAAGGAAATCGTTCTGATCTGACCTGGACACCGCACTGAGAGCCAGATTTAAAGCCTTCAGTTCAGCAGTATAAACAGATGACCAATCTCGCAATCTTAACAAGGTGGGCTCCTGAAAATTGCTATCACACACAATGGCCGCTGCAGCCCTCTCATCTTTTTTAGAACCATCTGTAAAAATCTTGGTAAAATCTTTATAAAGTTCACATTGCTCAAGATAAAGTTGTTTATATGCAGCACTCGAGGTGACCTCCTTTCGAAATTGAGTTAAGTATAAATTAATCTCTGGATTGGCTATTTTCCAGGGAGGTACATCAGTCTGTAATGGACCATCATCAACAGTATCAAGGTCAATGCCAGCTGCCCCGAAGTGGGGCAAAATACGGATACCCAGTGGAGGAATCTCATTTGGCTTTAAGTCATATTTGGCTCTAAAAGGTGGGTTCATGACAATATCATAGGCAGGGTTTTCTGGACTAGCCCTCAGTTTCAGATAATAGTTCATGGAAAGACACAATCTCCTTAGCTCCAAAGGGGGTTCTCCAGATTCAACATACAGACTCTCTTTTGGAGATGTGCGAAATGCTCCCAAAGCAATCCGCAGTCCTTGATGATGAATTGGATCAAGAGCTTTGAGATAAGACTTTCGTGCGGATCCATATACCACACAACCATAATCTAGCTTTGGTCTCACCAAAGCCCGATATAATCGCAACAAAGTTCGTTCGCCTGTCCGCACCCCAATCAGTGTGACTAATAACCTTTAAAACATTCAAACCTGACTGGCAAGATTGTTTAATGTACTTAATGTGAGGCAAAAAGGAAAGCCTACTATCAAAAATAACCCCCAAAAAAATTTCACTTGTTTGGAAACTTTAATTACCTGACCATTGAGACAGATAGATGGTTCTAAGACCTGAGATCTTTTCCTATGGAAATGAATACACTCTGTCTTAGTAGCTGAAAAAAATTAAATCCATTTTCAGTGACCCACTGCTGAACACGATTAACACACAACTGAAGTTGACGCTCAGCTGCGGCCAAGGTTTTCCCCTTGGCAGAGATAGAGAAATCATCAACAAACAATGACTTATCAATCCCAGACTTTACTGACTGAACGATATTATTAATCTTGAGATTGAACAGGAGCGGAGAAAGAAAGATGCTACCCTGAGGGACACCCATCTCTGCTCAAAAGGATCTGAGAAGGTAGAATGAAGTCTAACACTGAAATGCCTGTTAGACAAAAAAAATAGCAATAAACATTGGTAAATTACCTTTGAAATCAGTGCCTTCAAGTCAAGTCCTGAAGAATTCCATACCTCCATGTTGTGTCATACGCTTTTTCTAAATCAAAAAGAATAGAAACTACATGTTCTCCATTAATCAAAGCATTCCTGATAAAAGACTCGTATCGAACCAGGTGATCAGTAGTACTGCGGTTGTTCCGAAATCCACACTGGGAAACATCCAATGCCCCAAGACATTCTAACTGCCATAACAATCGAGAATATACCATTCTCTCCATAGTTTTACATAAGCAACTAGTAAGAGCTATAGGACGATAGTTGTTAGGATCCGAATGATCTTTCCCTGGTTTAGGAATAGGAACAACAACGCCTCTCTCCAAGATTGTGGAAAATATCCTGAACACCAAACATGATTAAACAGTGACAACAACACCTTTAAACCCTCAGCTGGCAAATGTTGAATAAATTGATAATGAATGTCATCTGGTCCAGGAGCTGAGTTGTTGGCTTTCAAAATGGCGTCCTTTAACTCATCCATGCTGAAAACGCAGTTATATCCTCAGAACTATCTGGCACGAAAGAACAAGATTTTGACTCCGCAGATCTTTTGATACGCTGGAATTCCTTGCAATAATGATCAGCTGACGAATTGTGGTGAATAGTAGCAGCTAACAAGTTAGCAACCTCCTTTTTTATTAATATTGATCCGTTTACTTGCAAAAACTTTAATAGCTGATGTAGCCGACTTTCCCTTAATCTTACGGATTAATTTCCAGACTTTCCTTGAATTGACCTTAAAAGATAGATTTGAACAAAATTTTTTCCAAGATTCTTTCTTCTTGGTTTTAAAAGTATACCGACACTTTGCCCTACATGCCTGATGTTTAACTTTGTTTCCCACCATAGGAAATCTAGCAAAAAGTCTTTGAGCACTCTTTCTCTTACCCTTCAAAGTTTTGCACTCTTTATCATACCAAGGGGTCTTAACATCATTAGGTTTATCACGGGACTTGGGAATAGCTTCGTTAGCACTCTACAATCACTTTAGTGAACTGCAAAACAGGATCATCATAACTCTGCAACAGATTCAAAGGCATTCTACTTAAAATCTGTTGCTGATAAAGACTCCAATCTGCAGAGCGGAGCTTCCATGTTTCCCGAGGGGACTCCTGCAATTGCTTCGTAAAATAAATAAAAATCGGAAAGTGATCACTCCCGCTTAGGTCCGAATGAACTTGCCACTCTAAGTCCAAAAATAAGAAGGGATCACAAATGGACAAATCCAAGTGAGTCAAGGAACCAGAAGGAGAACAAAAGGTCGGTGAGCCTGAATTCAGAAGACAGAGATCATGATCCGATATAAAATCCTCAAGAACTTTCCCTTGGGAATTAGTACAGTTACTTCCCCACTGTGGAGAATGACCATTCAAGTCACCCAATAAAAGAAATGGACGAGGGAGTTGAGAAATTAAACCATCCAACTGACTCTTTGAAATCACAAAAGATGGAGACAAATACAAACAGCATATCGTAACTGCCTTGTTTAACGAGATACGAGCAGCCACTGCCTCCAGATCCGTCTGAAGTGTAAATATCTGTATAAAGTACCGAATTATGAATATAAAGAGAAACACCTCTCCTTGAAAAGTCTGCAGAAGCTGGCTTGTGTATGCAGGAGAAACCAGTAATCTCATGCTTCTTACTTGCAGTTAAAAGGGTTTCCTGAAGAGCAATTATCAAAGATCTATACTCTGCCAACAATAGCTCAAGGTCCCGACCATTTGCTTTAACTCCCCTTATGTTCCACTGGAGTATGTCCATGTAAGGTTATTAAAAGAATATCTATCAGCCCTCTTCCCCAGAAAACTTCACTATCCATCAAAGAACTAAAACGGTTCTTCAAGACAAGATCAGAAGCCGATGCTCCTGATAAATTTCTAAGTTGTTGTTGCCATGCTTGGAATTTGCTCTTACTGGACTGAAACCTGCTGCACCAAATATCTGACTTCGAGATTTTCCCCTAAGAGGATCTGGAGTCCGAAAAGGACGCTCCTCACTGCGTGCCTGTCTCGTATTGCTGTTGTTGACTTGTGAGCGAGGGGACAACTCTCTTTCCTCCGATCCTTCACCCCTGACCTCTGGTCCACAGTACTTTGTACAACTGAAACACCTCTTCCCTCACCAGCAGGGACTGAAGCCTGTTGTACATTGCTGGTCGGAACACTATTGCATTTCTGAGTCAAAACCTCAACTGATTGCTCAAGTGTAGTAAGCCGATCCAAAACCGATGACAACAATTCTGTCAATTTCTCTCCAGAGCAGTGAATGGAGCTGCTCCCAGATCATCACCCGATGACCGGTTCGCAGAATCGTTGACCACCTTCTGTGCATAAGTAGAAGTCGAAGGAGTCCTAGCTTCCACTAATCTTCTTGCCTCAGTAAAGGAACATTTTCTCTCAATCTTTACTTTCTGAATCTCGCATTCCTTTTTCCACACTGGGCAACTTTTTGAATTTGCTGGATGGTCACCCTTACAATTGACACAGTATACAGCACTTACACAAGATTCCTCATGCTTCTTCTGCCCACAATCACGACAAACCTCCTGACCCCGACAAGCTCGGCTGGAATGACCAAAGCGTTGGCACTTGAAACATCGCAAAGGAGATGGCACAAAAGGCGTAACTTTCACTCGGATATAACCCACTTTGACGAACTCCGGAGGAGATGACATAGCAAAAGTCAAGAATAGTGTGTTGGTTTCAATTAAGTCACTTCCTTTAGAGATTTTAACTCTATGGACCTGCAGAACACCCTGCTTTCCATCTCAGTCCGAATTTCCGATTCAGCAACTCCAGCCAAGTCAGCACATCTGATTACCCCTTTCGAGTAGTTGAGAAAGGGGTGAATGGAAACCTTAACTGTGATATCCATGAGCCGAGAACCATCCCTTTTCAGTAGCAACCGAGACGCCGCGCTTCCGTAGCACAGTTAACAAGGTAGCTACCAGATCGGAGTCTCTTAATCATTTTGAATCCTGTGGACGAGACTCCCTCAAACCACTTGCAAACAGCGAACGGAGAAATCCGAGCAATGGATTCTTTGGGGTCTTTTGCTTCCACTAAAAGGAAGCTTGGCCATGCGTTTGGATACCCTTTCTCTTTGCCACTTCCCTTATCTCATTATCTGAATCTGAATCTCTATTCGTAATCTCGTCCATACACTTGCCATGTCCATCATCGTTTCTTCTCTTTTTTTTTGAGGTATTTGTTTAGAATTCATAATAAGGGGAAAAAACTTCACCTCCCTACTCCCCACCCGCCATCGAGTGCCCACAAAGGCGATGCCCCTAAGCAATCCTCTAGCAAAGGGAAACACCAGGGTTATAGCGAAGGTATACACTGCGTGACACGCGCTCCACCCCATTCACCAGGCTCATGACCAACTGTCGAGAACGAACAGGAGGCCACTCACCTGGCTTCCGGAGCAAGCAACGTGCCACACAGTTTGACCCATGCCATGCCCACACTGTGGAGGCGACCGATTGACAGCATTGGGCCCCATGCTGCCCCCCGTCTAGGGAAAGGCCGGGCCAAAGTGGCGTGTTGAGGGGCGAGGATCCCACTCCGGGTCCCTCTCAACCACCAGGACACCATTCTCCCCCGACACGGGTCGCACCGCACGGTCAACACGGTGGAGCAAGAGGTCACAGAGAAAAACAGAGAAAGTGCTATAGAAGACTTGTGATGAAAGGAAAAGAATAGGATAACGACCCATAAAGCAGAAGAAGACGAAACGAAACAGAAAACTGCAGATTATTAAGGAGAATGTTGAAAGAGAAATGCAGGTGAAAGAACCATGGGTAGGCAGAAAAAAAACAAAAAAAAAAAGAAACAGACTAGAAGTTCAAATAGCCGAGGCGGAGAAGAAGCTTTAAACCCGTTTCTTTTGCAGTTCACACATCGCGGTACTGTCTGCTAGAATGAAACGGTTCAAACAGACGGTTGGTTGGGTGTGTGTTAAAGGCTATGGTAGATCTAGTTTTCTTCTGTCTTGTGCGCATATTGTGAATAGTCGATCTAAAGTATTAGCTTCTTATCTTCGATTTTTTAAAAGCGATTTGCAACTGCCCATGATAATGCAAATAATGAGCATGAAACTGGCCGCCATGTCTGCAGTATTAACTGATGGGGCCGCTTTGTGTCAACGTAACGGTAAACCCCGTCACGTATTCCGAAATTATGCAGTATCTACTGCTCTCACGGCGGCCAGGTGTCCATCTTGGAACCGTCTAGTCTGTGGTAAACGAGTTACCCCTCGATTTTCATGACCCGAGAACGTCATGTTGGCCAATCACTGAACGCAACTGTTCATGGTGCAAACACTGATCGAACGCTATTGGGCAAGGTTTCCATTCAAGTTATTAGGATTTTCTTTTACATTGTAAATTATGAGAAATTTTGACCAAGTATGTGGAATTGAAACAGAAGCCAGCACAAGCTTCGCAGTTGCAATGCAAGTTTTCCATCATTCCCCCGAAGCTCAGGCACCTGCAATTCACTTTAATGGAGTCAAAACGGATAGTAGGTGCTAAGCGAGAATGAACGTAAATCTATTGACTCTTCGTTTACTTTTGCTTATTCTCGATATGTTGGGATTAATTACACATACATACAGAGAGAGAGAGAGAGAGAGAGAGAAAGAGAAGAGAGAGAGAGAGAGAGAGAGAGAAAGAGGCAGGCAGAGAGCAGACGACGGCGTGTGTGGACAATATGCTTCTCATGTTTCCCCTTCACTTTACATTCTACTCCAAGGAGTTGCCATCAAAGTGCAACAGTTTAATTTGTGTATTATATAATTGCTTACGGTGCTTTTGATGAAAACTTAAGCAATGAATCAAACATTTGGGGAGTGGGGGGGGGGGGGGGGGCTAACAGACCCGTGTTCGAGTCTCACCTGCACCTCCGTATGGGGACCTCTATATGCCCCCGTTCCCGGTGGTGGTAGTCTCTCCAGTGGGCTGTCCTCCCTGTGTCCTGCTGTCCCTGGTGGTGGTAGTCTCTCCAGTGGGCTGTCCTCCCTGTCCCTGGTGGTGGCAGTCTCTCCAGTGGGCTGTCCTCCCCGTCCCTGGTGGTGGTAGTCTCTCCAGTGGGCTGTCCTCTCCCTGTTCCTGCTGTCCCTGGGGGTGGGCTGTCCTCTCCAGTGGGTGGTAGTCTCTCCAGTGGGCCCTCCCTGTCCCTGGTGGTGGTAGTCTCTCCAGTGGGCTGTCCTCCCTGTCCCTGGTGGTGGTAGTCTCTCCAGTGGGCTGTCCTCCCCGTCCCTGGTGGTGGTAGTCTCTCCAGTGGGCTGTCCTCCCCGTCCTGGTGGTGGTGGTAGTCTCTCCAGTGGGCTGTCCTCCCCCTGTCCCTGGTGGTGGTAGTCTCTCTCCAGTGGGCTGTCCTTCCTGTCCCTGGTGGTGGTAGTCTCTCCAGTGGGCTGTCCTTCCTGTCCCTGGTGGTGGCAGTCTCTCCAGTGGGCTGTCCTCCCTGTCCCTGGTGGTGGCAGTCTCTCCAGTGGGCTGTCCTCCCTGTCCCTGGTGGTGGTAGTCTCTCCAGTCTCTCCAGTGGGCTGTCCTCCAGTGGGCTGTCCTCCCTGTCCCTGGTGGTGGTAGTCTCTCCAGTGGGCTGTCCTCCCTGTCCCTGGTGGTGGTAGTCTCTCCAGTGGGCTGTCCTCCCTGTCCCTGGTGGTGGTAGTCTCTCCAGTGGGCTGTCCTCCCTGTCCCTGGTGGGTAGTCTCTCCAGTGGGCTCTCCAGTGGGCCTGTCCTCCCTGTCCTGGTGGTGGTGGTGGTCTCTCCCCAGTGGGCTGTCCTCCCTGTCCCTGGTGGTGGTCTCCCCAGTCTCTCCAGTGGGCTGTCCTCTCCTGTCCCTGGTGGTGGTAGTCTCTCCCAGTGGGCTGTCCTCCCTGTCCCTGGTGGTGGTAGTCTCTCCAGTGGGCTGTCCTCCCTGTCCCTGGTGGTGGCAGTCTCCCAGGGCTGTCCTGTCCTGTCCCTGGTCCCTGGTGGTGGCAGTCTCCCCAGTGGGGCTGTCCTCCCTGTCCCTGGTGGTGGCAGTCTCCCCAGTGGGCTGTCCTCCCTGTCCCTGGTGGTGGTAGTCTCTCCAGTGGGGGCTGTCCTCCCCTGTCCCTGGTGGTGGTAGTCTCTCCAGTGGGCTGTCCTCCCTGTCCCTGGTGGTGGTAGTCTCTCCAGTGGGCTGTCCTCCCCTGTCCCTGGTGGTGGTAGTCTCTCCCAGTGGGCTGTCCTTCCTGTCCCTGGGTGGTGGTCCAGTCTCCCCAGGGCTGTCCTCCCTGTCCCTGGTGGTGGTAGTCTCTCCAGTGGGCTGTCCTCCCTGTCCCTGGTGGTGGTAGTCTCCCCAGTCTGTCCTCCCTGTCCCTGGCTGTCCTCTCCAGTGGGCTGTCCTCCCTGTCCCTGGTGGTGGTAGTCTCTCCAGTGGGCCTGTCCTCCCTGTCCCTGGTGGTGGTAGTCTCTCCAGTGGGCTGTCCTCCCTGTCCTGTGGCCTGGTGGTGGCAGTCTCTCCCAGTGGGCTGTCCTCCTGTCCCTGGTGGTGGTAGTCTCTCCAGTGGGCTGTCCTGTCCAGTGGGCTGTCTCTCCCTGTCCTGTCCTCCCTGTCCCTGGTGGTGGTAGTCTCTCTCAGTGGGGCTGTCCCTCCCCCTGTCCCCAGTGGGCTGTCCTCCCTGTCCCTGGTGGTGGTAGTCTCTCCAGTGGGCTGTCCTCCCTGTCCCTGGTGGTGGTAGTCTCTCCAGTGGGCTGTCCTCCCTGTCCCTGTGGGTGGTAGTCTCTCCAGTGGGCTGTCCCTGGTGGTGGTAGTCTCCCTGTGGGCCCCTGGTCCCTGGTGGTGGTCTCTCCAGTGGGCTGTCCTCCCTGTCCCTGGTGGTGGCAGTCTCTCCAGTGGGCTGTCCTCCCTGTCCCTGGTGGTGGGTAGTCTCTCCAGTGGGCTGTCCTCCCTGTCCCTGGTGGTGGTAGTCTCTCCAGTGGGCTCCTCCCTGTCCCTGTGGTGGTAGTCTCTCCAGTGGGCTGTCCTCCCTGTCCCTGGTGGTGGTAGTCTCTCCAGTGGGCTGTCCTCCCTGTCCCTGGTGGTGGTGGTAGTCCAGTGGGCTGTCCTCCCTGTCCCTGTGGGCTGGTCTCTCCAGTGGGCTGTCCTCCCTGTCCCTGGTGGTGGTAGTCTCTCCAGTGGGCTGTCCTGGTCCCTGTCCCTGGGCTGTGGTGGTCTCTCCAGTGGGCTGTCCTCCCTGTCCTGGTGGTGTCCCTGGTGGTGGTCCCTGGTGTCTCTCCCCAGTGGGCTGTCCTCCCTGTCCCTGGTGGTGGTAGTCTCTCCAGTGGTCTGTCCTGTCCCTGTTCCCTGGTGGTGGCAGTCTCTCCAGGGCTGTCCCCTGGGTGGTGGTGTCCTCCCTGTCCTGTCCCTGTGGTGGTAGTCTCTCCAGTCTGTCCTCCCTGTCCTGGTGGTGGTAGTCTCCCTGTCCCCTGTCCCTGGTGGTGGTAGTCTCTCCAGTGGGCTGTCCTCCCTGTCCCTGGTGGTGGTAGTCTCTCCAGTGGGCTGTCCTCCCTGTCCTGGTGGTGTGTCTCTCCAGTGGGCTGTCTCTCCAGTGGGGTAGTCTCTCCAGTGGGCTCCTCCCTGTCCCTGGTGGTGGTAGTCTCTCCTGTCAGGGGTGTCCTCCCTGTCCCTGTGTGGTGGTGTAGTCTCTCCAGTGGGCTGTCCTCCCTGTCCCTGGTGGTGGTAGTCTCTCCAGTGGGCCTCCCTCCTCCCTGTCCCTGGTGGTGGTAGTCTCTCTCCAGTGGCTGCCTCCTCCCTGTCCCTGGTGGTGGTAGTCTCTCCAGTGGGCTGTCCTCCCTGTCCCTGGTGGTGGTGGTAGTCTCTCCAGTGGGCTGTCCTCCCTGTCCCTCCCTGTGGTAGTCTCTCCAGTGGCTGTCCTCCCTGTGGTGGTAGTCTCTCCAGTGGGCTGTCCTCCCTGTCCCTGGTGGTGGTAGTCTCTCCAGTGGGCTGTCCTCCCTGTCCCTGGTGGTGGTAGTCTCTCCAGTGGGCTGTCCTCCCTGTCCCTGGTGGTGGTAGTCTCTCCAGTGGGCTGTCCTCCCTGTCCCTGGTGGTGGTAGTCTCTCCAGTGGGCTGTCCTCCCTGTTCCTGGTGGTGGTAGTCTCTCCAGTGGGCTAGTCCTCCAGTGGGCCCTGTCCCTGGTGGTGGTAGTCTCTCCAGTGGGTCTGTCCTCCCTGTTCCTGCTGTCCTGGTGGTGGTAGTCTCTCCAGTGGGCTGTCGTCCCTGTTCCTGGTGTACATTGGTGGTGGTAGTCTCTCCAGTGGGCTGTCGTCCCTGTCCCTGTTCCTGCTGTCCCTGGTGGTGGCAGTCTCTGTCCAGTGGGCTTTCCCAGTCCCTGTTCCTGGTGTGCTCCGCTGTGGCCTGTCCTGCCTGTTGTGGACACTCCCCTGTGGGCGGTCAAAGCAAATCATGTTGCTTTCAGCCCTGTCGACCACAAAAGCCATATCAGGTCACACACTATGGGAAAAAAAATCAAGTGAGAGAATTAAAATGCAGAGTTAAAGCTCAATACCAGTTATCTTTAGGCGATCATCCCTGAAGTGGCCTCTCGCTTTGGGTGATCCTCCCTGTAGTGACCTCTCTCCTGGAATGCCGTCTGCTGTATGGTAGTGGCCGCTCCTCTTGACCGTCATCCTTGTTCCCTGTCGCAAGTGAAATCCTTGTATTATATTTTCTGCTTACAAGTCATTGTCCAAGCAGTTTTAAATACATACAAAACTTCACTTTGTAGAGGCGAAGTGATATGTACATATATGCATGTCGTCCCTGGTGAACAAAACCGGCCCAACATAAAATCTATTGTCCCAAGGCAGTTGAAGAGATGTTTCGTAAAACAATTTCAAATTGTTTACACACGTATTTCTTTGTTCGTTTCCTGGAGGCTGTATTCTTCCTGGAACGCGTTGTTTACCAGTTTATTTTTCAGAACAATCTGCTCTCTAGAGTTCTGATATATTATGGACATGCGGAGGTGTTGAAGATCCCTTCGCCTCTTGAAATTACCCTTTGGCAAATAGAAAAAAAAAATCTGAAATGGTTCAAATTGATTTTTTTTCCCCAGATTTCTGGCCAGAAATGATATACTGAAGAGAGTACGCTTAATCTTGAGCGATGACCGTCATCATGTACCGACGAACCAGATCCCAATTACCACCACCTTGAAACCGATCATTTTTAGATGGAATTAAAAAAAAAAATTGAAGAAAGATGACTCTCTTGAACTGTTTTGACTAGAACATGTGGAGAGTGCTCAATTCAGATGATCAGTCTGTGTTTAATTTTCACACCAGCTGGATGTAAGGCAATTTTTTTGTGACTGTCGCTGAAAGTTTTACAATTTAGATTTTTCAGATCTGATCAGACTGGATCGCATATTGACTTGTCTTACCTTCAACGTCATCCCACGGAATTTCAGGGTGGGGGTAGAGGATGGGTCCTGCCTCCAGTCCTCTGTTCCCCTTTCATTGCTGGTGTTCTGAACCACCATAACCTTTGTGCATGAGATACTGAACATACTTCACTCCTAGGTAAAAGCAAGATGTTTAAAAAGTATCACAACTGACAACACGTCAATATTCATTTGCCTCCTGACATTAAACTATTCAGGGAATTCGAAATTTAGAACCTGTACAGGAAGGATTGTCTGTCTGCCCCTGCCGCTTCCTCCCAAAGGGGACGCTTTAAGTTACGAAGAAACGACTGGTTTCACACAGTGGCGTTACCTCCCTTTGGTTGACGCCGTTTATAAGTTATGAAAAGCGTACAATACAAAGTGCTGCACTAACGTTTTAGGCAAGAATGGAACACCATGGTATCATCTTGGCCAATCTCGAGTTTTACGGATCACCCTAAAAAAATCACACACACACACACACACACCGATTCTGGGTCTTCTCGAGCATTGCTGTCGTGGTGACCTCAGGTCCCGTTTCATCTCCCCCAGTCAGCCCGTGGTGTCTCTAGGTCAAAGGTTATGGACGTGGGCAGGTTCCTAAGAACTGTGGCTG
This sequence comes from Conus betulinus, assembly GCA_016801955.1. Classification (NCBI taxonomy): domain Eukaryota; kingdom Metazoa; phylum Mollusca; class Gastropoda; order Neogastropoda; family Conidae; genus Conus; species Conus betulinus. The sequence continues at coordinate 216,590 of JADBJO010002570.1, read as the reverse complement.
GGTGGACTGGGTGGCGCCATTGGTGTGGCCAGGACTGGGATTTCCGGAATGAGCACCGTGGGATCAATGCCTTCACACAGGAAACGGAAGAAGAAATGCTAAACCAAAAAGGAATAAAGACATGGGTTAACTGGTGGTAAACGTTAAAACATGCCTGGTGATAAAAATCAAGTTAAAAAAAAAAAAAGACATGGATATCTGATACCTGAAATTATGTTTAAAAAACAAGCAAGGATGCTGGAGATAGAAGTTAAGATTTAAACAATCATCGATGTCCGTCTAGTGATAACATGAAAAACAAAAAGGACTTCTGGTATTAAAACTTACTTTAATGAAATTATCTCTGGTGATAGATATTAAATTAAAAAAATGATGAGGCACTGATGCCCGAGACAGAAATGCTTTTAAAAGGATATCGTCACAGAAATTAGCAGATGTCTGGTAACAGAAATTACATCAAAACAAGACCTATCAGGTAACAGAAATTACGTTAAAGACGACATCAATGTTTGACTGGTGGCAGATATTACTTTCAAAAAGACACGTATGTCTAGTAGCAGATTATCTTAAAAAAAAAGACTGGCAATAGAAAGTGCATTTTAATACAGAGCATCCATGTCTATAGAATTACATTAAGAATGACACTGACATCAGGTGGCAGAAGTTGTTAAAAAGAAAGAGACGAAACAGCTGTCTAAAATACCTCATGTCAGATGTGTACTGTGCTGTGTTAAAGTAAATGATTTTGTCAGGATTGCTTTAGCGGGACTCGAGCTGCATGTGAACGCCATGACTTTAATAACAATTCAGATCAACTATCATTTTACACGTATTTTCGAGCACTATTTTTTCTGCTCATGGTATCTGATCGTTAGCATAAAAAAAAAAAAAAAACACTTGATCTCAATGGCTGAACACTTCAAACGATAGCATTTCACATACCTGGCCATTACATACTGCAGGTCACAGGGCTCCCGTATATATCCCTGGCAACGTGGTCCCTGGGCACTCTCAGCGACAACAGTTCCACAGTTCCTTCAGGTATTCATTCTTTGCCAAAGTGACAGGCCATAGTATGACACAGTGGTGAACATTTCCCAGCATCTAACATCCATCACAAAGTAAACCGCGGTCACCACCTCAGCATTTGCCCAGCGTATTCTTCAGACCCTATTTCAGCCGTGTTCCCTGAAGGATCCGGATTAAGAAAGGCATCCAGAATATAGACCTCAGGACTCACGTATACATGCACCGTCTCAACGAAAGGAATGAAGTTGGAAAAAATCGATCCTTGAACTTCCCGGCCAGAACAAACGTGCTAAAAGCTTACTATTCTTGATCAAATGGCCGCTCTCCCCTGACATATGAGCAGCCTGATCACCACGTGGCCGACTGCCGATTGACTGATGCTTGCCATTCTTTTGCCTCACAATCTGTCGTGGAACGATCAAGATCCCTTGCCGGCTGGTCCCAGGGCACACAGCAACTCCCCCTAACCGCATCCATCAGTGCGACACAACAGAAGACGACCAGCAACTCTGTCCAGGAATCGTCATCTCGACTGATGAATTATTAGAAAAGGGGTCGGGTCCAGAGCGCGTGACAATGGTAACGCTAGAGACAAAGGTTCATTTCTATCTGTCTGTCTGATATCTACCTATCTTTTCTGTACCAATCTATCTACCTTTCTAACTAATTATCTAGATATCTACCTTATTTATCTAATCTATCGATCTCTCTCTTATCTACCTATCTATCTATCCACCCAGGCCTTTAGGTGTCTCTCAGCTCATTCACTGATCGAACACATCATCCAGCCACTAACAGAACTAAAGACACGCAGTGGCGTTGTTGAATGATCCGTGTGGATGAGAAAACGGAATTGTGGTAGTAAGTACTGCCACAAATCAGGGGCGACACTTGGAATTACACGACGAAAGCCACTATAGTGGAAACCATTCCACAGGGCGTTCTGTATTAGCCACTAGCTGATCTGATCGCGCAGGTCAACAAAGGACACTCAAAGTACCAGGTGATCACAAGAACACACTTCAGGACTGGCATGCCTGTTCTGAAGCATCTCCTCTGGTACCGCTGTTCTGTGCCATTGTTCCACGGATACCTGTCACTGAACACCAGAACAGCCACGTGTCACCAGGAACGCCAGTGGCTTTGTGCTGCCGGCATCACAGCTTTGACAGCTCAAGCGTCCACCCCTAAATAGCACCCACGAGCAGAACTCGGTGAGCTGGTCCACCTTAGAACAGATCTCTTGGGAAAACCGTACAGATCCATTCAATCGTTTGATGTGAATTGTACACCGGCGACACCTCTCTCTCGATGTGTCTCCGACTACGCTGGACCAAAGTTTCTCATCCACGCAGAACTGCAACAACACAGCACCCTGCACATCGTCAGCCTTGCCGGCGGCCAGATAATGCATTTGAACAGAATATGGACCCTCGGGCACCTAAAGGCCCACCAGTGCCACCACTCTATGCAAGACCCCCTGTCCTAACAACCCCACCATCCGAGATGAGCCCCCTGGGCGTCGAAGTTGCTGAACACCCCCTGCTGCATCCCACAGACAGATGTAGTCAAACAAGACACCGCACACCATGATCCCTGCTTACAGAAGACCTCCACCATTCCATGACAGACTGCGAGACAAAAGAATTTATGGACCTCAGTACGACGTGCCAGCGACTAGTGGTAAATCTGACTCTTCACACATTAAAAGAATGCGACTACTGCCAGAGATCTCCCACCCACCTTCTCCCCAAGACAGACTTCCCAAGGAGTTCAGCACTGGTACCGAGAAGCTGCAGTCAACAGTAAAACCTCAGGTCTGAACGCCAGACATACTGGTCAGTTCAGACCTCAACGAACACAGCCAGACTGGCACAAAGGCCATAGAGAAAAAACACCAAAACCCTCAAACACTCTTGTGATGAGACATTAGATCCCTGAAAAATGACACGCCACTGTCCAAACCGACTGACAAGCCATTTGGAAAGAATGAAATTAATAACCTGGCGGAACTTCGCAGAACTGCTAGATTCGCCGAGAATATGCTGCGCTGCAACACAAATGTACATTTATATTGGTTCATGTTTACAATCCATATTTACTAAATAATCATCTAAAATTTCGCATAATGTGACCAGTTTTTGAACGTGTACACACCTCATGTAAGGCGTTATATGACAAAAGTATAAACCACCTTTTAAGAAACTCAGAGATGCACCCACGCGAATATTGCTGATGGGAATTGCTGAATCAAGTCACTTTATAGACAGACTGAACATGTTCAGCGGTCAAAGTGCGCTGTGTAGTGGACAGGGATATGTGGAACACCGACACTGAAAATGCCCGACTTTTTTTTTTAATAATCGATTCCGCCATTGTTGACACCACCACTCCCACACAATGCTGTTCCAGATCTGTTGAAGGACGCAATACAGGACAGCAGGATTCCTTCCACATAATATCCGGGACAAGGCAGCGAGGTCTTCCCGTTGGTACCGGCAGAAAATTAGCGGGTGTGTGTGTGTGTGTGTGTGTGTGTGTGTGTGTGTGTGCGCCGCGCGCGCACGCACGCGTATATGCTCGAGTCCGTGCGTATGTGTTCGTTTTTCTGGCTCAGATACCACTGTAGGTAATATAAAGGGCCGGCAAGTCATTATGCTATCGGATGAAAAGTGTGAATTAGAGGCCTGCTGATTAAATGACACCAGTTTTGAGGGGGAAAGGGAAGGAGAGAAGGGAGCAGGCGCGGGGATAGAAATTAGTTCTTTTTGTAAGTCAACCACTTTCTACAGATTCCACTCCCCTCTCCCTCTTGAAAAAAAAAAGAAAAGAGAACAGTCCACTGAGAGCGTGGTCACTGTACAAAAAAAAAAAAAAAAAAAAAAAAAGGGAAGGCAGGCAAGAACCTTTAAAATCATTTACACACGGAAAGAAGGGGAAAGTTTCCTTTCGTACACCTCTTCTACACAACGGCGGGAGCCGCGCGAAGGTAATGAAATGAACATGTGACCAGGAGGTGCAAATATAAAGACAGCTAGCTGGGAAAAATGAAGGCAAACGC
>JADBJO010002570.1:205000-207500 GCA_016801955.1 Conus betulinus | reverse complement strand
ACGGGTGGAAAACTTTTAAAACTGATAACAAACAAACACAACTCGCTGTAAATGCGTACACGCCTAACCGTAAGAACAACTCATCCTGTGTGCGTGTGTGTATACTTGCTTGTCTTCTCTCTACTCTATGTTAAAGACTGACACACAGCGTCAAATAGAAATTAAAAAAAAAAAATAAATAAACGCCTTATAAGTGGAAACACTAAGAAAGAACCTTTTTCTTAATAAATATACGCAAAGATACTGCATTAGGCTTCTAATCGTTACAGTGAATTGTTAAAAATACACACACACGTGTGTGCATGTGTGTGAAGAAGATTAAGCGGGAGTAATAAGCACAGGCCAACGATTCTTCCGTCACAGCAGTAGTGACACCGATTTATTTGTGAGTAGTCCAAAATAAATAAAGGGGGGAAGGTGGATTAGAAATATGGGACAGAAAATATAACAACAACAAAAAAAAAAGAGAGAGAGAGAGAGAGAGAGAGAGAGAGAGAGAGAGAGAGAGAGAGAGAGATAGAGATATGTGTTATAAAGCTTTCTCTATCAGCGCATGAGAATCGTCGTCCTTCCTCTTCAAGATAGAACCATTTTCATCGCCTTTTCCGAGGTCTTTTATGCTTGAGACTAGACTCACCAAGACAGCACAATTAATTGTGAATGTGTTCCCTTAGCATCAAATGAAGATGTATCACAGTCTATAGTTCTGTGGTCTTCTCACCACCCAGGGCTTGAAAACAGAATCCAATGCACCCTAAAGCAGGCATCAAAGGGTAGAAACTAAACTGAAAGCAAAGGTAACATATGAAATACGTTTCTGAAAAAAAACATTAAGCAAACAGTTCAAAAGGTAGGGGGAAATCTTTGAGCCTATGCTTGGGGATTCATTTAAGGATGCAAGGGAGGTCAAAAGGTGTCCAATAGTCACGACGGTCAGCTCTGCTTTTTCATACCCAAGCATTGTCAGCAGCTAAGAATTGTGCAGAACACCTTTGTTTGGATCTCCTAAGAGATGCAATTTCCCACTGACTGATCAAAAAATATCATGCTGAACAATTTTAGTAGTGGGGGTATTACAAACCCAGGAAAACAATTCCTACATCATTACATTAACGACTTGACAAAGATTCATTTAAAAAGAAGAAGAACGAGGGGTGTGTGTGTGTGTGTGTGTGTGTGTGTGAAAAGGTGGGGGGAAAGGAACAGGGAAAGAAAAATGAGAACGAAAGAAACGAGCTTTTCTAAGGGAGACTAATGCCGTATAACTGCTTCGGATTCAATATATAGGAATTGCCTCTCATACAATGTGCTCTCTCTCTCTCTCTCTCTCTCTCTCTCTCTCTCTCTCTTAGTGTGTATGTGTATTGTTCTACGCTGTCCGACCTTACTAATCCTAATAAGTCAGTTTTCGACAACAACAACAACAACACAACAACAACAACAACAACAAAAAAGAGGAATGACATGAGTATGTACAAAACACAAAAGAGCTGTCACTTCACATTACACTCTCACACTTAGTGATAAATTCAGTTACTTTTGTTTATGTTCGTGTCCAGGCTATAACACAAGAAGAAGAATAACCCGCGGATTTGTTCAAAACCCAATTGCGGATGTAATTGTGGACAATCTAGGAAAGAGGAATGTAATATCATTGCCAAGAGCCGGAATTATAAGGGTTACGTCCTATGCGTCGTGTGTGCGTGCGTGCGCGCGCGCGCGCGCGCGCGCGTGTGTGTGTGTGTGTGTGTGTGTAGTTGTTATCTTGCTGTTCGACCGACAAATGAAGATATAAGAGAGAAGAGTTAGTTATGTCTGTATCTTGATTTGTTACACAGTGAATATAAATAATACATATATATTGTGATTATTACATTGTCACTTATACTTTACGGTTGTAATCATCTTCCGATGGGTCAATAGACTATCGTTGTCATTATCTTGTTAAGCAACATGACTGAATTTAGAACATCTGAGAACTAGCCTGGCTACATTATATTGCACTTTCTGTAACTGATACATAAGATATTCTGGACAGGCAGCAAGATGGAGAATCACAGAAATCTAGCGTGAAAGAACAAAAGCGCAGATTGGGGATTTGGTCGCACCCACTGGAAGAAGATGCAGAACAGAATCAATGTGGGGAGTTCTAAGTAGCCTAACACACACAGCAGATCAAGACGTGCTTCTGGATTGCTAAGTGTCTCATCCAATGTAACAACCAAGGTTACGAACAAACTTAAGATGGATGAACAAGACAGTTGGTAGCTGGACAGATGTTAGAGTAAAATTCGTACTCATTGCTCAGAGTTCGAAGTGTAGAGATTGTATCCTACGTTATGAATATCTACTGCCCCTCCCCTCCCTCTTTTCAGGTTAAAAACTGCCGTTTTGATGCATTAATACGTTGTAGCAAGTAGGTGTCCCTATAATTATTAACATTGCCTGGTCCTAACCTTTAGGAAACCTGAAGAAAAAGAACCCCACCCCCCCCCCCCCC
>JADBJO010002570.1:185000-195000 GCA_016801955.1 Conus betulinus | reverse complement strand
CCAGAAATATTTTTAATCTTCTAACAAAAAGCAAACGTGAACCATTGATTTTTCTGGTGTGTGTGTGTGTGTGCATGTGTGTGTGTGTGTGTGTGTGTGTGTGTGTGTGTGTGTGTGTGTGTGTGTGTGCGAGTGTGTGTGTGTGTATGTGTGTTGTGTCCGTGTGTGTGTATGTGTGTGTGTGTTGTGCCCGTGTGTATGTATGTGTGGTGTGTGTTGTGTGTGTGTGTGTGTGTGTGTGTGTGTCCCTTACAAAGAAAGTTCTTTTTTGTGAAACTGTGCATAGTAACACATTTCAGTTAACATATAAAAGTAACACAGATGAAACACACGATATGTAGGTGAACATTCACGGTCTGCAAAATGCGGTGTGATTGTGATTAATGTGAAGCAATAGTCAGATATTAGAATCACAAAAATGAAAAAGAATGAGGTATGGAAGATACGTCTGTCTGTCTGCCTGTCTGTCTGTCTGTCTGTCTATGTCTGTCTGTCTATCTGTGTGTGTGTGTGTGTGTGTGTGTGTGTGTGTGTGTGTGTGTGTGCAAGTGGTTTTCCTTGCATGCACACAATTACCCATCCACCCTTCTCCCACATCTTAGCAAGCCTCCTCTCTAGTAGTCCTCCCTTCCTCACAGTCACAATCAATTACCCCCCTCTCTCCACCTCCCCCTTCCTCCCTTCCCCTCCCCCCCCCCCCCTCTCCCCCCACACATTTAGTCATCCCCTCCCACCACCCCTCCCACACAAACCCACAAGCTGCTCCCCCGTGCCTCATTCTGATTCCAATCTTCATATTCCCATCACTTTCTCAATATCCACATCAACATACTTTTTGACATGGTGCATCTTGCAAACTGTTGACTGAATAAGAGAATATTTATTGAGAAAAATTTACATGGAGCAGAGCAATAGTTGCACTTAGGGACTTTTTTTTCTTTTTTTCTTTGTTAACTATGCAGCAAAAAAAGTTTCATGTTTTCAGGCTTGCGCTTTGTTGTCAAGAGTTCATCTTGTGTCTTCAGAACAGAATCATTTGTTATTTCCACCTATATGCTACAGTTATCTAGCATCCATCTCCACATCTTGAGGACAGATTCAGTATAGATTCGTTACGTAGCATAGTCTTTCACCGCATACTGTGAATGTGTCAGGATAATTCCATGAAATGATCAATATAAAATGAAAAAAAAAAAAAAAAACATTGCTTGGAATGATGGTGGTTTGCTTTATTGTTTTATTTGTAAAAAGTATAAGTCATATTCATTAATTTTCCCCTCATGACACGATGTGTTGGTTGTTGTGTGCTTTTACATACATGCTATTCTTTATCTTGGGATATAAAAAGTTAAGTCCCTTGCAGCACATATGTAATAGTGTACACATGGACTGACACTATGGAGACTTGGTCTCAACTCAGAATTAACCCGCTTGAACAAATCTTTCAAGTTATGGCATGTGCACAGCAGTTTTTTGTTTTTTTAACGTTTTAAAGTTAGTTGTTTTTTTTCTTTTTTTTTTTTTTTGGGGGGGGGGGGGTGGGGGGTCAGTTTGTTTGCCATTATACATATGTAACAAAGCTTGGGTAGGAGTCATTGGATACAAATCCTGAATTCAATATAGCAAATAAAAGAAGATATTGATGCTCATTAGTTAAGAAACATACACTGTGATACTCCCAGCCACATTTCGTTGCAATGCCTGGCTGCTTTTCTTAGCATACTTTCAATGATTATACTGTTACGGACACATGATGCATTTTTATGAAAAAGAGGCTCCAGATACACGCTTTTTAATTAAATTTTTTTTTTTTTTTTTTATATATAAAGCTTTCTTTTGACAAGAAATGAGCACTTCCAATTTACCATTTCAAATTTCTTTTCTGTGAATTTATTCAGTTAGCCAGACTTTTGTTGGTGGTGGTGGGAGGTGGTGGTTTTTTGTTGCTGTTGTCATTGCCTGAAAAAGGCTTGGGTCAACAGAAAAGATTGCAGTAGGCCATATTGATGGGTGTTGTAGGGCTTCGGAGCCCCATCTTCTCTTTCACAGTTTTATATTCATTACTCAAGTGGGATCTTAGCAATGCCCCAGTCATTATTTTGTCATTTCATATTGTTAAAAATGCTTACATCCACACAGAGCAAAACACACTTTGAATAGTGTGTTTTTTTCACATGGTATGATACTAAAAAAATCATTAAACCGTTTTGTCATTATGATCTAGGCATGCGTCTGTCAGAGTGCTGCCTTGTTCTTTAAGGGGATTGTAATGGGTGCTAAAACTCATGCGTATGATGTAATTTAGTTGTTGAGCTATGAAAGGGGGGAGCCAGTTGGGTTCCTCGTCAAAACTGAAAGCTGTTTTACTGAACATGTTTCTGATCATAACACTTTTTCGCCTCATTCTCCAGTCTTTTTATGACAGTTGTTTATGACATTGGTTTTATCAGTTTCCTCTGCTGCAGTGCAACTGCACAGATATCATAACATTTAAAGTCAAACAAAGCGCAGATACTTTTTGGCCATTCTGCAGCTCATTGAAATTAAAGAAAAATCACCAGCTGCTCTTGAGATTTAATTTTGAATCACTCTGATATATTGATCACTGCCTTTTTGTTGGAGATCTGTATGAACCATTCATTGCTTTTGCTGTTGCCAGTATATATATATAGATATACCTACCTAATACCTGGCCTCATATTTCATACCTGGTTTCATTCTTGTCACAAGGTCCCCTGAGGAAGATCTGTTTGGAGGAAATATTGAGAAGAATTTTGAGTCTGTTGTTTTTATCTTCATTCATTGTGTGCGTATATATATATTATATATATATTTTTTTTTTTGTTTGTTAAAAAACAGGATGGTAAAAGGAAGTTTTAAAATCGACAACTCTGTTTCGAGCGCTGGCTCTCGTCAGGATCGAGGCAGCGCTCGAAACAGAGCTGTCAATTTTAAAACTTCCTTTTACCATCCTATTTTTTAACAGATGTTGCTCCCCAAGGGGTCGAGCATTTTTAGAATTTTATTAGGCATTTTAGTGGGTTTATATATATATATATATATATATATATATATATGTATGTATGTATGTACGTATGTATATATCTGTTAGAAGGGCATGGATACTGCAGTTCTAGAACACATGAATTCATTATTAAAAAAAACAACAACAGCCTACATCTGTGTGATGACTATGGTTTCAGCCAATCCGCCCACCTCCAGCAGTGCCAGAGCGAGTGGCCTACTACAGTTTCGCCGAAGTCCAGAAGGACGCACAGAGTCTGCCGGCAGCCTGGTGCCTGCTGTCCTCACAGGCCAGTCAGATCACAGTGGGCGTCGTCGACCTGGTCCTGGACGTGGTGACGATGAAAGTGACAGTCAGCGATGATTTCACCGTCAATCTTTTCATCAAGGGGAGAAAAGTACCGAACCTGACTGTCAGTTTGGAGCGACAGAAACTGCGTGATTACCTCAACCAGGTGGCTGTGGCCAAGATGTGCAATGGGATAACTGATGCCTCTCTGCAGCAGTACGCTGATGTTCTGGAAAGCCCTTCCAAGCAGGGTTATTACAGGGAGGTCACCAGGGATGGATCTGTGATAAGGGCGGTGGACTGCTCTTTACTGATTCAAGGTGCCCCCAGTGATTTGCAGTTATGCAGAGCATGCAAACAGGCCAAGCGTTCAGTGCTGAAGAAGAAAGTGCGAGCGGTCAGTACTTCGTTGCCTGTGGGTAAACATGCCCCCCTCAAAGTCCTTTCTAAAGAGAAGCTGTTACATGCCCTCAAAACTCTCCGCAAAGAGAACAAAGTTCTTGAAGGGAAGTTGAAGCACTTCATGATGAAAAAACTGCCCAACGAAAGTGTAGAAGTTGTTAGCCCTCTTCATGGAGTCAGTAGCCCTTTGCATGAAATTAGCAGCCATGTTCATGAAGGAAGTAGCCCACTTTATGAAGTCTGTAGCCCACTTCATGAAGGCAATAGCCCTGCTCTTAAGGTCAGTCCTGTTCATGAAGGCAGTAGCCCACTACACGAAGGCAGTAGCCCACTACACATAGGCAGTAGCTCACTACACGTAGGCAGTAGCCCACTACACGTAGGCAGTAGCTCACTACACTACTTCACAGTAGCCCACTACACGTAGGCAGTAGCCCACTACACGAAGGCAGAAGCCCACTACATGTAGGCAGTAGCCCACTACATGAAGGCAGAAGCCCACTACACGAAGGCAGTAGCCCACTACACGAAGGCAGTAGCCCACTACACGAAGACAGTAGCCCTGTTATCAAGGTCAGTCCTGTTCATGAAGTCAGTAGCCCACTTCAGAAAGGTGTAGCCCTCTTCATTACAGCATTGTGTATGAGGGTTGTTCATTTTAAAATAAGAACGGTACTTACAAGCAGATTATTGTTAACCCACGTCAGTTTATTTCGCCCCAGCTTTTTGACGTATGGGTGAACATAGCGCAGGCTTCCAAGGGTGGTGCGCGATCGCTCCCAGCTGGTTGGTTTGGCAGTTGAAGACAGTAGGTTTCTGAGTCCCACTTGCACCTTCTGGTTTATTTTTTTTTCATGTCTGCCTTTTGGCCAACTCTGAGGAAGGGCCCAGTGACGGTGAGGAATGAACCCACTGACAGCAGGGAAAGTCCTGTTCACAGCGGGACAGACTGTTACCTGGGATCCTCTTTGGAGGGCACATAAGACCTCATGGTGAAAGCTTGGCCATTTCTGGAGTTGTGCTGTTTTCACCTGTCAATGGAACAGCAAAGAGTGAGGCTGCGGAATGCACACAGCAGTTGCTTGGCAGTGGCATATTTTGACGGTTGGCTCTGCAGTCATGAAATATGAGCTGGTACACCCATATGGGGATGTTCCTGTGGAGAGTGTCATGTCACATCCATTGGCCATTACACAGTAGCATCGGCAAGGGAGCACTTATGCCCCTTGACATCTTAAGGGAGTACCCTGTGCTTTCCTGAACTCAATGTGAACACAGCACAGACATCTAAGGATGGTGCAGGAATGCTTCCAGCTGGATGGTTCAGCAGTTGAAGACAGTACTTCTGTGGGTCCCACTCACACCTCCAGGTGTACCTTCTTTCTTCTTGTACTGTTCTACTGTTACAAATATATTGTCTTTCAATCCAGCAAAGGCATGGCCCTTTGTGGTCTTCTTTGGACAGCTGTTGGAAAACACTGGAGAATGGCAGTTCCAAGAGCAGCAGCCCCGGTGTAGTACTGACAGACTGTGAGAGATGTCCTCAGATGGGGGAACAGGATAAAAGTCACCAGGGGTAAAGTCCTGGGAGGACGAGACAGCGATTCATTGTTCTCCTCTGCCGGGTCCATGTGTACACCTTTCAACTTGTGGCCAGGTGCGCTGTCATGCCGAAGCTTGACCCCTCTCATGCCCTTACCAGGTCTGACTCTCTTGTCAGTGGGGTTCAGATCAGACCCCACACATTCTCTGCTGTGAAGGCCAGTGTCAGACTCATCCTTTACGCAATGTAAACACAGGACCAGCCTACTATGAAAGAGAGTTCTGCTTGTTGATATTATTTACCAATTTTCTTGCTAATTTTAAAAGTTATTTTAAGTAACTCCGCTGGTTACATAGACAAACAAAGTACGAGACAAAACACGACATGTTTCGACCTCTTTGGTCTTCTTCAGGCAAGATGAACAGCATTCAGGACAATGAAAACAAGAACAAACAGTCACTTATCTTCTCGAATTCAGTCCAAGATGAGCGTTGAGAACTTTTCATGCAAAAAGGATGACTGGATCATCACAGACTCTTACAGCTTTTTGTCTTACAAGTCAGCCTCAAATCAATACTATTAGAAAGATGGTAGCTAGAGAATGACTGACAGTGTTGTGTTGATATCATGGAAAAAAGCAAACACACAACTAACTGCGTATGGTACATTTGAATCAGTGACTTTCAACATATGGACATGATTGTCAATTGAAAAAAACATCATGTTTGTTTACATTCTACACTGTTCTGATATGACACCAAACCAGGTGATACTGGGGAAGAAACATTCCACTCTTACCTTGATGATCAGTCAAATTCACTTTGTAATTTGATTTCAAGAGCTTAATTGATTATTAAGACAATTGTGCCATCCCTTCACATAATGCTTGATTGATAGTCATTTTTCCTTGCACAGCAAATTCCTGCCACGCTTAGCAGGAGCAACCAGCATAGGCTTCTTTGTGTCGAAGTTGCTGAAGTCAGCCATGCTCAGGTAAGAGAATAGAAATTAGGGTGTATAAGACTATGACTTACCAGGGCATGCCCAAAGAATGTAGAGTTTGTTTTCCCTTGACTGTGTTAAGGGAAGTATAGGAATTCTTCATGGTCGTGTCTGGAAAACCTGGTGGACATGATAGCAGGGCAGATTCTCGTTGCCTGTCAGCTTACTTGACAAGGCAGCAGAGAAAGGGAAACCTGCTGGTCTCTCATGGCGACGTGGCTGCGAAAGATAAATGGTGTGTGTGTATGTGAATGTCCACAGGTTTATACATATATACACTCTAAATGTGTACACTGTCTCATGTGAAAATGGAGGGATTGAAATACTCGTCTGTGGAATTGTCCATGACAGCAAAACCTGGCTGAGAAGTGGAAATCATTTCTTCACATGTCTGTTGGGCAACTAATTTTGTATTGTGACAATGAAAAGGTAGTTAAGAAATAAGTTTCAGTGCAGACCAATCGCACTTCCCTCTTACCGATGTCACTGTTACCACCACTCGTCTGCTTCCCCTAATTCAGTCCAGTCTGTGAATGTGTGAATGGTGACACAAGACAGTTCTGTTGTTGTTTTTTTTTTCTTGCACACTCTTGAAGACAATAAGAATACATCCTGGTAAACAGATATGCTGTTATACATCTTATTTCTCTCATATGCCTTAATCACACGTTTAACAGAATATGCCTCTATTGAATTATGTTTGCTGCTGACTTGCCAGTGCACTACTTATAGATATTTTTTATTGACTGTCTTTTTAATTTCTAGAAAACATGCAGATTTTTTTTTTGGTTTTTTTTTTTTTTTTTTTTTTTTTGGGGGGGGGGGGGGAGGATAAGTACATTTTTTTTGTCCCAAGGACAACTGACAATTACCAGGAAATTTCTGGCCTAACAAGTGTATACATATCTTAATGTACATGAAGTGTAACTGAAAAAATAGAAATGTGAACTTCAATCCAGGATAGACACTGAACTGACAAAAAAGTTAGCATACATTATCTATTTTGTTTGAAACCATGAATGCCTTTACAGTGACTTGTATGCAGCTTCATGGAACATTTTTCGACACTTGATGGAAGAGTAGCCTTAAATTGTTCTTAGAATGCATTCAGTGTGGTTCTTGCAAAGTGGTATATATACAAAATACACACACATTGTGTAGGTATTTACAATTTTTGTTGATACACAACAGCCACAGTGATGTGAAGACAGTGGTATGATTTGTGGGGTCATGATGCATCTGTGACTCTGGTTCCAAAACAAACTCTTTTGGTACATTGTGTTGATTGTGTCCCCTTGTCTTGATTTGGACTATATGTGGGAGTGAAAGTCATGCAGACAGTAGGTAGTAAACGGCATCAATTTATAAAATGGCTTCCTTGTGTGTATGTGTGAGTGTGTGGGAGGAGGAGGCAAGGAGGAGGGAAGAGTGTCACTACAGCATTTGGTTCTTTGAAGCTTTGATAGATACTAAAATAGTATACTACACTGTGCTTTAGTATACCACAGTGTGCTTCATTTGTTACTTGGCAGCACCACAATAGACAATGACTTTTTTTTTTAATGATTCTGTTATCTCAGGAAGGGGTATACACAGCTATTTCAAACAAAGATGATTACAAGTTTTCCTCAGGACAGCCATGATAAAAAAAAAGAGAAAAAAAAAAGAAGAAGAAAAAAATGCCAGATGTACAATGCTGTCATTCGCCCTGATCTTTCAAGTAATTTGACACAAGTTTCTTTATACATTAAATCCCTATTGAATATACATATTGTTTTCAAATCGAAGAATGCTAGACGTATGGTGTGATAGAATTAAAGAAAATGTTCTATCCAGTTGCTAATGTGAGAACACTGCCAGGTTTTCAGATATATTTTAAAGAATGAGGGGGGAGTTGGTGTTTCCCATGCAAAGTGTTAAAAAAGGAATACATTTCAAATGCAGTCTGCCAAAATTGTATTTTTCCATGATGGTTCAAGTCAAGCACAAAGAAAAATGGGAAAGCAAACCCAAAGTACCCCAAATTATATACTAAACAGCTTCATAATTTGACCAGTGTTGTCTCTTTTCCTTTTGCGCTTGTGTTGTGACTGTACACCCATAATTTTGTACTGTTTAAATTCATGCTTCGTCCAGACTGAAGGTCAAATCAATGGCATATATTTTTTTTGGTGAACAGTAATCACTGTTTAGATTGAAGTTCAAATCAGTGGCAAACTATGATACAGTTTGTGGTCAGCAAGTAGAATGTTATTTCAATGTATGTAAACACTGTATACTGCTGTAAATTGCAGGTACAAATTTTATGGTCAACAGTACCATCTATTCTGTGTCCAACTTCATGTGATACTATTGAAGTTCAAAAACTTTAAGTTTATGAAGATCAAGACACTTAATAATGAACAATTACAATTGTGTGGTGTCTAAATCTATGTACAGTACACAAGACTGAAGTTCAAACCACAGACACACATTTTGTGGTGAGCAGTTACAGTTGTGTCCTGTTCAAATTCATATGGACACTGTGCTGAAATTCAGTTAATCACTCACATTTTGTGGTCAACAAAATTACTCATGTTTTGTGGTTAACACTTACAGTTGGGTACCCTTCAAATTCATGAGGTCATAGAATTAATCGTTCTAGTCGCTCGCACACATTTCTGTTGTGAGTAGTTATGATTGTGTACTGTCCACATTTATGTGGTGTCTGTCTGGATTGGATTACTGGCGCTTACTGTGCCTGTGTAAGGCCCATCAGGTTTGGGTTTCCCAGAGTTTTTCTTAGTTCCTTCTGTTTTCTTCTGATATTTTTGATAATGGCACACCTTATCAATAATATTTGGTAACTTATGCTGAACTCTAATTGGAAAAAATGTGAAGCCGTCCAATGTTTTCACTTTCCACATTGATTGCAACTGCATGTTCAATTCAGCTAACATAGGTATCATATTTTTTTAAAAATCAAGCTTTTTTCTGTACATTTTTCTTGTTTACAATTCTAATTTTTCTTGTATGGTGCATACAAAATATTTTTTTTCCTCTAATTTTCAGTATTCAGGTTTTAAAACAGAGTTGACCACTTCTTTGGAAAGTCAGATTATCATTTGCAAGTCCATCAATATTGTCAAGATCAAGAAGCGGTATCAAATACTTTTATTTCTTTCTGTGCTTCCAGAACGTAACTTTTGTCTTTAGTTCTGTACTGGCATAGTTTTGTACATCTAATTTCAAATTCAGAGCACAGTTCCAGTCTCCCAGAAAAAAGAACATTGTAGCCAGACTTTCTATACATTCACCAATTCTTTAAAAGAAAAAAAATTATCGCTATTGATAGGACAAAAAACACACACAAGGGCTGGATCAACACTAAGGAAGTGGGGATCAAAGGCAAGAGAGAAGATGGTAACATAGTACATAGGAATCGAAGACAGTGAAGGATGCCGAGAGAAATTCAGTTGGCAGTGCAGCAAAGTCAACAGCAACAGTGGACTAAGTGGGAAGACACACTCTGAAAATCTCAGCTGCAATGAAAAATGGCACGTGACACCTCTTACCTTTAACCTGTGTATCACCTCCTGCCCTCGAATTAAAACCTAATGAAATGGGTGTGGTGTAGGGGGGTGGGGGGGGGGGGATCAGATAACCCTTCGTGTCAGCTCTGTCAGGGCAAACAAACAATGGAACATGTCCTAAGTTTATGCAAAGCAGCGCTAACCCCCCCCCCCCCGAAAAGATTCACA
>JADBJO010002570.1:165000-177500 GCA_016801955.1 Conus betulinus | reverse complement strand
TCCAGACACGGATGGCACCGTTCCCATCGTCAGTTCTGTATATATATATATATATATATATATATATATATATATATATATATATATATATATATATATGCTGTTGTATCATCTAAAGTATATCATGTCAACCCATATATATCATGGAATCGTGAAAAAAAAAGCCAGACGCTGTAAAAAAAAAAAAAAAAAAAAAAAAAAAAAAAAGACGCTGTAAAACAAACAAACAAACAGCAACAAAAAAACAACAACAGAGGCTGTGTGTATAATGTCCATCACTTGCACAACTGCTGTGCAGCTGATCTAAGCACCGTCTCACGTTATGGTATCATGAGTCACAAGCATCTCTCTCTCTCTCTCTCTCTCTCTCTCTCTCTCTCTCTCTCTCTCTCTCTCTCATATACATACACACATACATACATACATACATGTGTGTGTGTGTGTGTGTGTGTGTGTGTGTGTGTGTGTGTGTGTGTGTGTGTGTGTGTGTGAATACATAAGCGCTCTACGTCATGAAAATATTTACTATTCTTTGATGGGACAAGAAAAACTCAAAAACCAGGACATTTGTTTATCCATGACATGTTTGTTTTGTTTGTTTGTTTCCGACGATTGCTTTAAACAAGCAAAGAAACAGATAAAAGAGGAATAGAGGCCAGAGAGAGAGAGAGAGAGAGAGAGAGAGAGAGAGAGAGAGAGAGAGAGAGAGATCTGGGATCTAACTTCATGTAAAACGTAGTAATGATACAGTCTGAGCTTTCGAGCGAATTCGAGAAAAATTAAATCGAAATCAAAGTTGTCCTTGAAGAACAAATGTACCATTTTTTTTTTTCGCTTTTTTCCTTTTTGAGTTTCATTATAGAGGGATCACAGCAAATCATGGGACGCTTAATTTTTCAGTACGCAGTATTGTATGCAATTGCAGACAAATGGATGAAAAAAAAGAAAAACGCTAAAACAAAAACAAACAAACAAACAAAACAAAAAAAAAAAAAACAAAAATCCAAAACACCCTCTCATGAATACAATTAAACACATGCAAATAATGTGCATTCTCTCTCTCCCTCCCTCCCTCCCTCCCCCCCCCCCTCTCTCTCTCTCTCTCTCATTATTACTATCATTTTATATGCTTTTTCAAACAACGAAAATGATTAAACACCAAAGTTCATGTAACCTCTCCTCATTTGACGGTAATTACAAATTGTCTTTTATTAATAGAAATTAAAAAAAAAAAAAAAAAAAAAAAAAAAAAAAAAAAAAGTGCCCGAACAAATTATATTTAATGAATATAAAACTCTGTCATGTTTATCACCAGTTTCAAAAGAGAAGGTCGCCAATATTGACAAATCAATGAGACCCGCACTTTGTCCTGCTATCTCATTTGAACACACACACACACACACACACGCACACGCACACACACACACACACACACACACACACACACCTGATTAGTTGGGGAAAGAGGTGGGTGAGAGTGAGGGGGTGGGGAGAATTTTCGAGTTGTTCTGAATTTTCGACTTATTCTGAAACCACGAGGATACTCCAGTGTATAAATACCATGTGCAATTTATTGTAAAACTTCACTTTAAAAAATCCAGGCTGTGTTGTTCAGCTCACAATGGATACTAGGTGTAAAATATATATATATATATATATATATATATATATATAATATATATATAGAAGCAATATAATCATAATGATCAGACTGCTTGCTTAACACGTGGAAGACAAGACGAAATCAAGGAAAATAAAATCAACAAATTCACAAACAGAAAAAGGAAGGAAAAAAAGGGTGGGGGGGGATGGGGGGGGGGGGGGGGGGGGGGGGGGGGGGGGGGGGGAGAGAAAAAAAAAAGAAGAGAAGTATGAGGAAATGTGGAAACAATGGCAGCAGAAGAAACGATAGAAAATGAAGAAGGAAGAGAAGAAAAACACAGAAAGACCAGGCTGGTTAAAAATATGTAAGTTCATTCAAGAGTGCTGAAATGCGGGTGGAAAAACAAAGCAGAGGTATCTTTCCCCATGGGTTCTTATTGTTATTCTTACTGAGGTAGCAAGCTCTATATGTGTCCTTTTATGCTTTTTTTTTTCCTCTCTTTCTTTCCTTTCTTTCTTTTCTTAACTACTTCTTCTTCGTTTTCTTTCCATGTTACCACCATCATCATCGTCATTAATATAATCATTTGAAAAGGTCAAAATGCCCACTGCCGTCATTTTATCGATCACCGATGCACTTACACCAAAACAAACAACAACAACAACAACAACAAAACCAAAACAAAGACAAAATAAAAGACAAACACAAACAAAACAAACACAAAGAAAAAACCCACAATATAAACAAGAATAAGAAGGAAACGCTTTTCGAACGAATACAGTGTGAGAGCAGCAGAACAACCAGAAGAATGAACAGGGAGAGGGAGGAGACGGGGGTGGGTGGTGGGTGATGGGTGGAGGGGCTGTAGAGATGAGGAAGGGAGGGGGTAAGGCGATGAAGAAGGGGGGAAAATACGCATCGTCGTACAAAAGTATTCTCTTCGTCACTTTCTTTCATCTCTTGTCTATGGTCCTCAATAGTCCTCAATAGTTTCTTTTTTCATTAGTTACCTGGTGAAGTATAGAATTTATAAGAGAGGACGATATAAGAAATGAAAAAAAAAAGAGGCAAACTAAAGAAGGGCCCATAGAAAGAAAGAAGACAAAAGAAAGGAAGAAAGAAAAGACAGAAAGAAAGAAAAAGAAAAGCGTTGGAGAGAAAAAAAAAAAAAAAAAAACGAATGAAGAGAAAATAAAGCAAAGCAAGTACGTTTTATCTCACCTCTGCAGCCCCTACGTATTTTTGTTAAGGAGGGGGAAAAAAAACAAAGCAAAAATAGCAACAAACAACAACAACGACAACAACAAAAAGGAAGGGGAAAACAATTGAAAATCAATAAAAATGAAGGGAAAAAAAGAGAAAACTTGAGAATGCACCAATGCGGAACAAAAATCATGTCACACACCAGAAAGCAAATTCATATATATAAACACAAGAAAGTAAAGATTCACATTATTTTTCGTAAATACCTCAAACATTGTCAGATCTCTGTTGTTCATCAATTCATCTGCTTGTTTGTTTATTTCTTAAATAACAATGACCTCATATTTTCAATTCTTCAAGTATGTACATTAAGAAAAAATTAAACAAACAAGACAAAACAAAAACAAAACAAAACAAAAAATAATAATAAATAATAATAATAATAATGATAAACAGTTTTCATCTTTCTTTCTTGATTCTAAGATTTTTTTTTTTTTATCTATCATCATTTTAATTTTCTAATTATTACTCATTCGACATGTACTTTTTAATTGGTTACTTTCTCTTTTTTTTTTGTGAACCTGGTAGATGATTATGGTTAGTTCTTCAATTCGGCACCCATTCATACAGATCTTTTCCACAGACAGAGGAAGGAGACAAACAAAGAAATGAAAGAACGCATGAGTTACATCGCACAACAAAAAGAAAGTGCAACACCTTTGACTGTTGCCAACCCACTTTCCTTTGTTTTGTTTTGGTAATTATTGCAGGAATATGGGTTCGGATGGAACGAAGTGCTGCTGGAAAAAAAAAAAAAAGCGTAGCAGTGTGAAGTCCAGTAAACGTACATCAGTGTGTACTTAAACATATGTAGCACAATAAACGTGTAACGCAGTGAACGTGTAGGGCGTTTGAGCGAGATGACGTTACATTTCTCTCTCTCTCTCTCTCTCTCTCTCTCTCTCTCTCGAGTCTTTCTCTCTCCTCTCTCTGAGTTCTGCTGTCTTACCATAATCGTGCTTTCAAAACCAAGTACACTAAAAATCATTTCATGTGTTTGTGGACAAATTCTGAATATTG
Organism: Conus betulinus; assembly: GCA_016801955.1. Classification (NCBI taxonomy): domain Eukaryota; kingdom Metazoa; phylum Mollusca; class Gastropoda; order Neogastropoda; family Conidae; genus Conus; species Conus betulinus. The sequence goes on along the minus strand of JADBJO010002570.1, from coordinate 173,614 downwards.
TATTAATGCGTCATTTCTTGCAGCGAAATCAAACAGTTCATTACGATCGTTCTTAAATACCAGACAAGGGAATTTTTTTAATCACCCATACTGACTTTTTTTTTTTTTTTTTTTACTTTTGTTTTAGCAAACAGCCAAGAAGTATAAGAACTTGTGGATGTACTTTTACACACACCACACACACACACACACACACACACACACACACACGCACGCATCATGAATTCCCCACCCATCGTCTTATTTTCCACGAAATATCACCATCAGTGAAAAGACGTTACGCCAAAGACAAACGAACACACATCTTGCGGGTTGTAAAGCTCGGAGCAGAGCTACTTTCGACCAAAATTATTATTATTATCATTATCATGCAGTAGTCATCGTCAAAGTAACTGAAACGAAATAAACAGCGGCAACAAGGAAGGCAAGTTTGGCTCCTATGGTAAAATAACCGAAACAGACCAAACGATCCATAGATCACATCAAACCAGACAACGCTAAAGGGCATTCGGGACAGCGTAGACCTCCACATGGTCGAACGGATCCTTGAGCTGACCTTTGATCGGGATCATGGATCCAGGCTAACAATCGAAAGGTTACACACACGTCTTTGGGACGCGCAGCATTTTTTCACAACACGTTTAAATCGGCTCTGTAGTTCTGTTTGTTCGTTTGTTTTTTTGGGAGAGAGAGAGAGAGAGAGAGAGAGAGAGAGAGAGAGAGGAGAGAGAGAGAGAGAGAGAGAGTCAGTCATTCTGTGAACAGGCAAACAAACCAACAGGTGTTGGGAGAAAACACAGTCTCCAATGCGAAGGTCACAGTCTACATAGTCTAAAAATGGGGGGCAGAATTAAAAAAGCCAAACGTTGAAACTTGCTTTCAAAAGGATGCAGTTCGACAAAATCTGAACATCGGTCGGTGTATCCGTCTACGTTTCTGTCCAACCCCAACCATGACCATTTTGTGTATACAGCTCCGGTCACAGTGTCTTACAAGTACTTTTGCAACGTCTTGCCAGCGCACCACGTCAAAGCATGACAGGTTGCACACCGAAATTGATACGCCATTGAGAATCATTAAGGAGTCAAGCATATAGAGACTGGCGCAATTAGATTGCTTTGAGAATATATAGATATATATATATATATATATATATATATATATATATATATTTATATTTTTTGTTTTAATGTGTCTGAAAGTTGATTCTCCTTATTTTCTTTCATTTGGCCATCAGGGTACAAGCCAGGTGGCTCCAAGCAGACAGATCAATATCACAGGAATGGGACTATTTGGGGGATACCAGCTAGCGCCAAGACAGGGTCACGGGTGAACGAAAGGTCTGAAAGGTGACGTCAGTTAAGAGGGAATCATGTATTTGAGGATTGTTTCTGATATCATCGGTGGAATTCCCCCCAAGCAAGGGAAATAATAGGTGGGGAGTTTGTTCTATTGATCACTCATCAGTTTAACATTAAAATGCTGGTTCAAACTTATTGTAAGGCTTAAAAACACTTGTACGGATTCTACAGTGATTAAAGCAAACTCCCAGTTGTGACGTGTGGCCTGTACCTTATTTACATTCCACCGGACAGACAAAATGGCGACAGCCCACTCTCGCGAAGACATTCACACGAGATTCTGTGACGTTCGTGTCGTCTGCTGGCATACCGTAAACGTCATCAGCACTTCGCTGTTTCCAGTGCCACTTCTTCTCTCCGATTTCTTATTTCACTGGAAAAAAAATTATATATATATATATATATATATTTTTTTTTTTCCACAGGTAAAATGAAGAAGCCTTTGTGGCGAAAGCTTGAATATTAAAGTTGTCCCAGCAGGAAAAGACGTTCAACTTGTGTTAGTATTCATTGTATATATATATATATATATATATATATATATATATATATATATATATATATATATATATATGTTGTTGTTGTTGCTGATTCTCATGTCTACATTTCGCTGAAATTCACGAATTCTTGGAGCAGTGGGTGTCCTTATTTTTCTCATGAGAGTAGGTCGTAGAGACTGTGAGTGGAGAACTCTTCACAGCCCTCTGTGCCAAGCTCAGGAAACAGTGTAGAGATGCTACGAGTAACCTGCTACTTTGTGCCATGGACACAAGAGAAAGATAAATCAAACTGTTGAGCTAAGGGAGAGCACTAATCATTTTCGACCCAGCGCCTCAGCCACGGAGATAATCAGGGAGCTGGTCTAGCAAATAGACTCTTACGATCGAAAGAATATTAAAGAAAAAGAGGTGACGAAAGCAAGCCAATCACATCATCATTTACGAGAATAAAGCAAAAGGAATTCAAAAGAATCAGAAGGGAAGTACGAGAAGGAGAAGATTTTTTTAAAAGAGGAGGAGGAAGAGGAGGAGGAGGAGGAGGAGGAAGAAGAAGAAGAACAACAACAAAAACAAGGAGAAGAAGAGAAGAGGAAAAAAAAAGAAGAAATAAGAAGAAGAAGAAGAAGAGAAGATAAAGGAAAAGAATAAAAAGAAGAAAGAAGGAGGAGGAGTTGGAGGAGGAGTTGAAGAAAGAAGAAGAAGAAGAAGAAGAAAAGAAAGAAAGAAAAAAGAAAGAAAGAAAGAAAGAATTGCGGGAAGAATACAGATGAAAATAAAAGGAAGATGCCCGGCACCCCATTATGGTCAGCAGATGGGTGAAAGGGGAGGAGGGGGGGGGGGGGGGGGGGCGGAGGGTGAACTGGTACCTAGCGGATGATGAGGGGGTTGGGGAAGAAGTGGCGGGGGGAAGGGGGTGGGGGATGTAGACGTAGTATGGACGGAGAGAGAGAGTTAAGAATAGCGGGGGTAGAATGAGAGAGAACCGGGGTGAGTGATAGAATGAAAATAAGAATTAATGGTGTAAGAAGAGGAGGAGAAGGAGGAGGAGGAGGAGGAAGAGGAAGAGGAGGAGCAGGAGGAGAAAGGAGAGGTGGAAAAAAAAGAGTGAAGACTGAAGAAAAAGGATGCGTGAGGTTTGAAGAAAAAGAAAATATAACCGAACTAAAAAAAAAAAAATGTTTAATACTTTTGACTATAACACAATCCTGATGATAATGATGTTAAAAATAGTTTAATAACGATGAAGATAACAATAAAGACGTGCGAAATATAACTGTTTTAAATGAACACGGAGATAAAATTAGCGATAGCAGAAGCGGCACTTTGATGATAATAATAATTACTGGAATTGAGAGTACTAATGTTGATAATACGTATGAAGTTAGCAGAGGAAGGAGAATAAGACAACATAACCGAATAAAAACAACAAAGATATTCATATCAGTGATAAGAAGAATAATACTGATGATAATAGTAATGACTGTAATTCAGTGATAATAACGATAACGGTAAAGACGCGCAAGGTTATGAGAGGAAGATGAATAAGACAACATAACCGAATAAAATCAACAATGATATTAATGTTTGTAATAATAAGAAGACTACTGATGATAACAAGAATAACTAGCATCAAATGATAATAACGACGACGACAACAACTAAAAGAACAAAAGTAACAACAACAACAACAACAAAAATACTACTAATGATAGTGATGATGTCGATGACGATGATGGTGTGGAGGAGGAGAGGAGAGGATGAAGCATTTTATAATGATACTGATAGAAGAAAAGAAGAAGAAGAAGAAGAAGAAGAAGAAGAAGAAGAAGAAGAAGAAGAAGAAGAAGAAGAAGAAGAAGAAGAAGAAGAAGAGAGAGGAGAGGAAGAAGAAGAGGAGGAGAAGAAGAGGAGAAGAAGAAGAAGAAGAAGAAGAAGAAGAAGAAGAAGAAGGACAGTAGTAGTAGTAGTAGTAGTAGTAGTAGTAGTAGTAGTAGTAGGAGGAGGAGGAGGAGGAGGAGGAGGAGGAGGAGGACAGCATTTACACACTAGAGACGCGATAAATGATCATCTAAAGTCACGCTGCAGTAACAGACACTGAAAACGAAAGTACATAATTACTCTATTTACAATCAGTACAATCTTAATCAATATTTTTTTTTATCAAATGAAATAAAAAGAAATTAAATAAAAAAAAACCCCCAAGAATCCCAACCCTTGAAAAATTGTCTCCGAATGTGCGCGCGCATAACCAGCACCTCTCGCCTCTTCCTGCCCCCAACACCCCAACACCCCTCCTTCTTCTCCCGCTTTCCCCCCCAATACCCACACTAACTCCGTAGCTCCCCCCCCCCCCCCCTTCCCACACATACACATACCACAATCAAGTCACACAGCATCACATGATCAATAAAATGACCAATAATATTCTGCATCGATGGCAAATCAATAATATTCGCGGATCCAACGTCGTCAATCTAACGACCAGAGAAAAAAAAAAAAAAACAATCGACCTTAATGGTGAAAACACAATACGGCCAAGTGTGTCGATCTGAATCGGCTTATATCGTCAGTTAAAAAAAAAGAAAACGGTTAATAATCACACCGCCCTTGACCAAAGCTTTGTGTTCATTCCATGTTCCTGTCAGCAGCTCTCCGGTCATCCAATGGCACTGTTCTGCGAATTCTGCAGGCAAGAAGCTTACTGACAATTACTGAAGCATTGTGGTTGATTATGGCTCCTGGAGTGGAACACATCACTCACTCTCAGACCCCCAACGCTTTATTGGCGACCTTCTTGGTGGATATAAGCAAAATAATCTTAAAAAAAAAAAAAAGCAAAGAGACGACGCCGGTATACACAGCAAAACATAACCACACAAGTAAAGGGAAATAAAATGCCGGCCAAAAGTAAGTCAGTTGTAACGCACGTGGTGTATGAAAAAAATATTTGAACAAAAGTTACTTTATTGGTGAGCAAATTGGTTCTGCTTTGTTTTGCTTTTTTTTTGTTTGTTTTGTTCCGTCGGTTTGAATGTCCGATATTTGTTGATTCAGCTTGTCATTAAAGAAGGAAATTACACACACACACACACACACACACACACACACACACACACACACACACACACACACACACACACACACAAACACACACACCCTTCTGTGAGTATCTTCGCCGTTTGGACAAAAGAACCAAAATAGTAAGAAATAACTAAATAAGAATAACAGGCAAAAACCCTTTAAAACATCCAACTACAACCAAAAGTTTGTATAACTGTAGTTCGGTGCAGATGACACGGAATATAACATTCCATTGGAGTTTCTCTTCTTTGTGTCACCCATATGAGCAGCACAGAATAACGAAGAAGAGAAAAGAAAAAAAAAAATCCGTCTTTTAACGCTCACTTCACCACAATTAAGTGACCGAATTATTATACAATTAAATATCACGGCTAGGAGTGGTCGCTAAAGAAAGAGCACAATGCGAGCATCTGTTTGACCCCCAGCAAACAGCAACATAACAATACCATCGTGGAAGGTGGTGACTGGAACCTCTCTCCTCCAAGCCACCCCACCGTATCACCCGCCACATGGTATTTTGTGAGCTCCAAATCCAGTTCACCCCGTGGAAACGACCTTCCAACCACATCGGAATTAGGGGTAAAAAAAAAAAAAAAAAGGAACTCTTCCTTCAAAACGTAGTTATCAAGAGCGGGCATCCGTTAAGCTCGGACTACTATCAACAGGGCGGAAAAGGTCATAACTACTGTCGCCAAAGTGGGGCGAAAGAAGTGGTGTGGGAGAGGGTGTGTGGATGGCTCTTCCCACCCCTATATTCAGACCATCGCTCTTCCAGCTGTCCTCACGGGGCACAACGCGGTACCCGAGCCAGCAGCAACCACTACACCCAGTTCTCCTCCTTGGACAGCACTTCCCGGAGGAGTGGCGGGGGGAGTTCTTCACCTCCTCGTGGGGCAGCAGTCCCATGCGGGGCAGCGGAGGGAGGGGCGGGGGCAGCGAGTTGTGGCACATGCACACGTCATGGACAGGTCTCATGAGGAAGGCGCGCGGGGTCACCTCCTCGTAATGTCCGGACCCAGCACCTAGGGAGCCCCCGTTGTACATGGAGCTGGAGATGGACATGCTCTCGTTCACACGTTCGTAGGGCGCCGTGCTCCCCACCGGCACCTCGTACATGTCGTTCCTGCCCATGTCTCTCGTGGCGTAGTTCACGTGGCGCGGGGTCACCGCCGGCGTGGAGCTGGGCGTTCTGCTCGGGGTGCGGCCGAAGCGAGCCACGTACTCCAGATCTCTGGAGCTGGGAAGCCGTTCGAACTTCTCCACTTTCTTGTCTGGCATGGCGAACATGAGCTTTTCCCAGAACCAGGGGTCGTCGTATTTCAGGTAGGTTCTGGTGCGCATGTACAGTCGCAGAGTCTGGTCCAGCTTGCGCTCGTCCAGGTCGTGCAGCAGCACCAGGATCACTCGGTTCTTGCGCTCTGTCAGGACTTGCTGATGTGCTGTTTGGAACTCAAACTTGCACCACTCGCTGGCTAAGAAGTTGTTGGAAACCAGGATGATGGTCCTTTGACTGCTCTCCACGCTCCGCACGATGGTCTCGGCGATGGAGGCGCCCACGGGGAAGTCCCTGTAGTGCAGGCACAACCTGAAGGGCTTGTAGCCGTTCTCCAGGCGCGGGGCCAGCTCCTGGACCACAAAGTCTTCATCCAGGTGGCTGTAAGAGATGAAGGCGTCATAGGGACGATCCGCGTCCTCCCTTCCACCTGGCGCCATGTTGAACACCCGCCAACCGAACTTTGTGAAGCACCAGACCTCCAGCAGGTGTCGGTTGATGTAAATGATCACTAGGGTGGACAGCAAGAAGACAGAGATAATGGACACTATGATCAGGGTGGACAACTCCTGGCGCGTAGGTTCGCTGTGTTTTACGGGCTGAGTTTCGTTCAGCAGGATCTGCTCTGTGATGTTCTCCCCACAATGATCTAAAGGTAGAGACATGATTGGCACTCCGTCGGTAGTTTTCCACTCCTTGGTCTGTGTGATATCCGAGTCGAAGCACGAGAGCTGCTCGAGGTCTTTGACGACAGAAGAGCTGTTGGTGATGAAGTGGATGAAGGGGCAGACAAAATTGGGGCCACAGGTCCAGGGATTGCCTCTCAGGTGGAGCGATGTCAAGCTGGGGAGAGAGCTAAAATCTACAAACGACATCATCACCAGGTGATTTCTCTCTAAATTCACCACTCGCAGGTTCTTCATCAAGGCAAACGCCCCGTCTTCTATGAAATTGATTTCATTATCCTGCAGATACAACGCTTCAAGATGGATCAAATCCTTGAAGACAGCTACAAACACGACGCGGAGGAAGTTCTCATTCAGATGGAGTTCCCTCAGGCTGCTCATCCCACGGAATGTGTTGTTCTCGATGAAATGGATGTCGCTGTTGTTCAACCGTAGAATGGTCGTTTGCCCATGACCAAGAAAGGTTAGGCCCTGCAAGGTGCCCATGTTGTTCCCATCCAGGTAGATCTCCGTGGCCGCTTCTGGGATGCCTTCGGGCATGAAGTCCAGGTCGGCATTGGCACAGTCTATGCGGTTGATGTTGAGGCGGCTGTCACCAATGTAGCAGGTACATGCTCTCGGACAGACGCTGTTGCAATAGCACCTGTCAAAGCCACAGCACACACACCCTTCCCCACACTTTCGATCGTAAGAACACAAGAACTCGTTGCGTGGGACTTCCGTCAGCGGCATGGACTCCGTTCGGTTGCTGCCCACGAACATGGCGTGGCACAGCATGTCGTCCAGGTCCCCGAAATCCGGCAGAGGCACCACACTGCTGGGAATACGGTCCAGGCTCCAGTCCTTCAGCCAACCCAGGTCACAGTCACAGCGGAGCGGGTTGCCCTTCAGGTAGAAGAGAGGCTGTGAGTACTGCACCTGGGAAAAGGAGATCTCCATGGTGTTGGCCGACAGGGAGGTCAGCTCGTTGAAGGTCAGGTTCACCCGGCGAACGTTGACCGCGGCAGCGAAGGTGAAGGGCGAGATGTGGGAGAGATCTGGTTGTGGGAAAGGTCCAGGACCTCTAGCGTGGAGGACACGTCGCCTCTCAGCAGCTTCTGCAGGTGATTGTTGTTGAGCAGGAGGGTTCTCAGGCGGATGGTCTTGAACATGGTTCCTGGGTTACAAAGATCATCATAATTAACGGAATGGAAAAGAAAAAAATCAAAACAACTCAACACATTATACTCTCTAACATCGTGACCTCTCTTCACCTAAAATATGCTCTTTGTCTTTCTGCGTGTCTGTCTGTTTGTCTTTGTCTCTCTCTGTCTCTCTGCCTGCCTATCTCTCTCTCTCTCTCTCTCTCTCTCTCTCTCTCTCTCTCTCTCTCTCTCTCTCTCAGCATTATCAATAAAAGTGATAGTTCTCGGCACATGCAGTAAATTAAGATCCCGTGTCCAACATGGAACCAGTGAACATAAAAAGAACCTACGGCAAGACGAGATTTGTACATGACAAAAAAAAAAAAAAATGGCAATCTAATATCAAACAACTAGCACAATACAACACAATATTACTGTCCAATCCAACACAAACAAGTTCCTTCAGTACCTATGGTATACACCGAGTTGTGACTGAGGTCCAGGTGATGCAGATTGTCCACATTGACGAAGTGCATGGGGGACAGGCCGGGCAGCCCGTTCTCCGCCAAGGTCCAAGTACCGCAGCTGA
>JADBJO010002570.1:107500-147500 GCA_016801955.1 Conus betulinus | reverse complement strand
ACGCCATGAACTGTCCACAGCATATTGTTATCCCTGTGAAATTCGGGTTCCTTCTCCTGGGGAGGAAGTTCGAACATTGCACTAAAACAGAGCTACCCTCTCTCTCTCTCTGCATGTGTGTTGGGTGTGTGTGTGGGTGTGGTGTTTGTGTGGTTTGTGTGTGTAGAGAGAGAGGAGAGAGAGAAGGAGAGAGAGAGAAGAGAGAGAGAAGGATATGACGACACGACTTTCTGTTACGACTCTCTGTATCTGTCTCCCGTTCCTCTCCCTCCCTCCCCTCCCCCCCCCCCGCCCTCTCTCTCTCCTCTCCCTCCTGCGGGTATGAGTGGTGTGGTAGGTATCTGTGGTGTTTGGGTGTTCAGGCGTACGCGCACGCGGCAACACGCGGACTTGCGCTTCAGAGATAAAAATCATAAAAATACACACACACACACACACCACCACACTCGGCCGCTCGCACGCAGATACGTATATCCACACCCGCACACACAGGACACAGACACCCCACACACACACACACACACACCACAACACACACCACACGCACGCCACTCACTCACGCACTCACGCACACACACACACATAAATACCAGCAACACACACAACACACCACACACACACACACACACACCACACACGTGCATCACACACACACACCCACAACACACACACACACACACACAACACACAGACACACACACACACACGTACACTAACTGCATTCCCCTCCCCCTTTCCCATATATAAATGAAACATCTACACACATCTCCTTTTTCCTCAATAAGGTGAAAGAAACACTAGACACTACAGTACACTACGTACACTACAGTACACATCCGTACAGTACAGTACAGTACACTACACTACACACACACACACCGCACAAGCACGCGCATGCGTGAACACATACACACACACTCACACACAGACCACAGAACACACACATGAGCGCGCGCGCGCACACAACACACACACTAACTGAGCATGCGTAATCACTACAAGACAGGAAGACCAGACACAGACAGACGCATCCAATCACACAATCACATACACACACACCAAACACACACACACACACACACCCACACACACACACACACACACTTTACCCAGACTACCCTCACTCCCATCCCTGTACACACGCACCATATGACCCAGCATTAACAGGACAGTAATCAGAGACAACGCACAATGCGTTCGGTCATTTCTCTGAATCAACCAGCCATTGATCTCTGCTTTGTTTGAACTGGCGGCAACAGCGCCCCACTGGCGGCAGAAAATTACTGTGACCCGGGCTACGGTACTGGCAGTGAGAGAGAGACGAGAGAGAGATAGAGAGAGGAGAGGTAGAGAGAGGTGCATGGAGGATCGGAGGTGAATGCTCAGGATAGAACAGAAGAGAGAGAGAAATAGAGGAGAGAGAGAGAGATGAGCTGCATGCTGTTATTATGACAGACTTCACGGAGGAGAGAGAGCGAAGAGGGAGAGAGGAGAAGAGAGGAGAGAAGCAAACAGAGAGAAAATATAGAGAGCGAATGGAGGTGCAATGCTCTATCACGAACAGATTCAGGAGAGAGAGAGGGGAGAGGAGAGGAGAAGAGGAAAGAGAGAGAGAGGTAGAGAGAGTGATATGCATGCTGTATTATGAAGACTGAGATGAGGTGAGAGAGAGAGGACCTGTGGTGGGTTGTGGTGGGAAGAGAGAGAGAGAGAGAGAGGAAGAGAGAGAGAGAGGAGAGAGAGAGAGAGAGAAGAGACAAAGAGACAGAGGAGAAACAAAAGAGGAAATATATTTAGAGGGAGAGATGAGGGTGCATGCTCTATCACGACATACCTGGGGGGTGGGGGGTGGTGTGGGTGAAGCGAGAGCGAGAGAGAGGAGAGAGAGAGAGAGAAGAGAGACGAGAGGAAGACAGACAGAGACAGACAGACAGACAGATGAGGGTGCATGCGTCTGTATCATGAGGATTTCAGGACAGAGCGAGAAGAGAGAGAGAGGAGCGAGTGAGACTGTTCAGAGAGGGATGGGAGAGAGAGAGAGAGGGGGAGGCGAGAGAGGCGAGAGAGAGAGAGAGAGAGAGAGAGAGGACAGAACAGACAGACGCCAAAGAGGGAGAGACAGAGAAGAGAGAAGCGTTTGGCTGCATGATGAAGACTTTGGTCAGGAAGGTCCTAGTTCCATTCACAGTACAAGACTGGGACTCCCGGGACACGAAAGGTAAATGGGAAGGCCTCATAAAGCACGCTGACATCCAAAGTCTGCCGGCTGAATCCTCTTTTCTTTGCCGTCTTACTCTTCGAACCGTCAGGGTGGGTACCAGGGAAATAGACATTCTTGGAAGACATGGCGAATGTTTAACGTTCTTTTTCATTATGCTTGGTTTCAGCGTGAAGAGAAAAATAGCAGAGCGAAGACATCAAAGAAAGAAGGAAATAATGAAATAATGAACACGCCAGCCCGTTGCCTGGTAGCAGCTTGATCAACTGAATCAATCGGATCACTCGTTTGCTGATTAAACACTAACTCATTGTAGCACACTGTTTATTCAGTCAACAATAAAAGAAAAACAGTTTTTTTTTTAAAAAAGAAGTAGTCTTGAAATATAGGAATGACGTTAAATTATCATTCTGTGCATGAACACTACATGTATAGAGTAAACCTACCACATATTTGACATGATAAACAATAGCTATGAGTTATGGAATAAAACATGATTCGCTCGCCCAATAATCCCCGCCAATAACACACACCCACACACACACACCCACACACACACACACACACACACTCACACCACCCACACACATCCATCATATGTGTACTCATGCAACTCGTTGTACACACACACACGCACACACACATACACAAGAACACACGCACGACCGCACGCAAACGCACGCACGCACGCGACGCGCGCGCGCGCGCACACACATCACACACACCAACACACACACACAAACACACCCACACACACCACAGACAGCTGTATCGTTTACCTCCTTCACCCACTTTGACCCCATCCCCTTACCCACGTATATTTACAAATATCATCATCACTTACCTGCTTACGCTTCTCAAAAAATCACCTCTGTTCTCTGTCTTCGTCTCTCTTTATCGATCTTCTCTCTCTCGCACACACACAAACGCACGCGCACCGCGCACACACACACCTCCCACACACACACACAACACATCGACCGTTGCGTCACCACACACACAAACACAACCAAACACAGCACACACACACACCACACACACCAACAACACCACACACACACCACACAAACCCATACACCTACACACAAACACACACACACACCCCACACACACGCACCACACAAACCCACACGGGCATTTGTGTTCATGGCCACACACACACACACACACAAACACACACCCACACGCACACACAGCACACCCACACACAACCCACATTGCACCACATACAACATACGCACACACAAACTTTACATACACACAGGTGCACGTGTTTCATTTGCATGCCACACCCTCATAACACACCCCACCACACACCACACCACACACACACACACACACACACACCACACACGACACACCACGCACCACACACTCATCCCACATCCACACCACAAACACCACACCCACACACCACACACACACACACACCAAAGACCACACCCACCCACCCAAACCCACACGCACACACACACACACGACCACCACTACCACGCTACTAAAAAGCATTACCCAGACAATCGGAAGACGACCACACATAAGCCGGTCATCTCTCTTACATCAACGAGCCTTGAGCTGTGTTTGATGCTGTCGGCACATCGCCCAGTGCCTGCAGTCCATGCTTGTGCTGACCCGTGCAACGGGTACCGGCACATGAGTCGACGGAACTGTGAGAACCATTAAAGCAGCCTTTATTTATCTCCGGGAGGTCCTAGCGCTGCGCTTGCGATAAACAGACCCTGTTCTAGAGGCACGAAAGGCTGATGGATGCACCATCAAGCCCGCCGAGACACGCCCCCGGTGCCAGGATGGAAACCAAACTATCTGAAATCTATCTTTCCCTATCTACAGTCTTCCGCTGTTAGAATTGTCCGCGCACGAGAGAGAGAGAGAGAGAGGAGAGCCAGTGAGGGAGACAGAGATGTGAAGGAGAGGCGGAGAGAGCGAGGAGGAGGGGGAGAAGGAGAGACAGAGGAGAAAGAGAGGAGGGGGGGAGGGGGGAGAGAGAGAGGGAAAGGGGGAAGAGAGAGAGAGCGAGAGAGAGAAGAGCTACGCTCTCCCGCTAGAGAGAGAGATCCGAGGAGAGGATCGAGAGAGAGAGAGAGCAGAGAACAGCCAGGAGAAAGTCACAGATACTGCTTGTGACCGTGAAATGGCGTGTTTTTTATTTTTTTTCCCTTTTTTTTTTGAACATTCTTTTTTTGACGAGCATCTTTCTTGCTACACCTTCACCCAGAGCACCACCTCCCCCTCTTAATGGACCCCGACAAAGACTGCCCACCCAGCCACCCCCCTCCACCTACTCTTACATGGGGACTAATCAGATCGTTCCCCCCTGGATCCCCTCATTACCTCCCACTCCTCAACGCCCATCCTCATAACCCACCTGTTCAACAAAAATCGAAGAAACTCATCTTCCAGAGCTTTCACTACCACACGGACCTCAACTTACCCCAGCTGAGAGACTGAGGATATCCCCCCGTCACAAAACAACTCGGGGGCGGGATCACATGGTTGCCCGCAAACAGGGTGACAAAGAACCCCCCCTTGAGTATCATAGACTATGACTAGTCTGTCCATCCAAATTGTGTTGTACCATGTGCAACCCGGAGTTTTAAATAATAAACACATGACTTTAAGTGATAAGATGAAAAGCAACACATGTGATCCCCGTCTTTAAAAACACAACACACACACACACACCACACACACAACACACACACACACACACACACAACGCGTGCGCACGCACGCACGCACGCACGCACAGCACACACACACACACACACGCACCACACACACACACACGTGCTGCTTGCAGGCGACTGCAAGTACATACAATCTCTCTCTCTCTCTCTCTCTCTCTCTCTCTCCTCTCTCTCTCCTCATCTCACACACACACACACACACACCACACATTCACACGCACTGCCACACAGCACACGCGCGCGCGCGCGCGCGCCGCACCACACCACACACACACACACACACACAAACACACAAAACCACACACACACACACACACACACACCACACACACACACACACACACACACACACACACACACACACAACACACACACACACACACACAACAAAACAACCAAAACTTTAACCAGACACAGACAGGAAAGAACACACAGGTAACAGTCCGTTTCTCCTAAATCCATCAGCTCTTCAGCTTTGTGCGGATCAACGGCACAGCTTCCATTGCCTTGCAGCCAACCCCCATTGAACCCAGGCTGCCAAAAGAACATATCTTCAGAGACATGAAGAGCTAATGCATTGAGACACAAAGCACACGTACACACATCCAAAAGTTCGTGGGCTGAAAACCTTTCTTCTTCCTACTATTCCTGTTTGACTGTTCTCTCTCAAACAAGGACAGGGACGTTCTGTGTTTAGTGGGACGACTTCAGGAACTGTGAAATCTCTTTTTTTTTTTCGTTACGTTCTGAACAGTATTTTCCTAGATGAAGTAAGACATCGAAGGAAGACTTGGAATAGCGAATGGATCGGTGAGTCAATCAGTCGACCAAATGTGTGATAAGATAACCAGTGTAATCAGCCACACGTTCACTCTCCCTGTCGCTTGATCACTTTCACTTACTCTTTCATTCAGTCAAAAACCACATTAATCAACGATTCAGAAAGGGAGCATAAACACGTTCGGAATTCAGTCATCCTACAATTCTTATCACCCAAGTAACCTGGCACTATGAAAACTCAAGACTGACTTTTTCTGTAAGAAACAACGAAATTGAACGATATGATGGAACAAGACATCTGTACCATTAGTCTCAACACACACACGTACGCACAAGCGCGTACGAGTGTGTGTGCGCGCCCATGCTTGCTCTCTCTCTCTCTCTCTCTCTCTCTCTCTCTCTCTCTCTCTCTCACACACTCACACACACACACACACATGCACACACACACACACACACACACACACAACATGAACACACAACAATACAGACACCATCCACACACACACACACACCACACACACACACACATACACACACGCGCGCGCACGCACACACACACACACACACACACTCACATGAACACGCACACATGCAAGCTCACAAACTGACACAGACACGACTTCACCTCCATCCTCCCCCCACACACACCCCCCCACACCACACACACACACACACACACACACACACACGGCGCGCGCGCGCGCGCGGGCGCGTGCGCACATCACATACATTCACATACAGACACATGCACAAACACACGTGCGCACACGCACGTACACACGCACATACGCACGCACGCCTAACACACACACACACACACACACACACACACACACACACACACACACACACACACAAAACACTACCAAAAACATTATAATGACAATCAGAGAGGACACACAATCAGCCGGTCATCTCTCTTAATCGACGAGCCATTGAGCTGTGTTTGAACTGTCGGCACAGCGCCCGTTGCCTGCAGTCCATGCTGCTGTTCCGTGCCACGGTACCGGCACAGAGAGACGAACGTGCGCGACCCATTAAGGAGCCTTTATTCCAGGAGGTCCTGGTGCAGTTTTACAATAAAAGAAAAAGTTTCTCTCTCGGGACACGAAGGGTTAATTAATGGAACGCGCCATAAAGCCTTCAGACAATGCTTCTTGAGGGTGACTGGAACAATTCTTTTCCCCCCTCTTCGTTGAACCCGTTAGAACTATCTCTGAGGGTATCATATAGAGATATATACGTTTTTCTTTCAATGGACGACATAACACATTTTGCACTCTTTCCCTTTTTTTTTTCTGTATTTTTCATTTAAACGTTTCTTTCAAGACAGGCCAGAAGAGCGAAGACATCAAAGAAAGAAGAATGACTCAATGAATGTTAGTACTGCTGTGGTGAATTACTATTTAGAATACTGTGGTAGAGCCAAGAGCTTATGCGCACTGAATTAATGAGCCACTGTTCTGTGTGTGTTTGTAAGTCATTTAAAGAATGGGTTAATGAATCAGTAAACTGATCCCCTGCGAGGTGGGTCAGTTTAAATGAATCACTCACTCACTCACTCACTCGCTCGCATGATCGCTGTCACTCATTCTCTCATTCTCTCAACAAAAACAACCAATCAATCATTCAGAAAGTGACTATAGTCATTCAGTAGTGTCCTCCATCGAAATTACCTGTCCACTGTAAAACCCCAGAATCTTTTACGAAACGAATTTGAATGATAACATGCAACAGGACACCAGCATCACCATTCTTTACCCCCCCCCCCCCTACCTACCTACACACACACACACACACACACACACACACACACACACACACACACACACACACACGCACGCACGCATACACACACATACGTACACACCCACACTCCCCCCCCCCCCCCCACACACACACACACACACACACACACACACACACACACACACACACACACACACACACATCCCATCAGCTCTCCCTCCACACACACACACGCACGCGCGCGCGCGCATGTGCGTGCTTGCATGCGCGCGCACACCCACACCCAAAACATACACAGACTTGTACATCTCTAATCAGCCCCCCCCCCCCCCTCTCTATCTCTCTCTTTCTAAACACACACTATCACACACTTAAACACACACACACACACACACACACACACACACACACACACACACACGCAAGGCAGTGGAAGAAGAAGAAGACACACTGGCAATCGTCCATTCCTGTAATCGACGAGTCATTGAGCTTTGTTTGGACCGTCAGCACAGCGCCCATTGCCGGCAGTAAATAGCGAGGACCCGGGCCGCATTATTGGAGGAGAGAGAGAGAGAGAGAGAGAGAGAGAGAGAGAGAGAGAAAAGTGTGTGGAGCCATTTCGAAGAGGTCTTGGCGCTGCTTTACGATAAAACATTCTGTCTCCAGAGACACGACGGGCTAATGGAATGCGCCATAAAGCACGAGAACATACCACGGTGACGGATTGAATCCACTCTATACCCTCTTTCCACCCCCCATTCTCCCTTCTCCGCTATTCACTTTGCCCCCCCCCCCCCCCCCCCCCCCAGTCAAGGGAGGGAATTTTAAATGTTAGTAATAGCGCACCGCCAAAAAAAAAAAAAAAAAAAAAGAAACAAAACAACACAACACAACACACACACACACACACACACACACACACACACACACACACACACACCAATCACAAGACAACACGATGCGTTTCGACCTCTCAGGTCTTCTTCAGGCAAGAGACAAAACACTCAGGACAACGAAAATGAACGAGCATCACTTACCTTCATTCACGTCAGAACAAGGTGGGCGTTGAACAGGGAGAGGTTTGGAATTTGGAGTTAGTGCGGATCATAATATCCAAGCACCGGCGCTTCCTATGACCCCCCCCCCCCCCCCCCCCCCCCCCCCCCCCCTTTTTTTTTTTTTTTCTTTTTTTTTTTTTGTCACGTGTGTTCTAAACGACGAAGAAATTGTTAGTCTACATTTGCTTTACTTATCTACTAATGTATGTATGTATGTATGTATGTATGTATGTATGTATGTATGTATGTATATGTATGTGCATGTATGTATGTATGCATGTATGTATGTATGCATGTATGTATGTACATGCATGTTGTATCTGTTTATGTATGTATGTATGTATGTATGCATGTATACATGTGTATATATGTATGTATGTATGTACCTATGTAAATCTATCTATCTATCTATCTATCTATCTATCTATCTATCTATAGTGTTGGCAATTGTTTAATGTAAACAAGGCAAGCAAATTACTTGGCGCATACGTTACGCTAGCAAATAGCTCTTCTCCGTTCATGCAAATTTTCATACAATAAATAGACAGATAGATAAAGAGATAACTAGACTGATAGATATACCAGACAGATGGATAGACAGAATCGAATACAGACATTTAACGGCTAATTATGCTGTCAAGCTTAACACTCTCACTGTTGGCATATAGAGACCTCCCTTGGATTTTTTTTTTTAATCCTCGTGCAGAGACTCGCAGATTTCCTTCTGTACTGATCGTCCTTTCCTAATTTGTTTCCTTCAGGCTGCTTAGTTCGTCATAGCCCTCTCTTCCCGATGTCCAGTTCTGGTTTTAAGTTAAGCTAGCTGTCCTGGGATTTTTCTGTTGGTTGTGATTTTATCATCTATGGTGGTGAAGCACGCCATGATTATAAACAGTACATCTCTGTTTGCTACCATGGGTAGACAAGTACTTCTAAGTCCAGTTCTGCTGATGTCTCAGCAAGGCGACGAAAGTCGTCAATCCAGATGGGTGTAATAAATGCTTGTGATGGTGCTTGATGGTTATCGTATGGTCGATGAAAGATTTAATATTTTTAAATTTCATCACCCTTTTTCTTCACCCTGCCACCCTTCTCCCTCTTTTCTGAGTATGTTCCACAATCCTTTCTAAGTCAGTGCAGTAATAACAGAGGAACTGTTTGTCTGCACATGCTATCCCCCCCCCCCCCCCCCCCCCCCCCCCCCCCGCGCGCTTTCCTTACTATTTTTCTATGAATCTATACCACTCACCAGACAGCAAAACCATGCTCACGTTCAATTTTAAATTTTAGCTCAAGCTAAATGCTAATATTTTACTAGCTTCATGTTCGTAAAGTAAAATTCATGGTATAAGGAAAAAAAAAGACCCTGATGTAACATCTCATGCTTTTATTTGTTACTCAGCTTTGTGCTAAAATGTTGTCATCCTGTCAGCATTTTGTCAAAATATTGCCATCCATCAGTTGTACTGCCATTGTGCTAAATATATTATCATTCGATCAATTTAACTCGACTTTGTGCAATACTATTTTGACGATCAATATCATTCAATATTGTGCTAACATATTATCATTCTATCGACATTACGTGACACTGTGTTAACATGTCGTCATTTTATCAATATCACTCGACATTATGCAAAAATATTATCATTCTATCAATATTACTCGACACTGTACTAAAATCTTGTCGTACTGTCAATATCATTTGGCATTGTGGTAAAATACAGGCATTCTATCAATATCACTTGGTATTGTGCTAAAATATTGCCATCCTACGACTGCTACTAAGCATTGCGCTAAAATGTTGTCATCCTGTCAATGTTACTCGATCTTGTGCTAAAATAGTCTCATCTTATCAATTAAAATTGATCTCAGAAAAATGTGATTATGTCTATTCAACAACAACAACAACAAAAATCTCATATGACATTCAAAATCCGATGCCAGATGTCAAGCCAACCTTAAGCCACAGATATATTTATAAACCAAAGGGATGTTCTGTCTTTGTAAAATTGACAGTGCTGGACAGCAGAAAAGGTTATGAACGTTGTCTTCCTTCAAAATGATGATATCACAATGGACGCGTTTAGAAAATACGTGAGAGACAGATGCAGTTGGCAAGACGAATCTTGGCATTTTTTTTTTCTAACTTCAGATCAGAACTCCCCTAGTAGGTTACACGATACAGCCAAGATTATATCCATAAATCAAAACAATCAAACAAATCATCAAATTCATCTACGAACTAACCAATCAACCAATTAATTAATGCATAGCATCGCTGTACGTGTATTTTGAATGCTCTTATTATCACCGTCGTCCCTTCGCCAAAGCGTACTTGCCAGTGCCCAGTATGAACGGGGAATCATTTCATTTTATCGCATCATTTCCTAAACCCGCGGACCCTCAGACAAAACTCTGAACACGCGTTACAAAGTCCTCTCTGTTTAACGATTCTGTGAGGAACGAAAAGAGAAGGACAGTGGAGAGAGGGAAGGCAGAATTCAATGGACAGGGGCGGAGAACGAGCGAGGCGGGAGAGAGGAGAAGGGGGAGGGGGGGGGGGGGGGGGGGGGAGGCGGAGGGGGGGGGGGGGGGAAGGGTGGCGCTTCCGCGGCACAGAAAACTGCTTTAATGATGTTGATGAAGTCTGAACGTTCTGTGATAAACTCCATTAACGGTGCTGAGTGGGCTGTAAGGCGATATCCGGGGAGCTTTATGATGGTGAGGTAGTGACAAAACCCGGAGCGGAATAATGAGAAACATACACGTACGAATGGGTTGTTTAGAAGGTCACAGGCCCATTCCCAAGGATTATGAGAAGCGTATGGCGCAGCAACACTTAACAACTAAATCGCTGATAACATTTGGTGAAGGAGAACTGTTCTGTAACTAATGAGCGCTGTTTGCTGCCAAAGCTGCGTGCTTTCTTCCTTTTTTTTTCATATCTCAACTAACACTAAACGGTTTACCGTAACAGCGAGTTTTTTTTCTTTCGCGTCACATGACTGTCGTAATCACACCGTTGTTGGTTCAACAACTTCCAGTTTGTCTTTAGTTCGTAAATACTTTCGGAACACAGAAGAAGGAAATGCGTGTGGTTGGTAATGTTTTCTATAAGTATGATGCAAATTTTGAGTAATGGTAAACGGGGAATATTTTGAAGATTCCCGGGAACTTTTTTTTTTGAGCTTTTGTTCCCGCATTCATGCTATGTCTCCGTCTGTCTGGATAGTCCCGGATTCGTGTGGAGGCCCTCAATTTATGGTGCGTAACTTTTCCAATCACTAAATGGGTACCAATCTGCTGTAGTGATGTGAACAGTAAAACATGTACTCAGTGAAGAGTCTTTCTTTCGTGGTCAAGCCATCAAGACTAGATCGAAATAACCACTGAAGCAAGCGAGTTAAGCCGCTTGTTGAAGATGCTGATCAGGCCTGTCTTTTCCCTCGCTGAAAGGATGAGACCGATCTCTGGAGAAATCGCGCTAATGGTCCTCTGATCGTTCTATTGTCTGACGCCAAGACCAAGGGGTGATTTACAGAGAGCTTGGGAGTCCACCCACACCCCGCCCTCCTCAACACCCCTTCTGATGCTGTCCCCTTCCCCATCCACCAGCCGCCTGCCCTTCCTCCTCATCCACCCCACCCTCACCCACCCACTCCAGCCTTCTTTCCCATTCTTCTCCAAGAATCAATCGCCATCTGGCTTTAGGCCACCGACGACGTGTCATGAACTATTTCGTGTAGAGAGGACTTGAAATCATGGGCACCCCAGGTCATGGCAAACAACTCAACATTTTTACATCCCATCTAAAGAAATAAACGCAGCTCCTCCCTCCTCCTCCCCTCCCCTGAAGTTCTGTGTACAATATCCCTTCCTCTTCCCCATCCCCCCTCGTCGACATCTCCCTCCTCCTTCCCCGATAAACATGATAGCATAAAGTTACGAAATAAAGAAAATAAATGGGTTTAATTAATTGTAGACATCCTGAAACACTCCTAAGAGGCAATATTGATGGAACCACAGTTTGGGCAGATGATAGAGACGTCTAATGACAGAAAATGCAGATTGGTTTCTTTGTTGCCACAGACAGTTAGAACTGTTTCAGTACCTGAGTAAAACCTCAAACACTGACGAGAAACGGGGAAGGATGATGAAAAGCGATGAGGGGGGGGGGGGGGGGGGGGTAACTGTAAGCGCGTCCATATGAGCATACCTTAACAATCATGAATTTCCATCTTCTCCCGACCACCCTCGGGAGCTGATGTACCAGTCTCTCCCTACCTGTTATACATGCGCACCCCTCCTCCTCACCTAGCCCAGACTTTTCCCTCATGAAGTCATTTTTTCTCTACTTTCATCCTTTTCTTCACATTGCTTAGAGCTCTTTAATTCTACAATGATATTCATTATTAAAACGTAATACTTCTCTGTGTTAACAATGGCAGATAACGTTGTGTTTTTAATTGCTTTCTATGAATGTTCTTTACCAAGATACTAACAATAGAACTTTGAAGCTAAAAACGCACTCTGGAGTACGCAGACTTCCACCACTGGATCTATCTCTTGATCCAGATCACCATCACACATCCACCGCAAAATTTGGTTGGTTCGTCTTTGAACTATAATCCGTCTTTTCACCTAATTCCGTGAGAATCGATGGTGTCGTTTTTACGTATTCTTGCTGACTCGTTGATTCTAATGTGAACCAACATACGTGTTTTGGGGGTTATATTCTGTCTTTGTACAAAGATCCAAAGTCGGTACAGTAGTTTTTGTATCTTCTTTGTGAACAGACAGACCAACAACAAAGGAGGGTGAAAACATTTTTCCTTGACAGAGAAACAATGAGTCTTCTGATCCAGGGTAGAGGAAACAAACGAAAAAGAAGAGCGACAGCGAGAGCGAGAGAGAGAGCGAGAGAGAGAGAGCGAGAGAGAGAGAGAGAGAGAGAGAGAGAGAGAGAGAGAGAGGTGGTCGGGCGAGAGAGAGAGAGAGAAGAGAGAGAGAGAGAGACACAGACAGACAGACAGACAGACAGACAGACACAGACACAGACGCAGACAGAGAGAAGCAAGCCAGCATCCTATTTATGTAAAGTCTGACTAGCAGTGACGACGACGGGCCTTGTCCGCGCTGACAATGTCGTCCTATGTGTGACGGGCTTTAAAGCTTTGAGAGGAGCACGAAGTTTAAACCCCGTCCACATTCTCTCGTCTGTTTGCTGGGACAACAGTGTGCGTGAGGCGGGCAATCCTCGCTCTGTTTGGTGTGACTGCTGCTGACTGATTGGACAGGAACTCCACAGCAGCGCTCAGGGGGCACATTTACAGATCGGGTGGCGGACTCCATCCCCGTGCCTTTGGCAATAAAAAAAAAGGAGGACTAGAGGAAGAAGAGAGATGGGCAAGAAGAAGACTGAAGAAGAAAAAGAAGACTGAAGAAGACACGTGGAGAAGAGAAGACCGTGAAGGAGAGGATAAATTTCAAATAAAGGCCAAAGAAGGAGGAGACGGAAGAGAGGGATGGGAAGAATTTTTGTTTAAAAAAGGAGAGAAATAAAAAAAAAGAAGGGGGAGGGGGGGGGGGTGTTGAGAAGTAAAAAGGAAAACAATTAACAGATAAAGGACTGAAAAAGATGAAGAGAAAAAACGTTCAGAAGAAGCAAGGGGCCCCATAGAGAGACAAGGAGCAGGATGAGAAACAGGAGAACAAGATATGCAAACAAGACAACAGAGAAATTAAAAAGTCTGAAGAAGGAGAACAAAGAAAGAAAAAGAAGTGTCCCTTAGCGGAGTGAAATGGTGAATAGGAGTAAGTAACGAAGGAGAAAAAGAAGACCGGAAAGGGAGAAGAATGAGGAGGGAGGAGGATAATGAGAAGGCGGAGGAGGAGGAGGAGGAGGAGGAGGAGAGAAGAAGGAGAAGAAGAAGAAGAAACAACAGCAGCAGCAGCAGCAGCAGTAACAACAACGACAACAACAACAACATTAACAACAACGACGACGACAACAACAACAGCAAAAATGTAGTAAATGTGAATAAACAACAGCAACATTACATTCAAATCCAAAATGAAGATATTATACATTTTGCTCCCCTCCCACACCCACTGTGCCAAGATTCCCCATCCCTCTACACACTAAATTCTTTTCTGGAATATATCTTGTATTTGTACAGAGTAGATTTATCCACACACACCCTTATCCTTATCCCCCGCCCTCCTCTCCTTTTCAAACGTCCAAATTTTTAAGCAAGTTTCGGGTCGTCATTGAAAGATTCTACTGTATTACTTAATACTGTCAACAGCTGGATTACACTGGATACTTAACTGGAACACTTGGGGATTTTTGTTTTTTGCGGGAATTGTTTTGCGTTTGAGCAGATCAGATTCACTCCTAACAAAGCCCCCTTCCTCCTCCCTTCCCCCCTCCCCCCCCCATCTCCTCTCCTTTGTACACCCCAATTTTTCAGGTCGTTGTTGAAAGGTTCACCTATCACCTATCACCTATCCCAGGGTCTTGGAGGACGGTTGGGGCGTCACTGACGACTTTACAACCAGCTTCCTCCCGCTCCTCCCAGTTCTCAGACGCTCTTAGGGAGCTGCTGGGTTATTATGGCCACTCCATTCACTGATGCTGTCCTCCCATCTCTTTCTCTGTCTCCCTCTCCTTCTGCCTCCTGGCACTGTTCCTTGTAGAATGGTTTTGACAAGTCCTGGTGACCTTATTACATGACCATACCATCTCATTTTCCTTCTGTTCACTGTGGGCAACAGGTCTTCGTCTGGTCCAATGGCTTGTCTTACTCTGGCCTGGACCTCCAATGTGGCAATATGGTCTTTGTATGTGATACAAAGGATCTTGCGGAAGCATCTCATCTCTAATGCCTGAATCCTTCTCTTAAGTTGAAAGGTTACACTGTACAATCAAAATGATTTCAGCAGCAGAGCAACGTCTGATGTTTTAACAACATTTTGGTACCTTTACTTTTTTTTTTTCTGGAATAGTTTTATCTATGTACAGACTAGATTCACATCCCAATCATGAGCCTCTCGCCTGTCCTCCTCATCCTGCATCCTCTGGCCCTTTAAGACTGAATTTCAGCAAAATTTGAAACGAGAGGGGTTAGTTACCGCCAAGGACACAGACAAACAGAGTACAGGACTAGACACAATGCATTTCGACCTCTTGGGTCTTCTTCAGGTTAGGACAGTGACAAAGAACAAGAAAACACTTAGCTTCCATTAGCTGCTTCTCCTGTTCGTCTCGAAATAAAAAATCTGAATTCCAGGCCGTTGTTCAAAAGGCCACACCGTGTTGTCAAAATGCTATTGGTGACTGACTAATGTCTGATGTTTAACTTGAACGTTTTAATTCTGTTTATTTCTAGTTGCCACGTGTTTGTTTGTACAGTCAAGATTCACACACCCAAGCGATGACCCGCGCCTGTATACACCTTTAAAAACACCCAATCTTTAAAGATTTTCCGGTCGTTATTGAAAGTTTACACCGTTGCATTAAAATGCTACCACAGCTGATTTTTGTCAGCTGCTTATTGAACGCTTTGGTATTGTTTATTTTATTCTGCTATGTGGATCTACTGAACGTTCCCTTAACAACACCCCTCCCGCTCCCCAACAATCTTCCCTTACCCTTTCCTGCAATCGCCACCCACCCCGCCCCTCCTCAAACGTACTTATTAAAATCGCCTGGGTATACTTAACTAGTTCAAACCTCCAAACTTTTTGACCAAACCTGACAACAAACAAGTCGATAACCGAGGGAATTTTACAGATCTTTCAATTTTGTGTGTGTGTGTGTGTGTGTGTGTGTGTGTGTGTGTGTGTGTGTGTGTGTGTGTGTGTGTGTGTGTGCTTTGAAACCCATTTCAGCTTAGAGCCAGATGTAACTAAGAAGGATTGATCTTTTTACCCGACATTCTGGTTAAAAGTTCGTATTTTAAAAAGCATGTGAAATCTTCTTAACGGCTGAAAATTATAATCCTCTCAAACAGCAAATCGGATTTCCTACAGAAACGGCGAAAAAGAGAAAACAAACAGAAGGGAATGGGGATGAAGAAGCAGAGGAAAAAGGGAGAGTGGCCAAATATCATAAGACACACACACACACACACACACACACACACACACACACACAAAACACCACCCCCCCCCAAAAAAAAAAAAAAAAAAAAAAAAAAAAGAAAAACCCCTGCTGAATTGGTTACAGAGAATATAACGATATATAAACCAACAGAAATGATCCCTTTACGACTGCATACAAACTGTCACTTCCCACTCCTCCTCCTTCCCTTTTCCCCCCCTCCCCCCCCCCCCCCCCCCCCCCCCCCCCCTTTTTTTTTTTTTTTTTTTTAATATTTTCACCCAAACTGCAACTCCGCACGTTCACTCTGATGATGCTAATGCCGGCTTACTGCGGTCACTGGGGTCAGAGGTCACAGCACATTCCAGTTCCGCAGTCTCAGTTCTTTTTTTTTTTTTTTGCGTGTTCCAAGATTCGAGGTAATTTATGTACAACGCCATCTTGAGAGAGAGAGAGAGAGAGAGAGAGAGAGAGAGAGAGAGAGCACAGAATTCAGAAAAGTTTTATTCGACCAAGGATTGAGATTTTAGGCGGAGCCTATTCTTCCAATTTCTGTCCGAGAGAGAGAGAGAGAGAGAGAGAGAGAGAGAGAGAGTGTGTGTGTGTGTGAGCGGCTGCGCACGCGGGAAAATGCAATATGTATATATATATATATATATATATATATATATATATATATATATATAGAGAGAGAGAGAGAGAGAGAGAGAGAGGATAGAGATGCTGCTTTTTTTTGTGATAAACAGTATATGAATTATACAGCAGCATATGTATTTAGAAGTGAGTTGTATGCATGAATGTATATAGTAATGTTTTTTGTGTGCATTCATGTATGTAAGTGTATGCACATGGAAGTTAAGGAAGTGATCAGACATTTTTGTACATTAATTTGTAAGGCGTTTTGAGCTGACACATATGAGGATATTGCGCCTAACAAATGCACTGATTGTTATCATTATAATCATGATCATCATTATTATCATAGTTATTGTTATCAGTATCATTATCATTATTGTTATTGTTATTATTCTTATTATCATTATAATTTTTTTTCATTATTCTTTATTATTTTTTCTTCTTATTATTATCATTATTATATTATTATTTATGAAATTCGCAGGCAGCTGGGATAGTAAAAGCAATGAACCAATCGATAAACCGTTCATTTGAAAGGTCACAGCTTTTAATCATTTACGCTGGTCATTAAGGTGACCTTAAGATTCTTCAAAGAACAGTGACCAAGTAAGAGGCACGGTTCACATTCTTTCATTCACCGTCCAGGTGAGAGAAAAGGCATACTAAGACTATGCAAACAATCAACTATTCAAATTCACATTCCTCAGTCTTTGTCCCGCAGAAAACTAAGACTATCAAACAAGTAAAAATTCACATTCCTTATTTATCGTCCCGGAGAAAATTAAGACTACAAAGTAAGTTATTTATCGTCCCGGAGAAAATTAAGACTACAAAATAAGTAACTATTCAAATTCACATTCTTCATTATTTTGTTTAAAAAAAATGAGAATGGCATACTGAGACAGCAAAAACAAAAGTGATCAAAATTCATAATTATTATCAATTCTGTTTGTCCATGATAGTGAAAACAAACTATAATTAAAACCATTCTATTTAGTCCATAACAATAGAAGGGCATCTTAAGACTAGAAAACCTGTTACTGTTAAAATTTGCGTTAATTCCCCTCCAGGCCGTTAGTGCTTAAAGGCAACCTAAAAGAAAGTAACTGTTTAAATTCACATCCGGCCCCCCCCCCCCCCCCCCCCCCCCCCCCCATCCCTTTCTCAGTCCGTTAGCAGAAAAAAAAATCAAAACGTTAAGAAAAAAAAAAGAGAGAAAAAAGTAAAAGAAAGAGAAACACCTGCACAAATACACATTCCTCATTCTTGTCCATCAGTATGGAAAGGACCTTTAATAAAATACAAATTAAAATAAAAGCGTTTAATTTATAATCCACATCCTACCTATACTACCTAAATGAAGTAGTATAGAACGGCATCTCTATGAAATCGACAAACACAAGAAATATTTAAATTCACATTGCAAAAGGACAACCTCAGACTAAACAAACAACCCCCCCCCCCCAAAAAAAAAAAAAAACCCCCCCCCCCTCCCCCCCCCCCCCCCCCCCCCCCCCCCCCCCCCCCCCCCCCCCATTGCCCCACCCTCAAAAAAAAAGAAAAAAAAAAGTACCAATTCACCCTCTTCATTTTCCTTTCACTGCTAGCGAACGGCACCTCAGTAACGACTTTAAAACCCGAGACCATTATTAACCGGTGAATTTCACACTCCTCTCCTCTTGCTCCATTAGCAGTCTAACCCCGAACTCGCCTCCGCCTTCTTGCCTTTAGTAGACGGTCCGCCAGACTTCTACAGGAACCAACATGGAAGCGGTGCCGTTACTGTCGCTGCAGCCGCTGCCGTCACACCTCCTACTCCTCCCCCATCCCCCTCACCTCCTCGCCCCCCCACCTCCCAACTCCATGCACCCCACCTCTTCTCTCAACACCCTCCCCTCCCCCCCCACCCCCCCCACCCCATCCCCCACCAGCCCCTTGCACAGCCCGCAGCGCCGCCACGCCACGCCAGAGAGCAAATCAATTGTGAGTCTAATTATGCAAATCAGTCTCTGCGGATTGGTTCCCGCGGCCAGGGGAGGTCAGGCAAGCGAAAGCGATGCGGAGGGGAGATAACTAGGCTGTTGTCTGCGCCTTTCCCAAAGGGGGAGAGAGAGAGAGAGAGAGAGAGAGAGACGTGGTCAGCGCGCACACACACACACACACACACACACACACACACACACACACAGAGAGAGAGAGAGAGAGAGAGAGAGAGAGAGAGAGAGAGAGAGAGAGAGAGAATGTAGAACAATCGTACGGGGCATTAAACGTGCACGCAAATCATTGTTTAAGCGGCTTATCGTTTGTCTGTTTACTCTCACGGCGCGAATGACCCGCCACGGGCCTGATGACAGCCACACAAAGGACGTGAATCAGTGACAGAGTGGGCTCCACCTCAACACGGCTGACTGTTAACTTGTCGGTGGGTTTTGGGTTCGGAGCCCATACCCCTTTTCCCTCAGCCCTCCACCCGCCCCCTCTCCACCCCCTCCACCCCCACTTCGCTTTCAGCTCCCCCCCTCCCCCCCCCCCCCCCCCCCACCGTCGGGCCCCTTTTATATTCCCTCCTTCCCCCTTTTCTACCTAACGCCCACATGAAAGACAACATGAATGAAAGAAACCAAACAAAAGAAAAATAGCTTTTTCAGTCGGGGTTTCTTCTCAGATTGAAAAGGGAATGCGTATATATTAGTGACCCAAGTAAAACAACATCTACACCAGAAATGTTTTGCACGTTCGAACATATTCATACTGTTCGTCTAAATAGTTTGGTGTAGTTTTTTTTGTTGTTTTGTTTTTGTTTTTTTGTTCCTTTGCTTCACAGAGTATCTTTAGGATGAAATATTCAGATAAAATCAAAACAGAATGTCAAAGAAATGAAATTTTATTCGTAATGAACGACATTAGAGCAAAGTAGAACAGAATAGTGGGATTTATTTTCACAAACATACAGTATAAGAAAAATGCATTAACTCATTGGGGAAATGCCATGCCATCAATGTTTTGTTTGTTTGTTTTGAGACTTTCCTGTGTAGATCAGAGAGAGAGAGAGAGAGAGAGAGAGAGAGAGAGAGAGAGAGAGAGAGAGAGAGAGAGAATAATTTGGAAAAAAATATTGCACACATCTGTATCTGCTATTCTGTATGGTTTGCACACAATAGGTACCCACTCCCTGCCGCAAATTCCTCATATACAAATATCATGGCTGATTGGTTGGAATGTGCACAGAGGACTCAAATGCTTCAAGTCCATGATTCGTAATCGA
Organism: Conus betulinus; assembly: GCA_016801955.1. Taxonomy (NCBI): domain Eukaryota; kingdom Metazoa; phylum Mollusca; class Gastropoda; order Neogastropoda; family Conidae; genus Conus; species Conus betulinus. The sequence continues at coordinate 126,976 of JADBJO010002570.1, read as the reverse complement.
ATTTATCAACTCACTACAACAACTGATAACAGGTTAAAGATATAGATCTAATGCTCTCGAAAATAGCATCAAACATATAACATTGCATAAAGAAACATGTAGGAAATTCATGTATGTAGGTCTTCAGTGTTGACAACCAGGCCATTCCAACAGTTACAGAAGAGCCAGTCAAGAGCCTTGGAAGATGGTATGATGATACGCTGAAAGACACACAAAGAGTAAAAGAAACAAAACAGATGTCGGAAGAAGGCTTGGAGACCATTGACCAGCGTGGCTCCCTGGCAAATACAAGGTCTGGTGTCTGCAGTTCACGCTGATACCAAATCTCCTATGGCCTCTGATGATATACGACATCTGCACCAGCATAGTGGAGGCAATGGAATCCAAAATCAACAAGTTCACAAGGAAATGGCTTGGTGTCCACCCCCTCTGACTGACATAGCGCTGTACTGTCGCCAAGCAAAGCTGAAACTACCACTGAAATCCATCCTAGAGGAATACAAAGCAGGGAAGATCAGACTTCAAAGCATGCTGGAGGACTCAGGAGACAAGGTGGTAGAAGCAATCAAGCCCCAGCTGAAGACAGGCAGAAAATGGAAAGTTCAAGACGCGATGGATTCTGCAAAAGAAAGTCTCAAGATCAGAGAAATAACAGGACACACACACTGACCAACAGACAAGGACTGGGGGTGACCAAAACTGAATGGTGGTCAAAGGCCAAAGGAAAAGCCAAAAGGGACATGATGATTCAGGAGATGAGAAAAGAAGAGACCACAAAAGACTCCAAAAAGCAGTCCAGCAGAGCCAGCAAGGGCAATGGACAACGTGGGAGAATGCACTCCAAAGAAGTCCCACTTGGAATGACATTTGGCACATGGTCCCTCTCAGGATCAGCTTCATTCTCAGATCTGCATATTACCTTATGCCCGCAAATGCAAACCTGCTGAAACGGGGGAAAAACAGACGATCCTTCATGCCCCCTCTGATCTGAATGAAAAAAAACAGTGGAGCATGTCCTAAGCTCATGTAAAGTAGCCCTGGCTCAAGGAAGATACACATGGAGGCACACAACCAGTGCTCAAAGAGATTGTACAAGTAGTCTGGGCTAGTACCAACACCACAAAAGGGAAAAATCAGGACTCCAAAAGCACCCGCAACATTCTTCACGGCAGGAGGCAGTGAATCATGGCCAAGAACAACAGTGCCACTCGGAACATGCAGGCAGAGTCTGCTGGACGGGGCAGATGACTGGGAGTGCACTGCAGACCTCCCAGAATGGAAGAGTCACCAGAGATCACCAGCAAGAGTGGCATGAGACCAGACATAGTAGTCCACTCTCAGTCAACCAGGCAGCTGATCATGATCGAGCTCACGGTGCCATATGAGAACAGAATGGAGGCAGCTCAAATCTACAAGACTGAAAAGTATGCTGATCTAGCAAACAGCCTGAGGAAAGAAGGCTATCAGGTCAAAGTCCTCACTGCAGAAATTGGAGCTAGGGGGTTTGTAGGAACGTCTGCATACAGCCTCATAAACAACTCTCAGTTGCAGGGAGGGAAAAAACCAGAGCCCTGAAAGCAATGGCAGAAACAGCAGAGAGGTGTTCAAGCTGGATCTGGTCAAGGAGGAACAAAAGTGAACTTCATAAGGCTTAACTTTCCTACAAATATAAGGTGTCCCAGTGGCTCAGTGGTTATGCGCAAGTCATTAAGTGGAAATGAGCATGTCCAGAGGGGCATGGGTTCGAATCCCAGCCATGGCTCGTCCCAAGATGGGAAAAAAGGGGGCAGTAGAGGGACATCCTGAGTCGTGTCTGTGTCTGTATACACAAGAATCTATTCCATGATGTGTGTGTGTGTGTGTGTGTGTGTGTGCGCGCGCGCGTATTCGCATCAGTGAGAGTTATATGTAATTATTAAAAACGAAAAACTCAACTGGTTAAATGCAGCCATGTTTCTTCGGAAAACAGAGCATGCTAGTCTTGTGACACGAATGCACTTTGAGACGAATTTGTTTTATTTTTGAATATCAAAAACAATTTTAAAACTTGAAACAGGTTTCTACCAAAACAGCTTCGGATGATTATTTATTCATTTTTCTACCCTTTTTGCGCTAAAACTGATTCCTTCACTGGGTAAACTTCGAATGGTAATAATCCTGTTTTATTGAAAATCTCCTTGGCATATGAAAGAAGAGAAACATTCTTTAATTACAACAAACAACAACAACAACAACAACAAAGAGATTAGCTAATGTGTAGAAGGAAGAGAAACGGATAGACGATGAACATATGAGGCGATCTAAGGTACAACTGGAAAATGTAGGCAAATGGACTTTGTGAAAGAACTCGACAAACACTTGGAACATCCGTTTTTTGGGGGGATGTCTCCTTGTTCTGTTCTGCGTGCAATGTGTTGACATTTCTGCTTAGGCCATTTGCAGCGTTCGTTCGGAGTTATGCGCATGTAATTATCTCATTTCGGGAACAAGAGTTATCCTATTTGTTCGTTCTTTACTGTTTATTGTCTGTTTCAGATCTGCTTTCATACCAATAAAACTGATGATTTCCCCTATTGGCTTTTGTTCGTCAGTGTGTCCTGTTTTACTATAATCAAGATCAAAAAGGCTGTGCCGCTCCGGAATAAATCTTAATTTGTGTTTGTTCATTTCTCCAGTTGCTGTTGCTTTATACGTGAGTCAGGTACATGGTATATGGGTAAGCTTGGACATCCTTTATGGAACATGTCTCCGTGTTTGTTTGTTTTTTGTTTTGTTTTCCTGTGTACTTCGTGCTGGCATTTCTGCAAAGCGATTTGGTAGCAACATTCGTTCGGAGCTATGGGACTGTAATTATCTTATCAGGGGAGCAAGATTTGCCCTACTTGTTCATTATTTACTGTTTACTGTTCCTTGCATCTTGTAAGATTTTTTTTTTCGAATAACAACAACAAAAACAACAAACAAACAAACAAAAATCGCCAAACTCCTAGAGTCTGTTCACGGCACACTTTCAGGTTGAAAGGATTCATTGAGTCACAGTCAAGAATATTTAACTGACCTCTAGCAACGCTAAGGCAAATACGCTTGACGTTAGGGCAATGTTTAGTCAGTAATGAATTATATAGAAGTCTGAAGGTTTACTTGAAATAGGCCCGCAATCAGGACAACGTCTTATACAGCCCTTTGACGAGGTTCGGAATATGAATTAAAACAACTTAAAAGTTTGTTTCTAGTGTATTATAAATTCTTTGTATGGCGATGGACAAATGATTCTCATACGACTTGAAAAATTCTTTTTCCCTCCTTTTTTTGCTGGCGTGTCTGCTTGGTGAGTTAAAATAAAGCCATTGAGATCTCCATCATGTTCAAAATACCGTGAACAAGTTTTCTTCCTCCATGCCCAAGTAAGTGATTTGAATTGTGCGTGCGTGTGTGTGCGTAGATGCATGCATACGTGCATGAGCGCACGTGATTGTGTGTGCGTGTGTCTGTCGCTTTCCCTCTCAGGTATCATTGATTGAAAAGCCGTTAAAGATCGAATACTCCAGGTATCATTGAAAAGCCAAGATCCAGTGAAACATATAAGCATATATATTAAAGTTCACTAAAGCAAAGGCCCAGAGAAACAAATAAGCACATACATCAAACTTGACATTTATTATGGAACACACACACACACACACACACACACACACACACACACACACACACACACACACGCAAACACACACAAACCCAAACACACAGAGCACACACACACACACACACACACACACACACACACACACACACACACACACGTGACAGGAGCAAGATCCAGAAATGCCACGGAGATCGACCACCGGTAATCCCAGCGTGTTAAAAAGCACCACAGTAGAACTCATAGCTCGATAGAATCTTGAAATTCTGGGGTGTTTTTGCTGTGTACACGCTTCACCTTTTCCACCGATTTCTTCACCTCGACATTTAAGACGATACTGAACAAACACACACACCACGGAGCACGCACACTCCAACTTCCTACGTCGGGATCACTAAATAAGAACTACAGTATCTATAGACTAGCACAACTTGGAATTAAGTTGTTTTTTTAACATTGATTCAATATAGTACAATATGATACACAAGATAGGCCGCACACGCGAATTTCCAACGCTTGGGATGGTCAGGGATGGGGTGGGGATAAGAGTCCTTGAATAAGAACTTCAATATGCAAATGTTCTTTGAACTTAATAGTATATGTCCATTAATTACAGACAATAGAATACAGACACACAGTGTAAAACGCATGTGCGAAATTCCTACGACGGCGGGTCTCTGAATAAGAACCACAGTATGCATTGCCAAACACCACTTCATTCTCTCTCTCTCTCTCTCTCTCTCTCTCTCTCTCTCTCTCTCTCTCTCTCTCTCTCTCTCTCTCTCTCTCTCTCTCTCTCTCAAAGTTGTATGAGCGTTATCGAAGATAATACAATTCCCATACACAATATAGGGTGCACACACAGAGGAGAATGTGTGGGAGGAGGATGGGGGTGGGGGGTGGGGTTTGGGGAAGGGTTCAGGGTACGTGTGCGTGAGGTGGGGGTGGGGGTGGGGGTGGATCACTGAATAAGACCCACACAAAGCACTGACACAACTGGAGAATTCTTTGAATTATACACGAACGTTGATAGTCCCCTCCCCCTCCCTCCCAACCAAGCCCGCTCTCCTTCCCACCCCCTTCCCTCCCTCCATCCACCCCCCACCCCCACCCCTCAGTAGTCAGCCAGCTGAAAAGGTCATTCACAGAGGCTGATGATGGATTCTCCCGTCGTGTCCGACGGAAGAGTAGGCAGGCAGGTCATCTGCTGATGTGGGTCCTCATGAAGAAATAAAGACCAGTTCTTGAGGTACAAAGTCTTCCATAGACGCTGCATGGAATGGAGTCCTGCAAGGATGGGCCCCGTTTTCTCCGATTCCTCCTTTCCTGGATGGAAGCTGCTCTATCGCGCTCAAATGTCTGTGTGCTCCGGGCACACCGTTGCTTCCACTGCGTTCTGTCTGAGGTTGGCCTTCAAGGTGTCTTTGTATCCATTGACAGGTTAGCAGTCATCTAAAGACGAGAACCGTATTCTCCACCGGTCGATAAATCAGCAAAGACGGAAGAAGAGGCGTGGTAGGGTGGGGGTGGATGTCAGTGTGTTGGTGTACGTGAATGGGGGTGGACAAATCTCACTGAATAAGTGCACTATGCCTAGTCAGTGATAACCTTGGCGTTCTCTGAATCTTATCGTAAAGGAAGGTTGACTTACACCACGTCCCGCAGTCCTCCACCATCATTCCCCCTTCTCCCCTCCCCGTCATTCCTCATCCAGTACCCATCTGCTTTTTGTATGCAAGGAGGTCGCACGTGTATCAGTTAACATGCAGGTACATTGAGTTATTTCAGGTTGTCCCTGAAAAAGCAGGGAAACTCAAATGCGTACAAGGCTAGAGGTAGCTGTTAGAATGCCGATAATATTGTCCACAATCAGAGGCCATTTGCACTTATGGTGTCCTGAAGAGTGAAAAAATAAAAACAACAATGTGACATGATTAGAAAGATGATCTTTTACCCTTTGTAAAAGACAACGTTCATCTTGTTTCCATCGAAGATGATGTAGATTTTAGACGGAAAGAAGTGAACCAGAGATAGGGCTACTTAGGATGTGGTGGGATGTGGCAGGGAATAGGGGGAGGAGGGGGTCTAAGTATATTGTGCGTCAGTGTATCCAGAGAAAAAACACACAGCATTTTAGAACGCTTCTTTTCAATTGCGGTGTGTGGCCTTGCCTGTGTGAAAGAGGAGAGGACGGGAGAGAAGGTGAGGGAAAGGGGAGAGGTGGGGAGGGCAGGGATGGAGGGATGGGCGTGGCTCGGTGAAAGATGAGTCTGGAGCCGGGTAAAAAAGCAAGCGATAATACGAGAGGAAAGGTCACACACAGAGAGAAAAAAAGTTATCTCAGTTGAAGTTGCCAGCTCATGTGAGCGCGACGTCTCCGCTCTCTCTCTCTCTCTCTCTCTCTCTCTCCTCTCTCTCTCTCTCTCTCTCTCTCTCTCTCTCGTGTTGTCGCATACTGCTTCGATCCTACTTTGTTGGCCTGATTAACTGAAAGGAACACGTATCTCTGTCCACGAATACTTCTAAAATGAAACGATATCAATTCAAAATCCGTGCACACAAACGCATACACATGCAAACGCATAACATGAGCGTATATATGCGGGTGCATAACTGTACACATACTCTCTCTCTCTCTCTCTCTCTCTCTCTCTCTCTCTCTCCCTCCCTCCCTCTCTCTCTCTCTCTCTCTCCCTCCCCCTCCCCCTCCCCCCCATCTCTCTCTCTCTCAACTTGTCCGTCACTAGGTGTTCAGACTTCACTTCAAGGGAAGTAAAGAGAAGCCAGAAGGCGACTGAAGCAAAGCGGTGAGCTGAAGAGCACAGCATGTAACGGCTCTGATGCTCACTGAGCACAGCTCAGCCTCCACTTGAGTCAGCCTGCAGCCTGAGTTATGGACCCATCACATCACAGTGCTGGAAAGCCAGGGGTGCCTTTCTCTCCCGCTTCCAGCATCTTAAGAATCAGCTTCCTGACTTGGATAGGCTGGCCGGCCTTCTTAGAACCCAGCTCTTGATAAATCGTCTTGCCCACAGGTTTTTTTTTTTTCTTCTTCAGGAGACACATTCTGTGAATGGTGCTCCAGCTCCTAAAACGTACCTCACTCTACTGTTTTGCTACGTTGTGTCGTTCTGTCTGTCACCCTCTGTCAACTTTCAGTAAAAGTTGTTGGTACTTTCCGTTATATCTTCAATGAAAGTTGACAGCAATGGCAACAAAATCTTTTTGAAAACAGCGGGTGCACTAATGACAGAATGATTAAAGAAAAGGTCTCACTGCAGACTGTCAACCATATTTTTTTTTTTTACCAGAAACTTCGCGTTCAGGAAGCTAGTTCCATCGTGATGAACGCGTACGTAGAAAAAAAAAATGTAGGGGGGAGGAAACAGCGCGTGTTTGTTGAACGGTTTTTTTCAGACAGAAGTTTTGCCAGCTTCTACATCCATACTTCAAGGAAGGAATGCCCTCCCTTCCCAATCCCTAATCACTGCAAGACGTTGTGATGTATGCATGCGTGCGTATGCTACAACTTCTCCAACATGCATGCACGCAATAAGCCATTCGTTAATAGCAGAGAGATCAACAGGAGCGAAACTCTTTAACGGAGAGGACAGAAAGAGTTGCGAGAGGTAGGAAGAATGTGGTAATAAATCACTGGTTTGCTAACATTACTGCTGCATTTCAGGCCGCTGCTTTAGGCTGTTAGAAACGTTGCCAAAAATGCGTGTTCACACACACACACACACACACACACACACACACACACACACACACACACACACACACTCACCTCTCTCTCTCTCTCTTTGTGCCATCCTCGGTACAAGCTTGTTTACGATTACAAATAGATTGGGTCTGCCATCATCATTCACACATTCTTTGCAAATGGCGACTTCATAGGCATCGCTGCCAGAGGCTTCGCATCACTGGATCTCAAGTGGGTGGAACTGGAAGACTCTGGGAGAACAGAGAGCTGAAGGCACTGCACTTTCTAATTCTTAATCGAAGGAATGAAAACCTGATAAAACATTGTCCATAATGCACAATATACGTACGAGTCTGGCAATTCCTCTGAGTCTTTGTGTTAATGTGTATGGCATTTAAGACAATTCAGGGTTTTTAAGAAAACAAATGCACATTCCAATGCAGACCAAAGCAATGAACATGGTACATTTCATAGACTAATTGAAGCAATTCAGGCTATAAGTTTTCAAACCTATGAGATCTGAAGGAAGTCAATGATTGGCGCCATCTGCAAGACAATCTGAACCAATACAAAGCTGAGACGATGTCCCAAAGCTGATCTGGAACAACTGAACTGACCACATATTCCAGGTATTGAAATATAACACTGCAGAAAATCATCTGAACTTTTTTTTTCTTGCAGAATATTAAAGGTTCGTGTCTTGTTTCACACAGTACGGCAGGCTTGACTTGATGAGCATTTAAAAAAATTCTGTTCAAAACTGATGGCATATTTTGAAGTATTATATAAAAACAACCCCCCCCAAAAAAAAAAACACAACAACAACAACAACAAAAACAACAACAACAACGAACAATCGCAGCAAATCCAAGAAATCTGCATTCATTATTCAAACAACGGCAATACTGACAGGAAAAGGATAGTGACGATAATTTATTTAAAAACAACAATGCTAATGGGTCAGTAACAAGTTAGGCGCAATTACGCATTCATTAATTAGTCCGCAACAAATCCATACCGCCCCTCTCTCCGCTACCTTATTAGTGGCATCCTCGCTTATTCTGCTCCCTCTGCGTGTTCTCCTTATCCATCTCACGGTGGAGAGCCAGTGCTAGTGCCCTGCCTCCTACGCCGTAGACTGTTCCATTATCCATCTCCGTAGGCTCCCCCTCTAGTAACCCTTTCGTCATTATGCCTCCATTGCTCGCCTATCCCCTCCCAGCCCCCATCCTCCTACTCCTCCCCTCTCCCCTACCTACACCCTCACTCTTCCCCGCCCCCTACCCCCATCCCTCTCCCACTACCTGACTCTCCATCCCCCCCCTCACCTCTTTTCCCACCCCCCCCCTCCTCCCCTACTCTCCCCTCCCCTCTCTTACCCTCCTCCTCCCCTCCCTTCCCCCCCCTCCTACTCTCCCCCCCCTCCCCTTCCCTCTCCCCTCTCCTTCCCCCTCCCTTCCCCCCCCCTACCCTCCATCTCCCCCCATTCCCTCTACCTGCCCCTCCCCTCTTACTCCCTACTCTCTATCTCCCTCCTCCCCTCTCCCCCTATCCCCACCTCTTTCTCTTCCCTACTCCCCCTCCCCCTCCACCCTCTTCCTCCTCCCTCCCCTCTTACTCCCCTACTCTATCTCCTATCCCCACCCCATCCTCCCCCTACCCCCACCTACCCCCCTTCCCTCTCCCCCCCCATCTCCTCCCCTCTCCCTCCTTCTTAACCCTTATCTCCCTTTCCCTCCCTACCTTCTACTCCCTCCCTCTATCCCCTCCCTCACGCCCTGCTGTCCACTACGTTTGCCCACTCTTCTCCTGACTCTCATCTACACCCCTACCCCTCTATCACCGACTTCTCGACTACCTTCTCCCTGCTCTTGCCCCTTTCCCCCCTCCCTACTCTCCTACCTGCACTCCCTCTCTCCCCCCCCCCCTTCTCTCCCCTATCACTAATTCTCCTACCTACCCCTACCACTTAACTCTAATCCCCTACCTCTCTCCCCTGTACGTCCCTGGTCGTCCTTCCTCTACCTTCTCTCCCCCTCCGCCTTCCCCCGCTAACTACCCCTCTCCCCACTATCGCTTTTACCCCTATGCTACCTCCCTTCCTTGAAGCGCTACTATACTCGACCCCTCTCACTCCTCTCTCTCCGCCTCGTCTCCCCTACTCCCCTCTCCTCCCCCTCTCCCTCCCCCTCCTCCCCCTCCTGTACTTACTACTTACTCACTCCCCGCCACTTACCCCCCCCTTACCTCCTCATAGTCTCTCTCCTACCCATCCCTACCCTCTCCTCCTACTCCCACCCCTTCTCTTCTCTCCCCCCCTCCTTCTCACTCCCATTCCCTCGTCTCTCTCTCCCCTCCCCCCCCCTTCTCCCCTCCTCTCTACCTAAGGCCTCTGCTCTCCTCCCCCCTCATGCTCTCCTCCGCCCTCCTCGGCTCCGCTCCTCTCGCCTCCCTCCTCTCCCCTCCCCTACTCCCTCCCTCCTTCTCACTGTCCTTTCCCTCCTCCCTCCCTATCGTCTCATTCCTTACCCCCCCCCCCTCCTGCATCCCCCCCTCCTACTACCTCTCTCCTGACATGGCCCTGCCTAGGGCCCTCCTCCTCTCCCCTCCTGGCTTCTGTCCTCTCCCCCTCCCCTCTACCTACACTTCTCTCTAACCCCTCCCTCTTCCTCTACGCTCCCCTCCTCTGCTTCCTCCCCTTCTCCCTCTCGCTCTCTCCCCTTCCTCCCCCTTCCCTCCCTATGCGATCCCTGGCTCTCGCCACCCCCTGCTACCACTCCCTGCTACTCTCTCTCGGGCTGCCCTCCCTCCCCCTCTCCCCCTCTCATACTCTTCTGCCTAGCTTCCTGACTCTCTGCTACTTTACCTATGTCCTTGCTCCTTGCACCTACCCCCCTACTCTCCCACCACTTCTGCTCCCCCCCCCTCTAATGTACCCCCGCTCCTACTCCTCTCTCTTCCCTTCTCTCCGAAGCTCTCTGCTCCTTCTCTGCCCTCTTTTACCTCCTCCCCACCACCTCCCCCTCCCTCACCCCCTCCTCACCTCTCTCTATCCCCTCCCTCCCTCCCCTCCCATCTGCCCCCCTACGCACTACGTCTTCTGCTACTCCCTATCTACCTCTCCCCCTCCTTCTGTACTCCTCCTCTCCTCCCCCCCCCTCCTCCCCTCTCCCCTCCCTCTACTCCGTCCTTCGTCTCCTCCCCCCTTCCCTCCCTACCCTACCCGCCTCTACCCCCCCTCCGTCTCGCTCCCCTAACTAAGACCCTGTCTCTCTCGGGACTACCTCTCTTCCCCGCTCTACATCCTACTCCCTCCCCACCTACCCCCTCTCTCCTAACCCTCCATCCTCTCCCCCCTCTCTACCTCCCTCACCTTTCTCTCTCTCTCCTCCTCCCCTCCTACTCTCTCTTCCGCTCCTCTCCCCTTCCTCCTGACCTAGCCTTCCGACCCTTTTCCTCTACCTCGCCTCCTCTCCTATCTTTGTCTCCCTCTCCCCCACCTTCTGCTCTACCTTACCTCTACCCCTCCCTTCCCCTCATCTCCTCCTGCCCCCCTCCCTCCCCGTCCCCCTCTCTGCCTCCTCTTCTAACTCCTTCCTCTCTCTTACTCTCCTTCCTCTTACTTTCTCCTCTCCGCAAACTCCCGCCACTCCCGCCCTCCTCTCCCTCTCCTCCCCTAGCTCCCCCTCCCCCTACCTCTTCCTACCCTCTCTACTCTCTCTCCCCCCCGCCTCGCTCTACTCCCTCCTACTCTCCATCCCTACCTCTTTACCTCCCACACCTCTCCTCTCTTCGTAGCCCTGACCCTCTTCCTCTCCCCCTACCTGCCTACCCTCCGCCCCCCCTCCTCCTGAACTTTTTTCTCCCCCCTGACTACAAGCATACCTCACTCCTTCCCTCTGCCCACCCCCCTCCCCCCTCTCTGGGCCCTCCCGAAGCCCCTCTCTAGGTTTCTCGAGTCCAAATCTCCTCCTCCCTTCCCCAAAAGGTTCTCTGCCCCCCCCGCCACCCTTCTCTGTTCCCCAACTCCCCTCCTCACGCTCTGTCGCTCTCACTCCTTCTTGCCCCCTCCTCGCTACAACGCCACCTCACTTCCCTCCTCTTCGCTAAGATCCTCTTATTCCTCCCTCCCTCTCTCCAGCCATCCCCTCCCTCCCCGCCTTTCCTGAGGACCCCCTCCCTTCTCTACTCCTCCTCTCCCCCTCGCCCATACTCGCCATATCTCTCCCTCCTCTCCCCCCTCCCTTCGTCCTCTCCCCCCCTCTTCGTCCCTCTCAGTCTCCTTCACAGCTTCTCACACCCTCATATTTTTTTTTTCGCTGCCCGACATTTCTAATCCGCTCTTTTTGATCTCCGACTTAACGGTATCTCCTATGCTGTGGGAGGCAGAGTTTGTGCTTGTCCTTCTATCGTTACACGAACTATATATGGTCGCTCACATGGAATGAATAGGCATGGATCCGCTTGCAAGTTTTTCTATATATCCATTCTATTTGTTGGTTTTAAGAGAAACACCCGAAAAAAAAAACTTTTGCTTGCTGTCCGAATGAACCCTTCTTCTGCTACCCCCATCTGACTGACAGCCCACCCCAACCCTCTCACCCCCCCCCCCCCCCCCCCCCCCCCCGCCCCCTCTCTTATCATCTCTCTCTGCCACACCATACAACGACACAAAAAACACGCGCCGCGCGCGACACTCCACTTCATTTCACCAAACTCATATTGACTCGATTGAAATCGGTTTCATTGGTAGATCCTAAACTTTGTTGTCTCCATATTCCCTTCTTCCCTACTTCTCCTAATCTCTCATTCAACGTTCTATCAAATGGACTCTTGTTTTCTCCTCCTCCCCGAAACTGAAAGTCCTAAGAGATAACATTACCAAATGACTTGCAAGAATTCCACAGAAAATGTCTCCGTGTTTCTCTTCTCACTTCTGCCCTAAAACCTCTTCTTGCACCGCGGGCACGGACTTCTAAACTCTCTCTCTATCTCCTCTCACTTCATCCACTCTTCAGTTCACTTCACTACTTGATGGTGGTCGACCTTGACTGACAGGCGCTGCGGCATTGGACTAGTTTCACTATGACCGACCCTCTACATGACCGGGAGTTACCGTGGTCGTCCCCATGTCAATTGGTCTTCTGTGACTTTTCGCCGACTCAGCTCGATGAAGCTCTGTGCTAGTCTTCCTGTTTGTCATGGCTGACGCGGGCTTAAGGAAGAAAGCCCTGTTCTTTTCTTTCTTTCTTGTCTTTTCCGACATCCTCCTCGCTGTGCTAACGGGAGACGGTGGATTGCCTTCCTTCATCCGCTCCTGTCCTATCTCTGATACTCTCTTCCTGGTCTGGTATTTTCTCTATCTTCTTCCTCAATCGCCTGGTGGAACGTGAGCTCCCTCCTGGGCCTAGGCCTCTGCTCTACAGCTGGCGGAAAGGGCAAACCTTCTCTCGGCGGACCCGCCTGAAAAATGCCAGTGAACGTCTACTTGAACCTCGTCCCCTTCAGAGACTCCCGCCGTGACCCGACGTTGAAAACGTTAGTGCGACTCCTCACCATTAAATTCGATGGACTGAATCGAGATCTCCGACGCGTTCTGGCTCTTCTCAAGCCTGTCAGAACCTGCCCCGTGAATATACATTGACCCTCGTGAAAGACAACCCCAATCCCTGAAAACGTAAAGAGTATGTGATAAGATAGCAGTACCTTCCTCATGAAATGTCCGTACTGACGAGCTAGAGGGACGGTCCCAAAACAAACTGTGTAGGCTTCCTATGAAGCGCTTCTCCAACTGAACACGAAACCTCTCAATTCTCCACACTGCTCTCTCTCTCGCATTTTTTGTGTGTATTTGTTACAAAGTTGACGATATTTGGTTTTTGGGTCATATGAAACTGCCGGTTTAGACTCCAAATCCAATATCAACCTTGATAACATAGCTGCAAGGCTTCAACTTTCCAGAATCCATATGAAAGTCGTACTTAGTAGTCGTAGTAGTATTAGTAGTGTATGTGTGTTGTGTGTGTGTTGGGTGTGTGTGTGTGTGTGTTTGAACAGGGGATGTCTTAAATGCATGGAGAGAAATGGTTTTTTAAATGGCCGCTCTCAATGGTGTTACAAATTATTAGTAATACCCATGGCATCCATTTAACCTCGTCTTGGTCTTTACCTACAAGTCTCTGACCCTCGCTGAGCATGCAACCAGGTTATCCTGTATATCAAGAAAACAGACATGCTTAAAAATAATTCTTCATTTGTTTACTTAACCGTTGTTGGTACGAAGTTTCACACCGATATCCACCTTTACCAACCCCCCCCTCGCCCCTCCCCCCTCATTCCCTCCCTCGATCATTCGCATAGCTATTGTCCCGTCCTGTTGGTGGATGTTTCAGATTACGAAGCGTATCACGTAGGACCTAAAGTGTCTGGCTGTCTGGGCAGAAAGGAACTTCGCCCACTTTCAAACTTTTCCCTGACGGGTGAAAAACAGCCTCTTGTCACTGGTTTCCTCTTTCTAGTTCAACGATTTCAGTCACAGACCTTTTTCAATAGCGAATCTTCGATCGGCGTTTGGAGGGGAGCACATCCTTCCAGTGGGCCGATTTAACGCAGTTTGAATGGCTGTTGACGTCATCCCTCTACTTATTTCACGTTGGTCACTACTGAGTGACGTTAGGAAAAACGTTTACGTTTGGGGCGTCGTCTTTTTTGCAACGCTTATTTCTCCGGAAACCCTTCACCATGAAAATCAAGAGAGAGATAATTCTTTCCTTCCCGACGGTTAATGGAATCGGTAGAGAACGCGAAACTGAAAAATTCTTTGATTTTTTTTTATATTTGACGAGAAAGACACTACAGTTCATTTATTTTGACATACTGACACGGAAGAAAAATAGCCAAGGTCCTGAAATTTAGCATGCTGAATGAGGAAAATGGTTTGATTTTTTGTTTTGTTTGGTTTTGTTTTGCATTTTGAGTCTGAACACACATTAGTGCGAGATAACTTTGACACTCCCCATCCCCCCCCCCCCCCCCCCCCCCCCCCCCCCCCCCCCCCCCCCCCCCCCACCACCACACACACACACACACATAGAACAACACAAATCCAGATAATACGGTCTGAGGACAACTTGAAAATCACATTTGACCGCGGAATACAACAAGCGTTGTGTCAGACCAGACACCACTCAACCACCATCGAAGTGACTCGATATAGTGCACGAGCTAGTGACTCTCTCACGTGAGTTTTCCTCAGGACGATCTAATTATCATGGCACCCTGCCCTGTTGATGCTGCAACAGAACGAGTGTGTGCGTGGCTGTAAAGGTGTGAACCGGGAAAAGCAGGAAGAGGAAATACCACGGAAGAGGGCGACGACATATGAAACGGCAACAACAGGAAGAAAAAGAAGAAGGGGGAAGAGGAGGAAAAGGAAGAAAAGGGAGTAGAGGGAGGCAGGGGGATGAGAATGCCGAAAGGAATGAAGGGAGTAGGGAACAAAATAAAAAGGAGGTAAAAAAAAAAAAAAAGGAAAAGCAGGAGGAGGAGAAGAAGGAGGAGGAAGAGAGGGAAAGACACACGAAGAAGGACAGGAAGAAGAAAGCAGGAGGAGAAACGAATGGCAAAAAGTTAAGGGCCATTGCCAACGCTGTCTCCCAGACCAAAAACACTACAGCCAATGTTAAGAAGAACGGACGCAAAATCTTCCAAATTTATTCAAGAACAAATTAAGCCACAACTGAAAACTGCACCATTCAGTACCGAGTGTAGCCACCGTTTGCCGCCAGGCAAGCGGCACAACGTCGACGCATGGAGTCCACCAGGGTCCGAAGAGTGTCCCGCGGTATGGCCTGCCACTCCTGCTGCAGAAAGAGAGTGAGCTGGGCCACGTCAACAGGCGGGGGTGGTTGTGGGCTACCCGCCGTCCAAGGACATCCCAGAGGTGCTCAATTGGAGCCAGATCGGGTGAGCGAGATGGCCACTGCATCCGGATGATCCCCTCTTGCTGCAGATGATCGTCCACGACACGGGCTCGGTGTGGACGGGCGTTGTCGTCTTGGAAAACAGCAGCGTTACCCATGGCCTGAAGGGCGGGCTGGATCAGGGGCCTCACAATCTCGTCACGGTACCGCACCCCTGTCAGCATGCCTTGAATGACGTACAGGGGAGTTCTGTCTTGACGACTGAAGCCACCCCAGACCATCACAGAACCCCTCCGTAACGATCCACCTCACGAACTGTGGCGTCAGCAAAACGTTCTCTGGCCTTCGCCACACTCGGGTCCTGCCGTCATTGAATGCCAAGGTGAAGCGGGACTCATCTGTGAACAGCACTCGAGACCATTGCTGCCTCGTCCAGCGAACGTGATGACGACACCAGTCTGCCCGTGCTCTGCGGTGAGCTGGAGTAAGTGGTACTCGGACTGCTGGTCTCCGGGATGACAGCCCGAACTCGTGCAAACGGTTACAAACTGTCCTTCTACTGACATTGACATTTGCAGCCTGCAGGAGCTCACGCCTTAAGGTGGATGAGGTGACAGTCCGATTGCGTAGGGCAGACAGCAGGAGGAATCGGTCAGCATGTCTGTCGGTACACCGAGGACGGCCTGATCGTGGCCGATCCTGCACGCTGCCAGTGGCCTGAAACCTCTCTACAAGACGTTGGATGGTGGAATGGGACACGTTCAGAGACGCCTAGCACCTCGCGGCCAGAAATCCCTTCGTCAATCAACGCTAAGGCACGTCCACGATCGGCAGGGTCCAGTCTTTGCCTTTGTGCCATGCTTTTTGGGCTGGCGTAGACGACCGTTCTGTTTACAGATTTGTGGCCAACGGCGTCTGATCTGTGTTCATGAACGAGGTGCCATGCACGTGCATCATGATTGACCACGAGCATTTCGCCCTTTTTTTTCAAACTCATATGCTCCCACAGGCACCCGTTTTACCGGTTTTACGTGGTTTCCGCACGTGCAGCTGCGCTCCACCTTGTACCGCAGTGGGTTTTTAGGTGTTGTGATCTGTTAAGAGATGCAGAGAAAGATAAAAGTAGTCAGATAAATGTAGATGTGTTTTATATAATAGGTATGCATATATTATCTATATTTATGTGGATATACATAAAGACAGTCACAGACATGTATATGTCATATACATTACGCTGAACAACGATGTAGTGGGGGGAAACAAGCGCAGGTTAATTTCTCCCTCATTATAGTAATGACTTAACAGAAATTAAACAAAAATTGAAATGAAGAAAACATGTATCATGAACGTAAAAACCCTTCTCTAGCTGCATAAGGGAACCATCACAATTCTCTCTGAAAGCAAAATCCTCTTGAAAGCAAATTTATATGTGTCGTCTACTCCTAGGCCTTTCATCCGCTAGATCGGACTTATCAAAGACACACAATTCCTCTTGGCGTCAAATAGAGACACACCACAGTCCTAATTCTGTGGTGTTCTCACCACCAAGGGTTCAAAAAAGAATCCAACAGCACCCCCAAAGCAGCCAGCGAAAAGGTAGTAAATAATCAAAACGAAAGTATGGAGAGGAAAAAAAAAGTTGCTGAAAAACTGAAAAACATTATGCAAACAGTAGTATAAAATGTAGTGGACAATCTTTGAGCCTATGCTTGAGGATCCATTTAAGGATGCAAGGGGAGATCAAAAAGATATGGAACAAGTCGAGTGGTCAGCTCTGCTGTTCAGTAACCCAAGCGCATTGTGTCATGTATACACACACACACAACACACACACACACACACACACACACACAGAGAGAGAGGGAGGGAGAGAGGAGAGGCGAGAGAGAGAAGAGAAGATTCGGAGAGAGGAGAAACACGAGAGAGTAGAGAGAGGAACCAGAGAGAGAGAGAAAGAGACGACGGCGGAGAAGACGGAGAGAGAGAGAGAGGGGAGAGAGAGAAGTGAGAGAGAGAGACACACACACACACACACACACAGAGAAGAGAATAGCTGACAGGCATACTATCAACCCACGGGACAGATTGAAAAGAGGCAGGAAAGCAGGAGAGGCGGAACACACAGACAAAAGAGATCCTCATCCATCTTTCACACAAGTCGTGTGCGTCGACGACGGACAACAACCCAGGGAACAGAAAAACATCACGGTATTCCAAAGAGAAAAATCGAAAGCTGTTTTATGAGGCGTATGGAAGCCGTGTCAAGTCTTCCACAGATTGCGTTGCCTCTGACTCTGCAACAGATCTGCTTCGCCTCCCGTTTTCCTCCTTTATAACGCCGCCTAGGTTGTTCTGTAGTCGATAAAATGAAAGTGGTAGGAAAGACAAAGGAGAGAGAGAGAGGAGAGAGGAGAGAGAGAGAGAGAGAGAGAGAGAGGAGAGAGAGAGAACCTTTCAATAATATAGCGTGTTCCCCACTCATTTCTTTTCATATAACCCCGTACCCGTAGACCGAGAGAGGAGAGAGAGAGAGAGAGAGAGAGAGGGAGAGAGAGAGAGAGAGAGAGAGAGAGAGAGAGAGAGGTAAGCAAACAAGAGGAGTCCTGGTTGCAGTATGCAAAGGGATACAGCCAATAACGATTTGTGCGTTGCGAGGAGAGTACTTCACGCTGTTTCTAGCTGTACCGACACACAGAGAGGTTTATGTTGCAGGAAAACAATACAGGCAACAAAGAACGACTGAATCAGATACGACCAAAAAAGGCAAAGCAGATAAGCAAACAAGTGAGCTTGAGCGAGCGAACGAGCGAGCGAGCGAACCGAAACCAGAGCGAGGACAAGAGAGAGAGACGAGAGAGCAGAGAGAGAGAGAGAGAGCGAGAGAGAAAGGGAGAGAGAGAGAGAGAGAGAGATGACGAGACGGGAGAGAGCGAGAGAGGAGAGTGAGAGACAGAGACAGAGAGCGAGAGAGACTGATAACAAGTACGAAACAATTATTGTAATGACTGCAATAAAACAACAAACAAAAACCTTCTTGCACTAAGTCATACTAACAAATATTCTGAGAGAGAGAGAGAGGAGAGAGAGAGAGGGAGAGAGAGAGAGAGAGGAGAGAGAGAGATCAAATAAACGGTCGCATCACAGATAACCGATATATAATGCGTCACTGAACATGGTTACACAACGAACCACCGGAGAGTTCTCTCTCTCTCTCTCTCTCTCTCTCTCTCTCTCTCTCTGATCAAGCAGCGTGCGATTTTCCATTTAGTCCGTGTCATGTTTGACACGTAGGGGGTAGGCCTATCTGGTCCTCCGTGTCTTCTGTCATGTCCCGTAATGGAACCGTTGCTAGTATGGTCAGCTCTTTCGTGTTAAAAGCAAAAAGAGATGTCTGTCTGGCTGTCTGTCTGTCTGTTCTGACTATCTATCTATCTATCTATCTATCTATATATCTATCTATCTATCTGGTCTGTCTCCAATCGTTATTTGTCCATATGTCCTCCCCCACCCCCCTCCCCCAGTCTCTGCTCTTGATCCCATTCTCTGTCTCTGTCTCTTCCTGTCTGTCTCTCTGTCTCTGCTTTTTTCTCCCCCTCTTCTCTCTTATCCCCACTCCGGCCCTCGTTCTACACACCCACACCACCCACCCACCCACAACACCCACACACACACACACGCACACACTCAAACACGAATGCGCGCGCGCACACACACACACACACACACACACACCCACACACACACACAACACACACACACACTAAACATACAACAACACCCACAACTCACCATATTCAATGGTCGAGGCGGGGCAGACAGAGGGAAAAATGAGTTGCAGAAGGTGGAGAAGGCATCTGGAAAGAGGGAAAAAAAGAAACAGAGAAACATGAAGGAAAAAAAAAAGGATAGAGGCGGAGAAATGTGAGGGCGGTGTGAGAAGTGAGAGGGAGGGGGTGGCGGGTGGGGGTGGGTGGGGGAGGGCAGAGAAAGAGGAGTGAGAAGCAAACAGAGAGAAAGATAAGGGGCTGTCTGGAGAGAGAGAGAGAGAGCGAGAGGAGGAGAGAGAGGAGAGAGGAGAGAGAAGAGAGAGAGAAGAGAGAGATTTGATGAGAGGAGAGACAGAGACAGAGAGAGACAGAGACAGAGAGAGGACAGAGAGAGAAAGACAGACAGACAGACACACAGAGGCAAACACATAGACAGAGACA
>JADBJO010002570.1:82500-85000 GCA_016801955.1 Conus betulinus | reverse complement strand
TTACCTTAAGTTTAGCACTGCTGGTGGTAGAGGAGGTTGTCTACGTGGCATCAAACGGAGAGAGGGCATTGATAGGGCTCGGGTCTGTTTGCAAGTTGTTTGCTGTCAGATCGGACCACTCTGCTAACCTTGGCCTTCTTGTCTCTTCATCTGTCGATCCCTTATTTTTTCCACGCACGTAAAATTCCATCATCACTTCGGTGTGGATGACAAATATATGTTTAGCATGAATCGTCTGTGGATAAAAATCCAAATATGTGTGATAAACTGACGGGCTGATTGATATCGGACCGATTTTTTTTACAGGAAACTGTAGTGCCAGCAGGCAGCTCTTCGGTCGACTCTACCCGGTTGACAGCTCGTTGTGTGAACGAGAGCGTGGATTGTAAAGCGCGTAGAGCTTGGTCTCTTGCTGAGGTTAGGCGCTACATCATTACTCTCAATGATGATAGAGTAATAACAATAATCTCTCTCTCTCTCTCTCTCTCTCTCTCTCCCCTCCACACACACACACACACACAACACACAGAGTGGCGTATGGGTGTCTATATTCTGTTTTCAACAGGCTGGAAAGATCCAGATATATGTTTGCTAGATGACTTTCTTCCTAAGCCGACGGATCCAAAAGACATAGGTACACAGAAAAAGTGTGTAGCATTGTAGAAATAGTAACAGAAGAACAAAGAGAGAGAGAGAGAGAGAGAGAGAGAGAGAGAGAGAGAGAGAGAGAGAGAGAGGACATCAAACAAATAGAAAAACCCAAGGCACCCCTAACCCCCCCCCTCCCTTTCTCCCCGCTCATCCTGTCACTCTCTAAATACATAGATGAAGACAGACGGACAGACAGACAGACAGACAGACACAAATGTAGATAAATAGATAGATAGATAGATAGATAGATAGATAGATAGATAGCTAAGTAGGTAGGTAGGTAGCTAGCTAAGTATGTATCACATACATGCTACACACACGAAAAAATCTAATAAGTAGATAAATGTTTTGTTTTTTTTTTTTTTTTTTTGGGGGGGGGGGTGAGCAGGTGTTTTTTTCGGGGGGAGGGGGGAGGGGGGAGGGAGTGGAGGGGTCATGGAGGGAGTGGGAGGGGGCGGAGACAGGGATGATGGCTATAGCTCATTCATGTCTGACCAACTGCACACAGTACTCAACACGTGTTATGTAGCAGACAGCAAAAAAAAAAAAAAAAAAAACAAAAACCCAAGAACAGAGCCGAAGGCTGGAAAAGCAGTAAGGGAGGGTAAGAGTACAGAAGAGGAGGAGGTGGGGGTGAAGGCTTGTGGGGGGGGGGGAGGGGGGGGGAGGGAAGCCCATTATCCCAATGACATTTGCAGCTCCCAGGCCCGGTGCCGCCCAACGTGCAGCGTTCATGCTCGGATGAGTAATACGCAGGCCGACCTTCGGGTGCTGCTGTGATGAGGAGAGAGTGGCGCAGTTTGCTGCGTCTCGTCAGCTGACGGTCTGGGTCTCCGAGGTCAGTGCATGCATGGTGCCGCCCCCTACATTCGTCACTGGCCTTCTGCTCTTGTGAGCTAGCTGTTCGCAATGGTCATCATTGTTCTTTCTGCTCTCATGAGTAACTCACAACATGGCCAAGGATTTTTTTGTGTGTTAAAATATCAACAACAAATATCTTTCACTTATTAACTGAACAATAAGATTAAAGTGAAATAAAGAAAGAAAAAAAAAATCGCAACCATAATGTAATCAACTTTTTTTTTTTATCCTGTTAAGAGCAACTGCAAGTTAATGCCGTAAGCGTCACTACCGCAATTCTATGAGTAAATCAACGATATCATCACAAAAGTTCCATGTCAGTTTCTCCCCACTTCACTGACTGTTCCATGTCTTGTGAGTCACTCCTAACATCCTTAACATTCTCTTGTCAAACACATTTTTGCTGTAATGAGCCACTCAATCACAATATCCCTGATGTTTTCCCGCTCGCGTAGATGGCACACACAACATCACTGCCGTTTTTCTGAGTCGCTCACAAATATCACTGACATTTGCCTGACCTTATGAGTACCTTACAACATCAGTAACTCTCTACTCTCTTCTTAAAGAAAGAATCAAAGTTCCTCTTATCATGTGACTAACTCAAAAAGCGCTGTCGTTTTCTGCTGATAAAATCCCAACGTAACACCGAATTGTTAATTCATACAAGACTGTGAGGTTTTTGAGCAAATGTTGACAAATACGACTGGATTCTTCACAGAATGTGAAAGAGTCTGATAGTCAGTTTTCCTCTTTTCTTTTTCTTCTCCAAAAAGTACATTAAAATATCAGCTAGTTGTATCTAATACTTGCAGGAGAGTTACAAGGAATAATGGAAGATGATTATTTTGAGAAGCTTGGCTGGGAGAGAGACAGGACCAAGGATGATATCCTAGAAGTGCACTCTGACGTCAGTTAGACGGTGATTCATGTAATTCATACTGTGAGTGATGTCAGAGAAAATTTACAACAACAAATTTGGTGGGAG
>JADBJO010002570.1:62500-65000 GCA_016801955.1 Conus betulinus | reverse complement strand
AAACAGCTTTCAGTTCACAGACGGCGGACAGTGGAGGCGCCATCACGCCAGTCTGCCATCGTCTCTCAGCCGTGCTGGGCGATGTTCAGTCAACTGTACTCTGTCACGGCGTGTGTCGTTCAGACAGGACTACTTCTACTGCGATCCTCACTGCAACCACTTTCGCCAGGTCCTGGAGGACCAGTGTATCAGCTCCATTGAGTGGTCGTCCTTGTTTATTACCATCCTGGGATTAAAAAAAAAAAAAAAGTCGCAAGCTCTGTGGCCCAGTGTATTGATCTGGAGTTCGGTCTTTCTCTCCATACCGGCGCGTAGCGTAAGCTCATGTCAAAATGCTCGAATTGCTGTATGTTTAGGGACTGTGGGGGGTGGGGCAGAGTGACGCTGTCACAGGGGGTGTTTACGCTCACTGGGTTTCAGGCTTTAAGCGCTCAATGTCACCAGGTACGTCTTGGAGGTATGCTGCGAACGTTCAGTCAGAACAGGCACCACTGAACACTGCCGAAGTGGCTCCGCTGAGTGTCCTTTCGCGGGTTGCCCTATGGCGACTGGGGTACTGATTGCTTGCTGTACAATGCAGTGCAAGGATTGCTACAGACAACCAGTTGTAGGTATGAAAGGGGACGCGGGAATGAGCGATGTGAGAACAATGCCATTGGCATTGCCATTGGCAGCGACAAAACACACACACGCACACACATACAACAGCGCGAGAAAATGGGACAATGTGTAAAAGTTTAGTGCAGCTTTGGGCTGATATTTCACTGTGGATGTAATATTACAACACAAAATGTCGGACAGGGCAAATGAAGACTTGCCTAACGATCGTGTGCAGATGTGACTTCCGGTTTAACGATGTGAATAGAAGTATTCAACGTCGTGAGAATTGTCAGTTGGCAGTCGCACTTAATGTCTACTGGGGTCGCATCAAATTGTATGGTGCAAAAAGGTTGGGAAAAACGAAAATGTAAAAAAAAAGAAAAAGGTACAACAACAACAACAACAACAACAAAACCCTAAGAAAAAGACAGGAAAACGGTAGAAACGGCAAGAAGAAAGTAGATAATGGTGGGAACACAAACGAGGAAAAATTAAGGAAAAGTAGGAGAAGGAAGATTAAAAGAGGTGTAAGTAAAAAAAAAAAAAAAAAAAAAAGATTGAGGGTGAAAAGGAGAAAAATAACTTACTTTCTCCAGCGTACGGGGCATACAATACGTTGCAATACAAAAGAAAATCACCCGAAGTGCAAATCCACCCTCCTCATCCAGATGATCTACCTCATTGATGCCAATCAATGCCGCACAGCCGACAGGCTACTGTGAAAACACAAGCATGACACTTCAAGACAGACTGTACGGACACAAGCCAGACATCCTCACACGAACAAAACCACTCTGGTATCCAGACACTTCAGCAGCCCACGCCACACCGTCCCAGACGTGGCAGGCACAGCAGAGGAACGAAATAATCAGGCAAGCCGATGGCACCACCCCGGCGGAAGCACAGAGAGAAGAACTTGCGTCATAACCTGAAAACCCGCTCTCCAGATGGCCTCCATACCGGGAACGGAAATGAGGGCGTTGTAGGGGCAGGTGGAATGAACCGTCAACACTGGCAGGCTCCAAAAAGAAAATGGAAACAGACAATGATGAAAAGATGAGGAACCGAGACATCACCTGCGAAGGGTTATGTTCTTGTTAATAGGATTGCAAACACAGAAAGATCAAGACAGCTTACGTGTGAAAACGGGACAGTGTAGGCCATTCGTTCGCCATGTCGCACATACTTTCGTTATTTATTAGAAAAAAAAAATCATACAGTTTAAACTGCAATCAATCCCAAAGATATTACAAAGAAATAAAAGAGAAAACGACTTGCTAGGGCTTTGGACCCTGCATTTTCTGCAAATTTGAGATCGAACGACCGTATTTACGACTTGCCGCAAAAATGCAGATGAAAATGTCCAGACTCACGATATTTGTCAAGACCCGATGTAGTTTTCAGTTTTTTGTACCAATGCAATGAAGAAGAAGAACACAACTTTCAAATGTCAGAGAGAAAAAGTCGGGAGGGAGAAAAGCAGCAGAGACCATGAACAGTCGATTGAACAACTTCAGACGCGAACTACCGGTCACAGTAAGTGTGATTCTGCAGTGACTGAGTGTGCTTCGTCTGCATTCTCAAAACGCGGAAGCTGATTTCTCTTCATAATCAAAGTTTTGCTTGGGTCCGTGTCTGATATTTTGTCTTCTGTGTCTGTTTGCTTTGTTTGTTTGTTTGTTTCTAATCTTATCGTTTCTTTTCTTCTAATACTGTGGACAAGTTGGATATGAACAGTGTGTGAATGCAAAATTTTCAGAACATCCTTATTTGTCCGTCGTGACGTACGTACATTTTTAATCGTGAAGGAACACAAGATGCATTTTTTCTTTCAGATAAAGAACCAGTTGCATTCTCAAGGAGACTGAACCAGACTGCATCGTTTCTTACAATACGGCAA
>JADBJO010002570.1:52500-55000 GCA_016801955.1 Conus betulinus | reverse complement strand
CCTTCAATACCGACAACCCTCTCCTTCAACACCCAACAACTGTTCCTTCAACACCAACAACATTCTCCTTCAACACCGACAACCTACTCCTTCAACACCGACAACCTTCTCCGTGAAAACTGATAACGTTCTCCTTCAACACCGACAACCTTCTCCTTTACCACCGGAAAAAAAAAAAAGGTAATCATAAAGTAAGGGGAAAGGGGGGGGGGGGGGGGGGGGGGGGGGGGGAGAAAAGAAAAACAAACCACATAATCTTGTCACATCTTTTGCCTGGTTTGCTTAGATTTCAGGTAGAGTCAGAAGGAATTTTGACAGAGATCTGAATGATCGAGTTCTAATGACAAGCCGAAAGTGCAGTGAATGCTACTAAATGCAGGTTGCAATGCAATCCTTCTTTAATACACAAAAGAAAGTAGACGAGTGAAAGTTTTGTACCAAAAAAAAAATGTCTCCTTCAAACGTCACATAATAACACATAATAAAAAAAAAATGTTACTGCCAATATGGCTGTCAATAGATATGCAGGCGATTGGCAATATCAGAGTCTTCAATCTTCAAATTTGTAGGTCAGCCGTCATAGTTGACCATTATTGACCTGTCTTGTGAGGGTTGATGAGGAGGAACAAGGTCACGTGAACCTTGAACTGTTAGTGCTCAGCAGCGATAGGCAGAAAACAGCTTTTACTGAGCTAAACGATGTACCTGTAGTAATACTCGGGAATTTCTTTCTCTCAGTCACACACACACACACAATGGGTTCCGAAAGTAGCAAATATGCCATCAACTTGGAGGACACACACACACACACACACACACACACACAACACACACACACACACACACACCACACACACACACACACACACACACACAACACACACACGCACACACACCAAAATCACAACAAAACCAAAACAACAACAGCAAACTTCAATGTATATGCAGGTTTCCTACTAATTTAAAAAAAAAAAAATGTAATATTTCTTGATCTGATTTCTGACTACAATGTTTCATCCATACTCCTCCCCCCCCTCCCCCCCCCACCTGTTCTCCCCCTCCCCGGCCCCCCCCCCCCCTTCTCCAACTCGGATCTCCTCCACTTCCTCTCTCAGCGTTTCCCTTGTTCCCTCCTTTCAATAGACACCCCCCCCCCCCCCCCCCACCCCCCACCCCCGCCTTTTTGTTTTTGTTTGTTCTGTCTTCTTTTCTATATTTTCATTCCTTTCGTTACCCCCACCTCTCTCTTTCTCTCCCTCCCACTTCTCTCTACCCCCTCTCTCTCCCTCCCTCTCTCTCTTCCGCCCGCCCCCCTCTCCTCTCTCTCTCTTCTCTCTCTCTCTCTCTCTCTCTCTCTCTCTCTCTCTCTCTCTCTCTCTCTCTCTCCTCCAAAACTCATTCAAACTAACTTTACGTTTGTTTTTTTTAATTTCTTTGTTTGTGTCGCTTTTTTTTTTCTTCCAAATTTTAATGCATGGATCTATTTGCCAGCATTGTAACCGATGTTGCTAATAAACCACCCTTACCTTTAACTCCAGGGTTCTTTCCTCTCAGCTGTATTCCTCGTTCCGTGCCTCACCAGAATCATCACAGGTGGTCGGTCGACCATAGCTTTTCTCTCTTTGCTCTTCTTTCACTCTTCTTACCACACACGAACCAAAAATAAAAACTCATGAGACCCGCCCCCCCCCCAAAAAGTAGAAAACTCAACACCGAAAACGAGCCAAATCCACCGGATTTGTATGACATGTGTCAGCAGCCGTGGCAGTCAGGGAGAGAGACGAGAAGACGGTGGGTGGTGGCGGCAAGTCCAAGCCGGCACGCATGTTCACACGGGCCCACTGTAGCAATAGTAGCGGTGGTGGTCGCACAGAGGCGGCGGGACGTGTATGTGTGTGCCTGTGAGTGTAGTTCGCAAGCAGCAGCAGCAGCAACAGCAGCAGCGCCAAGCAGCGATCGAGCCTGCTGCGAGCGTGCGAGGCACAAAAACGAGCGTGTAGCAAGCATCCAGTGAGTGGGCTTTCGTGTTCAAGGTGGTGTCTTGGTTTGGGGATGGGGGTGGGGGGGACAGGAGGGAGGGACAGGGAAGGGGGGGGGGGTGGGGGTGGGGGGGGGGGCTGGGGAAGGGGCGGGCCGGTGTGTCTTGGTAGTGTGCGTTGCTGATGGGGATATATCCAAGGGTTCGTGTCTACGAGAGGTGCGCTCATTGACCTCATGGAGTTGTCTTGCCTGGGTGAACCTTTGGCATCTCTAGATTATTGCACTTTTGGAGACGAACTCTCTCCTCTGTCTACAATAGAATGTATATGAGGGTGGATTGTATAGTATCTATGACCTCGCAGCGAGGACCTAATTTGCTCCTTTTTTTCCCCAATTCGTCTTTACAGGGCGAACTGATTTGAAGTACTGTAGCACGCGCGCGCGCGCGCGCGCGCACACACACACACACACACACACACACACACACGCGCGCGCGCGCGCGCGCGCAAACACACATAAA